>JAYGXS010000002.1:96333699-96373763 GCA_036362985.1 Ligula intestinalis | reverse complement strand
ACTGTTTAAACTTTTGAATGGTCAAACCTTTTATCCTCTTAGTACAATAAGGCAGCTTGAGCACTCTCGACGCGCCAGTCATCGAGACGTATTTTTATTTCTTCCTGTGGCACGTACAGTTAAGTACCGGTAATTCTTTTCAGCAAACGCCATATCAATTTGGAATAAGCTGCCCAAAAGTATTAAAACCCAGCAATGCTACCCTATGTTTAAGAGAGCTATAACTCGTTTTCTACATTCAGGACAGCTTTCACGAATTTTAGGTGCTGACTCGGTGGAATCTCTCTTAAACTCTGATGGCGTTCGTGGACTTTGAACCCCGCCAGGCTTCATGCTGAAGATTATGCTGCTGAAGCAGCAGCCCGCAGTCTGCTTACCCTTCGGCCGATAGCGCGCAACTTTTGCCGACAACCATTGAAGGAAGACTGAGAACACTGTGTTCTTGTGCCAACCCTCTCCATCTGGAACTAATGTCCTTAAACGATCTGAAGCATTTCTCCTGCTGATGAGTCAACTCAGCTTACAACTGTACATTTATTCCGTTTGTATCATACCTTTGAAGGCAGGTTTTTTTACTTGAAACAAACTCCCTATTACGCCCAGGATTAACAAAACAAAAAACCTGAAACAAAACCAAAACTGGCTGCAACATAGGGAGTTTGTTTTAGGTTTTTTTCCAGTCTTCGAGGTGTTGGAAGGCGCCCAAGAGGTGCATTACCAACCCTTTACAATTGCCTGTAAACTCGCATAATAAACATATTATTATCTTAAAATGCCAACACCAACCATTTAAGTCTAACTATTTGGTTGAGCTGAAACCACTCAACTGGAAATCCTAACTCGAACCCTAAAATCCCGAATGAAGCACTGATCCTAATGTAGCTTTCGCCATTAACCCTAACTTTAAAACATTTATCAGGATCTTAATTTTAAACCCTAACTGTATATTTACGACCATATAATCTGTATGCGGACGCTTATTTTACCGTAAAATTAACTTTAAAAACATGATCCTAGCTCAGCAATACTGGTCCTAATTCTTATTTTAAATTTCGGTACTATTCTTGTGGTTTAAAACATGGCCCACTTTGAGAGTCTCATAAATCAGTTGGCTAAAGCGTTTTGCTGTACTAATACCCTCCCCTTGTGGCAGTAGTTTCGAATCACACTGCGACTGCCGATTGCTCCACAAGTGGTTCAAATGAATTATTCAATGCCGTCAACCCTCTAAATACAAACTAGTCATAACTTAATGTTGACCAATATTACCATGCTGACAAAATTTACTCAAATGACTCAAATGAGTTCAAGTTCTGCAACTATTCCCACGTTCAATTTAGAAAGTTTATGCGGCAAACATACGTTTTCAGCAATTTCTCATCAGGCATGGATGCCAAAAATTGCACAGTTGGACAGGGTTAAAAAGGGTGCTTTGATTACAACTCATCGTTATCACGCAGCCCGCAAATCAGCATGCAGAGGTCCTTGTGCAAGGGGAGGGGAGGAAATATGGATAGCCTGCAAGTGTTGGTCATGGGGGAGGTACAGTGCGTTAAAATTACTGTAACTTGCACGGGGAGATCAGCCGTCACTAGGATTTGGGACGATATGCAGCCGCCATCCGGCGTGGGCGTCGGCAATGGAAGTGAAGGAATGTGTGTTATCGCCCTTTGAGAACACAGCAATGGATTCGCTAGCCTTATAACCACTGTCTCGGATGTTGCAAGCACCAGTTGGCATTGTCCTTTGGATAAGTTGCTTGATGTCCGGTAGACAATCATAAAGGCTTCATTAATACCGATTCATGATTCATAGGGACGTGATGTGCGAAAACACAATTGGAGATCTATTTAATTTCGCCTTAACTTAACCAGGCTGGTATGTGTTCACGTACTCTCTTTTCTAGATGGCTCGTTGTTCAGCTTATATATCCTGTTCCTCAGGAGCTTAGGTAAGAGTAGATGCACACGGACATAGCCTACAACTGAAGGTGGTCTTTACTGTCCAATCGTAGCATGGGAGAGTCCGTGAAGAACACGCATAAGTTCACCGCGGGAAAGCGCTTGTTGTCATAGGCTTCAGACGTCGCTTTATCAGCGCGTTTGAAGGATTGCCCAAGAAAGATCGCCTTATGAATACATTATTTCTTGCTGTGGTTAAGTAAACGGGCATTTTGATGAATTGGGCTGTCGAGTTGGACAAAAACTCTTTCGAAGTGTCCAGCCAACAAAATCACCCACCACCCTCCCAAGCGATCAGGAGCGGTACGTTCGTAACTATTCTTCAAAACCTCCTGGAAACTCTCGTATAGGTACTATTTCTAGGCCCTAAATTCTACATTTAAAAGAAAAGGCCAAATCAACTAGTAAGAAACCGAATTCTAAAGCCTCCTTAGCCAGAATGTCGCTCTAAGGTTTACCAAGCCTTGAGAAGTTGATTATATCAAGTGGACGCTGGTTTACAGCTCCAACCAACATTCAAAAAAGGCTCCGGGAAATAGAGGTCTCTTAACAAAGACCCATCGTGATCACTGAAGCGATTTTCGCAGAAATGCAAAAATCTTGCTGAGCAGACCAGAAAAAGTGTTCGGAATAGAACTGATAAATAAGAATGATTAGGTCACGAAGCTGTAAAGTATTTTAGCAGATCGTAGAAAGCTCCCAAAAGCCGGAATTGAGAAAGATTGAATAGAGGCCGTTGAGCGTCACACAATTAACGCCTTATGCCTGACACAAAACTTAAAAGATGGAGACCTGTAGGCATGAGGATAACTAGAATATACGGTCCTTTTTAAAACAGGTCTACCCCTGCGTGCTACGTTGGCTATGAAAAAGCTTTTTATCACACCATTGCCGGCTGATAGAAAAACTAAAGTCACTTGGTAATAACCTTCATCCTAAAAGCTTGACAAACACGTTTAAGTTTTTCAACGCTATAAAGAATGTGAACGTTGCTGGATGGCTGCATTGTGACCTTTTACCAAAGAAGCCGGAGTAGAAACTGCCCTGTGACGTTATTCAGGACACAACTTACCACATAGATATGCCCATGCAAATTCTGAAAAAACTAATTACGTCTGGGTTTTTAAGTTATTCTAGCGCCTCAAATACAGGCAATTTGCTGGCTGCTGTTTAACCATTACCAATTGCTCTCCTGCTAGCTGGCCTCACCAAAAAATTCGTTATAATTTGAGTTGACCCAAGTTCGAAAAACTTTAGGCATTTGGCGGGATTTGAACCAGCGCATCAGAGAAAGCCTTTGCCGGAGGATAATGCTCTACCTCTAAGCTACAAACGCCCGCTGCATGCCATGAGTTGAATCAAACTTGGATCGATATAACCCGCTCGACTAGAATCCTAGATGTTTGTTTAAGAAATCCTGCTTGGGCAGTCAACTTGCTCCATTATTGGTGGATTCGGTATGAGCGAAAAGTTGAGCGGGTAATATCGATCCAAGTGTGATCAAACGCATGGCGTAAAGCGGGCGTTTGTAACTTTTCGGTCGATCGTTAGCCTTCGCCAAAGGCTTTCTCTGATGTGCGGGTTCAAATCCCACCAAATGCCTAGAGTTTTTCACACTTGGATCAACACAAATTAAGCAAATCTGCCAAACCAACTTAACAATTCGTTATAATAAATTACGTTGAGCAAAGGAATAATAAGATTCTGTGATGGATTCGTAAAACGTTTAGTGAAATTACAACGTCTTATTCACAAATGCTTACTTCTGTGATAACAAGAAAATTCAGTCATCTGCTAACGTGTTTAAATATATTGGTTTCATACCGCTAGTCTTGACTGAATTCCGGCATGCTGGTAAGTATTTGATCGATTCTTGGTTATCCTCCTACATTGAGAGTTTTTTAAAATTTCCTTTGACTTACCTCCTTTTTTCCAACCATAGTCAAACCTGGCTGTGTTTGCTTTATATAAGGTCACTTATCTGTCTTATTGGCTGTTACTGAAAAATTAATATATTATTAATTTTGAGAATCGCTATAATCGAAAAATTAATTATTGACATGATTTGGGCTTGATTGACTGAATCTGCTCAGCTTTTCCTTTGTGTGCTCGACTTCACAGATGTTTAGGGCACGTCAGGTCCCTAGCCGCACGCAATTTCGCATATCTGAGCCGTAAGCGCAGGGCGAACCGAAATCCAACCCTCGACCTCTCCAATGTTGGTTCGCGGGCAACGTGGGGAAACTCACGGTGAACAGAGGGTAGTGGCAGGTAACACCGGGGGCGTGATCTGTAACAAAATTCCCAAGAAACTTCATGGACAATACGAATATCACAAATCTCAATACTGCTACGGCGTCCCCGGGAAGCGATGCGCTCTGTGGTCGCCTGGTGCCCGGAATGTCAAATATGCAAGCCAGTACCCTAATTTCGCGACACACTTTGAACATCAGTTGCTGGACTGTGCGGACATTGCTTGATCATGGCCGTCAAGCACTTCTAGCACGCGCATTATGGGACTATAAAGTAGACGTTGCCTGTTTGTCAGAAGTTCGTCCCCCAGACTCTGGAACGAAAAAAAATCAAAGTCCCACAAGAGGATGCTGAGTACGTGCTCCTCCACCGCTCATTGAGAGGCCAAACTACGTGATCAGCAAGATTCGACCGTCAGAACCATTGGACCGAGTTAGCTGGCTCCATGGAATCTGCTTCAAACTCTGGTAACTTCCACCAGCTCTATTACCTTTAACGTAAAGCATCAGGCAAATATAAACCGCCTTGCACTATCGTTCGGAATAACTCGAGTCAAGTGATTACTGATATGGCTGGCAAAATCGATCGATGGCGAGAACACCTTAGCGAGCTACCGGATCCACCTATACGTTCACCTGCGAACCTACAGCTATCAACTGGAATTTCAAACGGTAGTGACTGGCAGCCACCTACGAGATTTGAATTGGAATCGGTATTAGAACGATTAAAAGTTCGGATGGCAGCGGGTGAAGATGGTATCCCAGCAGAAGCCTACAAAACTAATTGTCCTGCTTTGACGGAATCACTACATCGACTATATGGACTACCGAAGTCAACCCGACTGACTGGTCACTGTCCATTATTTTGCCGATACCGAAGCCCGGGAACAGGAAACTATGCTCAAACTACCGCGGCATCAACCTAGTAGATATAGCCGCCAAAGTGTTTGCGACCATCCTTCTCCGAAGATTTTCGACTGAGCGTCCTAACCAAGGAGAATTTCGTCCAGGTAGAGGATGTATTGACCAGATCTTCATTCTACGCCGCATACTAGAGCACAGACATCAAAACCAATAGATCACCACCGCCTGTTTTATCGATTTCAAAACCGCCTTTGATTCTATCGACAGAGAAGCTTTATGGCAAGTCTTGCTTGCTGACGGTCTCCCACCAAAGTTGCTCAATTTGATCAAAGCTTACTATAGCACAACATCAGCCCGAGTAAGAACCCTTGGTGAAGAGTCAACTTCTTTCCCTCTGACTTGTGGAGTTCGACAAGAGTGCCCTCTTTCTCCAGTTCTATTCAACTTCTTGATCGACTGGGTATTGCATTGTCGTGATTGGGATATATTCGAGTTATTCAGTACGCAATAACCGAACAGTCGAGAAGAATGAGAAGTCGAGTACCCTAGAATTGGGCTTTACTCATCTTAAAATTGTCGTACACGAACTAAAAAGGGATAAAGAGTGGTTAGGATTGTATAGGCAATTATCAAGCGTTCGTAGGCAGGCAGGGGTGAATGTTAATCAACGAGTGTAAGAAGGTAGGGGTGAACGGTAATCAACGTGTGATAAGGTAGGGATGAATGTTAATCAACAAGAATGAGCGGAAAGGGGGTGAACGAGTGTCAGATTAGTATTAACACCACAACCAGCAGTCTCGCCACTTCCTAACCTGAAGCGGGGCCTTCTCCCGGTCAAGGATACCGTTTCTTCCAGCGTTTATGGATAACCTGTAGGCTTTGTGGACCACATTCACCGGTGCCACCATAGGTCACCAAAATAAGGCTAAAAAATGATGTCCTCAGTTCAGTCGTGACCGGCCGGTTTGCATTCGGGTGACAACTCAGGATCATTCACTTAATTGGACGTCTGTTTTTGTTAAGTTTTTAGGTTCTGGCGGTTGAATGCAAACGAAAGCTATGCGTACGGTGCTTTTTCAGCCAAGCGTGCTTCAGCTGACCACTAAGTGACTTTCACACTTGTGCTCTGTTTTTTCCACATGCGATCTGTTACAGCATAGGATTTTAAGCTTTTATCCGACGTATGTAGGAACTGGGAACTCCACCCCACACGAAAGCGAAGCAACACACTGCTCACTATAATAAATATGACGCTCTCTAATCAGTCACTTCGCTCTAGGAGTTTTGCTTCGAAAAGCCATGAACTGGCTAGCTGTATCAGTATCTAAAGGCGGCGATGGCTTCTCAGTGTGGCTTTTATGCATTCTCACCCATATGAAATCCAAAATTTTATTTTTAGAGCATTTATTTATACAGGTTACGCGTAGATAGGCTGCTTATTGTTATCAGACACTGCGCTCGCACGTACCTTTGCCTGTCTTGACGTTGTAAGGTCAGCTCAGGTCGGGCGGGCGAAGGGAAACTGTGGAAGATACCACGCAAATCTGCGTCATTATGAACTCATTTACATTCATGCCAACGTAGCTGCGGCCACTACGTGATGCACACGATATATAACGCACGTGGTGGTTAAGCTGTCGATAGAGGAAGCATTTACTTCAAATGGTATATTTTGTTCGGAGTCAGAGTCGGGAGTCCAAGGCCACTTAAGCTGTGGATTACCATCTTGCAGTAATACAGGCTAGACGTTTTAAAATTGGGCGATGGGTTCGTAGAAAGACTTTGCAAGTATTGCCTAATATTTAAGGAATTGCATTGCAAAAAGAATCGATTTAAACAAAGCGCCTTTCGTGTTGCACTTAATTCTCTTTCTGTTCATATGCTTCGACTATAGAGACATGGTAATATATATATATATATATATATATATATATATATATCCCGCTCCCCATCCCCCAAAGAAGATGAAGAAGAAAAGGCGCCTTCATGGACCACACTGTATTGGTGCTGACGTTTCGGAAATACACTATTTTCCATCATCAGAGTGGTGGGTTGTGTGTTCCTGCTTGCCTTGATTTGGTTTGTCGCGCTGACTGTCTCGTATGATAGGGGTGTGTTACGTGCGCACCGGTTGTGGCTCAGCTATGGGTGTGTCCATCATCGGCTCGCGAGTATGCAGATTCGTGTTCCGTCTATGGTCCCGTTTGCTCTTTTCTTCATAAAGATGCGTTCGAAGGGCTTGGTAGGCTGTGGGAAGTATAACACAACGGTTGATTGAGGTTGTTCCCGTGTGCCAGGCCTCGATTGTCTCCCTGACCACGCGGTCATTTCCTCGACCCAGGATTTCGGCATTTTGGAAGGAGAATTTGTGTTCGGAATTCGCGCAGTGTTCCGCCACCAACGATCGATCGTCCATCCTGTTGACTGCCCTGTTGTGTTCTGCCATTCGCGTCTGCAGTCGCTTCCCCGTCTCTCCGACATAGTCGGCCGCACACGAATCGCATTTGATCCGGTAAACGACGTTGGCGGTTTCACCTCGGGGCAGGGGGTCCTTCGGGCGCATAACCAGTTGTCGTATTGTCGCCTCTGGTCGGTGGGCGATGCCGACTCCCAAGGGTTTCAGTAGACGGGAGACTGCCTCTGACACTCCATCAATGTAAGGCAGCGCGCGCCATACTGTTGGTTGATCGGCTGTTGGACTTCGGTTCGGTCGAGACTGCCTGCCGCGTTCGATAAAGTTTCGGGGGTAACCGTTGGCCATGAAAAGGCGTTGGAGGTATTGCATTTCAGATTTCCGGTCATGTGGCTCGCTGCAGTGTGTTTCTGCCCGTTTGTACAGCGTTCGAACACAACTGCGCTTGTGGCATGCTGGGTGCTTGCTGTGGTAACTCAGGATTTGGCGTGTATTGGTGGCCTTCCTATACACCTACCCACCGACGGACACCAGACCCAGAACGAGGGCTGATCCGCGCATCCGGCTCAGAGGGGAGGTCGGGCGATGGTCACACTACCGGGCCGGTTAACGTAGACGCGTTAACGACAAACGGACAGGCAACAGATGACACACACGGGCGCCAGCCACCCACAATGGAGGTGCCGCAGCCAATCCACGGACAGCACGAAGTTCAGCGCTCGTGCGTCAGCCATCGCTACAACACCAGATGGTCTGCGCGGCATTCCAACCCTCAGCAAGCAGGAACACACAACCCACCATTCTGATGATGGAAAATAGTGTATTTCCGAAACGTCAGCACCAATACAGTGTGGTCCATGAAGGCGCCTTTTCTTCTTCATCTTCTTTGGGGGATGGGGAGCGGGATATATATATATATATATATTAGTAGCCTGTCACGTTCTATGTCAGATAATGAAATTGTATGCTTGCGTTACCACGTCACTGTTTGGAATCTATTGGAACACTTCTGAGCACTTTGCTGGCGGTACCGAAAAACGAATCCCACCTTAGGGGAATACTTTTCCCTCAAAATGCTCAACTAGTTTTTAAGACCGATTACCGGCTGTCTCGATGGAAACTGTTGCTTTGGTGTAGTTCAAAACTTTTGCTGTGTTATTTTTATCAGGAATCCGTTCTAGCATAGGATTTTTGCAAAGTTTATATCCGACAGTTCTGTAAATCGCATTCAGCTATGTTATAAGTGTCCATCTTCTCTCATCCTTAATTTTCGTATTGTTAGCAATTTTTCCTCTTGTGGGGTCAGTTTTATCCAAAAGCTACGAAGCATCTTAAGATCTGCAGCCTGTAGCCTTTAAATGTTTTCTCAATGTCGTTCGTCTTTTTGATTTTCTCTAAACTATTATCTAACCTTTTTGTTGATTTTTTTCACATAGCTTAACACGATGTCAGAAAAGGTATCACGTCTGGCCAAGATGCTGGCTTCTGATGAGCTGAAAACCCGCAAGCTTGGTCACAAATTGGTCCTGAAACTCCTTCGAGTCAAGCCAAAGAGTGAAGAATGTTAGACAACTTTTTATTTCCTTAACGACCTTTCCTTCTCTAGCCGAACTCACCTATGAGAACATTTTGGGCGTCTGCAAAGGCCTTCACTACAGTCTCTGGATGCAGGACAAACTGCTGCTACAGGTTAAGTCGTTGCTTTTTCTATGATTATTGCTCTCTGTCTCTTGACTTTTAGGAGGATACTGTCGAACGCATTGTCAAGCTGCTTCCTCTGATCACCTCTCGGGAGATACGAGTGAAATTTGTCGCAGCCATGTTCGAAACACTTGCCCGCGAATGGGAGAATTTGGATATTTGGCGTGTCGACAAGTTTATGATGGTACGTCTTGCATTTTTTATACCCGGCCTGAACACACGCTTCTTTACATATCCCTTGTCAACGACTCTTTGCTTGCTGCTATTTATTGACTTCCCTCTTCGTGTTCAGTTTTGTAGAAGTCTATAAATCTGGCGCTTTCACGCTAACTTAGTATTTAAGGTGAATTGATTTAAAGACTAGCGCTTTTCGGTTCCCTCTATCCTCTCTCAAGCGCTGACCCGGCTGTAAAGACGACTCTTATCACATGACTGACATGTATGTCATCTCTCTTCTGCACTCTTTATGATAATCTTGGTTACTTAAGCTATTTGGGGTATCCAGATAGGGAATCGTCGTGGCAATCGCCTGGCCAAACAGGCTTTTCATGCAGTTCAGTGATTCTACAAAGCTGATCTGTGTACGGCGGGCACACTTCGCTCTCCGCCTCAGTTGGCAAACTAAATTGGACAAATGTGACCGACGTAGATCTGATTTGGAAGGGACCACCGAAGTGTGACCGTCGTAGAGGTTATACTCGTCACTACGCGCAAGCGTATCTCGAATTGTCTTGCCCCTTTTACCACCGGAGTCGATAAATATGTGTGAAAGGAAGGTGAAGCAGGCGTGTCTCCAATCGAGAAAGCGCTATAATCTCATTGATGAACGTTCACCTGACCGTTAAATATCCCCGGACCTAAACCGGCGAGACAACAAGCTCGTGGCTCAATAGTTGGGACGTTTAATTATGATCAAAAAGTCGCCAGTTCGAGCCTCCAGTGGTGCATCACTTGCGGCTGGCTATGACTGGCTGACGATAGCTACTAAAACATAAATGGCCATCATAGTCTCCCTTGTGTTTGCCGGCAATACCATCGGCCTATTACCTGTGTCACGAACTCCGAATCTGTCCGTGTCATTGAAGCAGACAGATTTGCACGCCGACAGTTCAACTAGTTTCAGAGACGCCTACGAATGCTGCTCCAATATATTTAAGACTAAAATAATAGAATAAATATATTGCATGTGAGTATCGAATGATATAGTCTAACGTAGCCTACCCCTGCTAATTAGTGTTCTGTGTAGGAGCCCGCTTCAACTGCAAATTAGAATACATACCGTTAAGTTGCCAAGGTATTTGTAATTGCTTCCGAATTCGTTTCCAACAGACTTATGCGATATGACACCTTCAAATGTGCCAACTTTTACTCCGGTTTTATGCTTTCAACTTTCAAAAGCAGGACATTTACTACTTAGTTCTGTGGCGAGCTATCTTCTATTTCAGTCTCACATAAACATATTTTTTCAATAGATCAATTCTAGAAGGGGTTATCAACTGTTAAACGTCAAACGATATTATACTCCCCACGTAACAACACATCTGACAGTATCTGTTGTTGAAACATCGGCATCCCAAGCCATATATTTTATTAGTGATACAGTCCTTTGTATTGTGTGAATTTTCGACTCGGGTTCCCCGAGGTTGTCGTCGTCAGACAAACGAGCGTTGTCCGAAAACAGTTTATTCAAAAGAATGACTAGCACAAGATTCCACGTTCGCTTAGATTGTGGTTAGATACTCGTCATCCACATTTAATTATGCGCTCAGGGTGGAAAATAGCTGTCATCCGCGTGTAATTATGCTGTCGGTGGTGGCTGTTTTTGCTTCCGTCTAAACTTGACAGATTGCTGGTTGACATTTAAATCGCTATGCCTGTTGATGCATGTCCCGTCTGAGTGCATTGCCTCCAGGAATCCGCAACCGTTCCTAGTTGGATAAGTGCCAACAATTTCGGTTTGCTCCCATACAAATCTGTTTCCTGTGTCCAGCGTGTTTATGGCAACCTCTGACAGATCGTCTCGTTTCCTCACCGCTAACCGATGTTCATGTATGCGCGTGGATAGAGCTTTCCCGATGCCAACATAATAGACTGCATCAAAACCATGTTTTGTCGAAAACATCCTTTCTGTTATCCTTAGGGTGCACAAGATGAATGCGCAACGTAGTTGCCGGCTTGTGCGCAATCTGCATCTGGTGCATCCGTAGCTGTCTTTCGGTGAGCTCAGATACATTCTTTGCTAATGGGAGCATTTACCATTTCGTTGGCTTTGGTTTCCTAGTAGTCGCAGCCTTGAAGTTTCCATTTTCTTTTAACTGTTGTTGTCGTATGCATCGACGAACAATTTCCGGAGGGTACCCATTTTGGGAAGCCGATATTTCATATGAGCGAATTTTGAGCGCAGGGTTTTGCTTTATGCTCGACGATGGGAGCAATTTGCGATTCGCGAAAGACCGACGCAAGAACATCTATCCCAGAATGGGTATCCTCCTGAATATGTTGGTCGATGCATATGAGAACAACAGTTTCTAATGTATTTTTGACGCAGACTTTATCTACGGCGCCATTATATTTGTCAAAACGCACGCAGAGCACCTGGAGCCCAGTCATGGAATAAATGCGTCGTGTTTACCTTTTTATGTCGTCAGGGCATCGAGGTAGTTTCTCTGCTGTAATAGCATGATGAAAAACGGATGTTTTCTATGTTAGCTGATGATGTAAAGGCTAAATTCTAAATCAGTCAGGTGACAATATGATTTCCCTGGATTCAATAGTTGTAGCTTAAGAGTACAGTTTTATGTACGTTTCTTTATAGTTGGTATTTTAAAATTATTTTCCATTTTCAAGTGCGCGCGCGTGTCCTGTGTCCAATGTGTGAATGACAACCTCTGATAGATCGTCCCATCTCCTCACCGCTAACTGGTTTTCATGTGTGCGGATGGATCGTATCTATTATTTACTAAGCAAGTATTTGTCAATGCTTTGCAAGCCTAACTTGCCCCCCCTTTCCCTCTTCTTTCTGCAGCTTGCTCGACAATTCTTTGTAAAGGCCCTGATGTGTACCAAGAAGCGTTCCCTGTCGGTGAAGGCCGTGACAGACGCAGTCTTCAATAAGGTCCTGAACTCCGACCCGAATGCCGCCATCGATCTCAAGGTGCACCTCTGCACTGTAATTGGCCAAGAACTACCGCGCAACAAGGTTTGCTAAAGACGCTATCTTTTCTGATGACCACGTCACGTCACCTATGTCTTTTAGGACCTCCCCGCGGTTATCCTCAGCTTCTATAAGCACACTCTGGCCGTCCTTCTGACAGTAGCCAGGGCCAATGATTACATTACCTGCCTAACACGACTCCTGCTCATCCTGGCTCGTTTGGTTCGAGCCAACCGCGCAGTTCGTGCGGAGTTGAGTGAGCAGGCCCTCCTTCTCTCCACCAAACATCCGCTTCACAGAAAAACGCTCTGCAGGATCTCTAAAATGTAATCCTTATCATCATCATCAGTAGTAGTAATCTCTAATCGTTTAATGCTAGGCTGCACTTGAAACCGAAACAGAAGTCAACGTCACCAACAGATGAGACTGCAGATACGACCGCATCGTCCAGCGCACCGGTTGAAGTTGCGGTGGCGGTTGAGGCTAAAGCCGCGGCAAAGCAAGATCCTTCCGAGGTGAGTTGATTTGTATAAGAGTTCCGAATCCCTGTAGACCTCATGTGATGCCCCCATCGGTACCACCGCCACCACAGTTCAGAATAAGATGAAGAAAAATAGAAAGCGCAAACACCCCGCCACAACCCCAAACCTAAATGCTGATGCTCCTGCTATTCCCTCAGTAGACGACGTTGCCTCACCAGCGACCTCCAAACCCCCCACCGAGGTGGTAACCCCTCAGCCAACCAAACCCTCCTGCGAGCTCCTGCCTGGCACTTTAGCTACAGACAAAAAAGCAGCAGCGTCTACGGCGTCCGCCTTAAATGGTGAAAAGGAGTCCGCTCCGATGGTACTAATTTAGATGACTTGTCTGATCCCACTCTTTAGGAAACAACAACACCCAGTCCCTCTGCGAAGCGTCGTAATCGCAAGCGGCGGCGTTCTTCTAGCCTCACCGAACCAGTGGATACCGATGAGCAAACACCCAATGGCAAGAGTCCCGCCGTGCCAACCCCTACTAAGCCAGATTCGACGACTCAGTCGCCGGTATGCCCCTCTTTTCTGTGTTAACGCATCGGCTGTGTGGTTCACTAGAAGTCAAACCGTAAAAATCGTAAAAGAAGACGCAGTCTCCCCTCCGTCGATTTGGATGCTACCCAAGAGGAGAATAAAGCCTCGCTGGCGGTGGTTGTTACAAACCCACCCAACGCTGTGCAAGCTACTTTGACGGCTGTATGTGGTTGAGCATGCTTTCACTAACTCGTTGTTCCTAGAATGCAGTAGAATGTGCGTGCGATGTGCCTAAGAAAACAACGATACCTGTGGAAAGTCTGGCCGCGGCTGAGGCTAGTTCTTTGTTGGGATCCACGGGTCCGCCAAAAACAGTAAATCCTTATTTGTTTTCGTTCTTATCAGATGTTTTCTCTGTCTAGTCACTAGGCTCGCCCCGAACGAAAACGACTGGGGAAGTTAATAGCTCCACTACCGCAATGTTGGCAGACTTTGACGACAGTCTGTCCGGGACGCCGGTCTCAGCCAAGAAGCGCGTCTCCTTTGGGAAAGTCTTTCGAAAGAGTGAGTCGCCCTTTCTTATATACAGTAGGGCTCAGAATTCCTGCAACATGCCGTCATTTGCGAAAGATTGATACTCGCTCGCTAATCGGCATCCAGTAGGCCATTCTGAAGTCATTTCAATCAGAATAGAATGCCGCCTTTTTAACGAGCGTCTTTCTAATCGCTAGCAAAACGTAGGTACTGTAAAAAATGGCTTCTTAAATAGTCTGCATCGTTATCATTGCTTTTGACCGTCTCTATAAATGTAAATGTTTTATGGAAGCATACAAGAAAAAGTTGTTTCTTGTACTCGTTTGGTAGAAAATTACGCCTTCTTTAAATTTCATATGTAAAGAAAGTGTATCTTAAGGTTTTAAAAAAGTTCTTTAAGTGCCGAATAATTTTAAAACATGCCGACTGCTACATCTGAATTTAAGGTTTCCAAACAACATGCTGTGTACATTCCGTTTGAGGGATGAAAACGTATTCGTCTATGGTTTGAGAAAGAGGTCGCTTAGTTCTCATAAAATTTTGCCATAGATGTGGATAACGGTGTATACATTATAGGCCGCATTAAAAAATTGACGAATGCAATGAATGAACACCTCACAGTCCTAAGAAATCTCATAGTCAATTTTAAGTATAAAATTTAACGAAGACATTATTTGCTACCAAACAAGTAAAAGAAACAATTTTTTCTTGCATTTTTTCTATAAACGTTATGAAGACAGTCAAAATCAATGATAAAAATGCATGCCACTGAAGTAGCCATTTCTTTAAAGAACCTACTTTTTGGTAGTGGTCAGAAAGAAGCTCTTTAAAAAGCCGACATCCTATCGTGACTGAAATAACTTGAGAATAAGCTACTCGGTAATCAGTATTACAACCTTACTCAATGCCGATTAGCTTTCGAAAATGTCGGCATGTTACACGAATTCTGAGCCATACTGTTTATTTGTGTCTTGTTGCATGATGGAAACAATACAATTTGCCCCTTCGTTCTTTGCTTCTCATGCGGTATCACTCCCAAAAGAATTCCATTCGATCCTCACTTTTATGCCTTTTTGGACTCCAATAGGGTTTTCGGCCAACCGGTCCCTAACTATATCGCCATCGTTGAAGGCTATACCAGATCGTGGAATTCTTCGACAACAGTCTTCTTAAGTCCTGTATTTATTTATTCCAGCAAATATCCTTGACTTTCTGTTGAAGGCCATGACCAGCCCCTCCCCTGCCTCTTGTAATGTTATACGTGCTGGGAGGAAGATTATGTAAATAAATGCCGCCATTGTGTGCTCCTGTCTTTTTTTTCACACCAGCTGCTCTCGAAGTGGTTTGTATCAACTAACGTCCGCCTGCTTCCAGAACTGCGGGATCCTATGAATCCTAGTGAAGGGAACTTTCAATTACCGGTCAAGGATGAGCGATCTACCATAACCACAAACACTAAGCATGTTCCGTCTGTTGGAGGAAGACAATCGGATATTGGGAGCGGTTTATTGGGTACGCAAGGCAAGTTGCCGAAAATTGACTGTTGGCCTGTGTTTTTAGTAAATGCGCCCGTCTGGGAGCGTGTGAGCAGCGGTGTCTGGATAATTCAACCGTGTGGGCGCGTGCTAACAGAAGTGTGTGTTTTTATGCGCTTATATCGGTTCGCGTGGATTTGCCTGTGGGATGCGTGATTGGTTGTGTCAAAGGCCGTGGTTTCGGGGTCTAATGACAAAGTAACTTAGCCGCCAAATAAACTGGGTGACGCGGAAAACCTGTGGTACGCGCGTGACTATGACTAAATTCAGCTCAAGCCTGCGGAGGCTGTCGTACTTGACTGAGAGCGCCTGTCGGTTGGCCGGCTTGCGCAGGTATTGAGACGTCAGAGAAGGAGGGCATTGGGACTGCCTCTACACATACATTCATTGCGATTTTGTGGGTTGTTTTTTATGTGAATTACTGCAGACGACTAAACAGTCTTCTCGCCTGCATACCATAAGTTCTTCTCGATCCAGCACAGATATGACGGATTTCCATGTTTCGTTTCAACCACTTTCACACGTTGGCGGAAGTATCATTGTTAGCGATCATTTTTACAAATATTTAAGAGCCTACTACATGCGTTTCAGTAAGCATAGTTTCTTCATAGTATAGTGCTTCTAAAGGTCAGGTCTGTGGTCCGTTATCAACGATTATAAACGAGCCGAATGCTCTGCCATTAATTTGGCAGCCGATGTCAGTCATAGTTTACGGTCCTGCTATCGTCTTGGGGGAAGGGGGCCTTTGTAGTAATTTCGCCCCGAGAAATTCATTAATTATTCCTGTCTGACGGGTCGCGTCTCGATAATGCTCTCGTGACTCCTACGGTCCCATTCTCGTTCCGACCCCGTTGTCCCCGATCAGCTCCTCTCGCCTCACCCCCATGATGCGATCGGATTTTTTCCCACAGCAAGAAGCGTTCCGAACCATAATCCTCGCTATCTCATTGCATCATATCTTATAAATCTAACTACCTATTTAAGCAGTTTTCTCCTATTTTTTCCGGAAATCGGTGGCTCGCTTAACTCTGCCACCGATATAACTGACATGCGTCCTTTTATTGCCACAAGCATAGCAGATAGGAATATGAGCTTACGCGCGTCCGAAATTTCATCTGCGTTGATTTGCAAGACGCCCGGGCGACCGTTCACGTCCGGTAGGTAAGTGAGACTGTCAACAATGACTTGCAGTGGGCAGTCGAATACTCCTCCCCCTCATCAGGGCGCCTCTTATGCATGTCAGCTTTTGATACAATTATAGGAATCCATTACTAGAATATAGTATCCGCCGGTCTTAGTAAGTATGATTAATAGAATTAGCAGTGACATATTACATCTAGCAGCAGCATCCTTGTCCAAGCTAACTAAACTGTGAAATAGCTTCTGGTGGACAGATGTGAGAGGGCGGAAACCAATGAAAGCCCTTATGTGCTACGGACCTTAAACATGTGTTTACTCAGGAAAGCATTTGACCCAGATTTCCACTCCCTACCGGGATTGAGGGGTTATAACTAGGGGTTCTGTAAAGTGGAAGCTATAGCTAGATGCTGTGATAAGCCAATAGGCATTCTACAATCGGCAAACGTTACTTCATAAAGGCATGGCAAGACTTGTGCTGCTATTTGTTTGAATTGCACCCGCGTGGTCTGAATTTTTGAGCAAAACCAAGGCGATTATATTTCAAGTTCTATACAGAAAGATACCGCCTTTGGACAAAAATTGAATCAAAAAAACATAGTATTCTAAACAATCTTCTTTTCCATTTCCTTCGATACCCTCACTGCTCGACGAGGAACTCTTCTCCAAATCGGGCATCTCGCTGGAAATATTGGCTCTGCCTACATAGATTACTTGTCCCAATCATTCTCGTCAGGCCTCTGAGGAGTATCCACGGGCAGACTGAGTCGTTATATTTATAAATTGCTGCGTATAATTACTAGAAGACTATAATTATCTCAGTAAAGGCCACCCTATTATTTATTATCTTGCTTTTTTAACCCAAATTAGTACCAGTTCGCAACTATTAGACTACACTATCTCGGTTTATAATTGCCAGAAGACTTTATTTATATAATTAAAGGCCACCCTATCGTTTATATTTTTCTTGCGCCAATATACTTTCTGCTAATAGCTATTAGATTACACTATCTCGGTTGCTGCTACGTCTATTCTGACCAACGCCGCAATAGTTTATCAGTATAACCTTTTAGCTTAAAGTTATAGCATGCAGAACGTAGAAGTTTACGACCAAGTGGTGGGTGGAAAAAGCCCTTTCTGGAGCCGTCGTCGATCCTTTAACATGCGATTTAGGAGGCGAGCGTCTTAGCCGCTCGGCCACTGCAACCCAGCTTTTTGAGCCACAGAAAGTTTAGTGCATTGACAGGGTTGACACGATAAATTTTGCAAACGAACCCCACGGCCAAACTGTCCTAACCATTGCAACTCAGCTACACGGCTCAAATAAATTTAAGTGCATTGACAGGGTTGACACGATAAATTCCGCCAACGAGTCAACTGTCCTGGGTGAAGAAGAAGTCCTTTCCGGAGTCGGCGTCGATCCCTCGACCTGCGATTTAGGAGGCGAACGTCTTGGTCGCTCGGCCACTGCAACGCAGCTATGCGAGTCACAGGAAGTTAAGTGGATTGACACGGTTGACATGATAAATTCTGCCAACGAACTCCACGACCAAACTGTCCCGTGTGACAAACAGTGCGACATAAGAGACAAGAGTACAAACCCTACGGCCACCATGAACACCTCGCAGAAGTCACATAAAGGTAAGAACAGTGACACGGATGACACGCATTGCCCGACGGCATGCGAACATTGCAAACATTGCCCGAAAATATCAAAGTTGGAGTCACGTATATATTTACTAGGGGATGTTATCACATGGTTTCTCAATCATGGCGCATTAAAGCCGCTAGATGAAACCAGTGGAAATCAACAGATAGAATCCGCCTTGACAGAAGTCGCTACCAGGCACCAGCCAATCGGTCCAAGCGCGATTAAAACTAAAGAGAAGCAAACACACACAAGCCCTAATCTGCCGTCCAAAGAAAGTTCAGGTTCTGGGATCATCAAAACGGCCAGAAGAAGAGGGAAGCGTGTACCTGACCAACCAGTCTCACCCTCTTTACAGGTCAAAACTAGTGAAATCGCACGAAAGGGGATCGGAGTAGAGCTGGGAGAAGAAAAAGAGACAGTATTTGCACCGAGACAACTGCGGTCCGATGCACACAAAGCGATGAAAGCGAAGGAAGCCGTCGAAAAACAAACAAGGGAGCCCATACTTACAGTGCAGGCCCCCACAGTTGATCAATCAGCCACCGTTGAGACGAGTTTAAACAATCTCGCCGTAGACAACAAAAATACGATTGGTTCGCCCCGTAAAGTACAGGCTGCCGTCAGCAAAGACACGAAGGAAGACACGAAAGCGTTGCACCAGGAAGTGACCGACGGCGTAAAGGGGACGCAGAAAGTCACCGATAGGGGCAAAAGTTTCGTAATACAAGGTCTACCGGAATCCACTGCCAGTACTGCTATTAACCAGAAAGTGGGTGACAGTGTCGCAGGCCCGAGTCCCAAGCCCACAGTAGAAAACGAAAACAGAACATCAACCATAGAGTCCGGTCGCACACAATATGGTCATAATAGCAGCACAAGAGCTATTAACGAGCAAGCAAGCGACTGTGTCATAGGCACGAAAAATGGCACTAATAGAGAAGCCAGCATCATAATACAGGGATAAACGGAATCAACCGCAGCCACTCCCATGAACCGGCATTTCGCAGATTTCCAGTTCTTCCATGCACTTATAAACAAAATGCTGGGACCAAATGTACCATTAGAGTGCGAAAAGGCCTTCCGCCTTGGCAAACGACCAGAGAGCCCAATTGGAACGGCACGTCCCAGACCTCTAAAAATGGTCATGACAAGAAGCCAAGACGCCAAGCTCATTCTATCTAGGCGTTTTAAAATGAAAGACTCTGACCCGGGAGCTTATTTTCCGCAGGAGTTCTTAGCTGCAGAACGGCACAAACGTCGTCAACTTGTTTCCGAAAAGAGGGAGCGGGTCAGAAAGGGCGAACAAAACTTGGTTATTTACAACAACCAAGTGATTCAACGTCCATTGTTCTCACCTTGGATAGGTCCGTTCCGGATAACCACACAGTCGGCTCAGTAGGAGGAGGATTGAGCCCAATCAATAAACATACAGAGGAAAACATTTGGTTATTTACAACAACCAAGTGATCCAACGTCCACCGTTCTCTCCCGGGAAAGATCCTCCCCGGATGACTGCACAGTCGATCCGGTAAGGGGCGGGGAGAGCCTGACTGTAACCACTTCTCGAGCAAACAGAAAGTTAACTTTCATGTACACAAATGCACAGATTATGCTATCAAAGCTAGACGAGCTGAAGATTCATGCCTTTGAATTATCACCAGATGTAGATTCAATAACGGAAACTTGGCTGTCTGAAAAGGTAGCCGACGGCAAAGTATCTATGCCTGGCTATCAACTGTTCAGAAAAGACAGAGAAGGTTGTCAAGGCGGTGGCGTAGCAACATACGTGAAAAATGGACTCACAGTTTTAGACAAAACGGATAAACTGGCGTGTACTTCCGAGGCCATCTGGCTGTCCAGTAAAGGACCAGGTGCACCCAACTTCGATGTCCTGACACTCTACCGACCACCGAGAAGAGAGCACGTAGTGGATGCTTCCTTGCTAGATGAGTTGCAAAAGATTACTGCACGATCGGACATCCTGATTGTGGGGGACTTTAATGCGCCTCACATCGACGGGTGCGGCCTGCGCACATAGCTCCGATCTAACCTTCGACAGCTGCCTTCTGAGCATGACTCTAAAGTTATTTCTCAAGCAACACGTCACTTTTCCGACAAGGATGCGCGATGGCCAACAGTCCAACTGTCTGGAACTCGTTTTCACGAAATCGCAGGACAGCATCGACGAAGTGTCATGTCTCCCACCACTAGATAAAAGCGACCATGTTGTACTGCTATGGGAGTCCTCGTTATTCTCAATACCGGAGAGACCCTCAACAGCCAGAAGAAATATTTGGCGAGGCAATTTCGATCGAATGAAGACCGAACTCACGCGCGCCGAGTGAGAACCTCTATTCTCTGGAAACATAACTGCGGACTGGGAATCGTTCCGGAACACACTGCACAGACTCATCGACAACCACTGTCCAATTTCGCAAAAACAGGTGACCACTTGACCGCGATGGCTCACACAGGCTTTAAAAATAGAAGTGAACAAAAAGCGGAAGCTGTGGAAAAAAATGGTAACAGACAGGAATCCTGCATCTGTCAGTGCCTACAAAACTCAGAGAAACCGGTTCAAGGGTCTTATTCTCAAAACAAGACGGGCTTTCGAAGCAGACTTGCTAAACCGGGCCACAGTGAACCCCAAACTGTTTTACAGTTACCTCAGGCAGAGCACCAAAAACAAGGATCCGATACCCCTGCTGAGGACCGCTGAGGCACGAGACTTGATAGATGATAAAGCCAAGGCTGATCACTTTTCGATAATTTTCCGTTCGGTCTTCACAAAGGAAATGGCATACGATCATCCCACCTACGACACTGAAGCGAATACAATAGTTGAGACTGTCCAATTCCCCGAGGCTCTTGTTCTTAAGGAACTCTTAAGGTTAAAATAATCTAAGTCACCAGGTCCCGACGACGTACCCGCCAAGATTTTGAAGGAGCTCGCCAATGAGTTGGCCAAACAACTCTCTATGCTCTTCCAAACCTCCTTCGAGACCGGATGCCTACCAGTAAATTGGAAATCCGTGAGGATTACGCCGCTATGCAAGGGGGAAGCCAGGTCTCAGCGAATAACTACCGACTGGTCAGCCTTACTGCAATCTGTTGCCAAATCATGGAAAAAATTATCAAGCAAAAACTTATGCAGTTCCTGGAACCAAACCATCTGCTATTGGATGCTCAGCATGGTTTTCGTAGAGGTTGGTCCTGCGAAACAAAATCGCTCTACTGTTTAGAACGGTGAACTGAGGCAGTTGATCGTGAAAACTCAGTGCACGCTGTCTATATTGACTTCAAAAAGGCTTTCGATAGCGTGCCGCACCACCGTCTCCTTTATAAACTCAGCCGCACAGGAGTAAGGGTAGGCTCCTTGCGTGGATAAAAAGCTTCCTAATCGGTTGCTCGCAAACTGTCCACATCAGCGACAAACAGTCAGCCAAGGTTGGGGTTGAAAGTGGTGTTCCCCAAGGCTCCGTTCTCTGCCCTATCTTGTTTGTTATCTACATCAACGGCTGTGTCCGCGAACTGGATTTCGGTATCGCCATGTTTGCCGATGACATAAAAATTTGGAGCGCAATTCGAACTGCGGTTGGCGAAGTGCACTTACAGGAAAATTTAAATCGACTTCAAAAATGGTCGGCGGACTGGCTCTTACCGTTCAATGAGAGCATGTGCACCAAAATTCGAGTCGGCAAATCCGGTTCTTCAAACGGCACTGCTTACCGACTGAATGACATACCATGGAAGAAAGTGAACGCCCAGAAAGACTTGGGAGTCTGGATCACGCCCTCGCTTAAACCCTCTCTGCATTGCACAAAGGTAGCCAAGTCCGCGATGTCGATCTTATATCTTCAATGAAGAGTACTTCACAAAAGTCTTCGGAACCTTCGTACGACTGCACCTAGAAACTGCTATCCAAGCTTGGAGACCCTGGGCCACGAAAGACATCAACATCCTGGAAAAGGTACAACGGCGTGCAACCAAACCTGTTATGGGGCAGGGTTCGCAGCCTCATAAAACACGGCTGTCGAATCTCAACCTCTTCCCATTGCGCTACAGGCAGCTTCGGGGGGACCTGATACTAGCATTCCGCGTATTACGTCCTCAATACTGCTATCTTATATCAGGGGATTTTTTCGAATTAGCAACGACCACGAGTCTGAGGGGTCATCCTCTCAAATTAAAGGTGACAGGGACCAGGCTGGACGCTCGGAAACACTTCTTTTCAAAAGGGTGGTCGGAGCGTGGAATGCGCTTCCTCAGGACATCGTTATGTCGGAATCACTAGAGGATTATAAGCGAAAACTGGATCGATATAGCAGTGCACGATGGATCGTAACTGACAATTTACAATAATACTAATATTACTTTCAATTTTTCAGTAGTATTAATTTTTATATCAATTCACGTTTGCTATTTATAACGCCCTCCCACGCATAGCCTTTTACGGAGATCTCCGCGGTCTTCCCTACTTGCTATCTGGGTACCGTGATTACCCCACTAGCGATCTCATCAGCCAGACCTGATGGTCTAAACATTCACCCTTGGTTCAAACCAAAGCGGACTGTCGACGATCTGGACGGATGCCTCTGTTTTTCCAGTTCTGTTGGCGGACTCTGCAATCAGCAAGGAAGAATCAGGACGCGGCTTCCACACGGTGAGGATCCTGGGAACCCTTGCAATTACCCCCGTTGGATATTTGTTTTCTCTTCAATCCCACGCATTACCCCCACAAGAGCGACAGTTTTTCTCCTAAAAATCACTGAGGAGTTTTTTCACTGTCTGCTCCTATTTTCATCCTATGACACAGGACAACTGGCCTCACCAACTGTCTGAGCAACAAATTTTCTACTTTCACTGCACACATGTACAAATAGGGCACTCAAAGGAATTTTGCCTACATATCCCTCAATATACTGATACTGATTTAAAGCTGATTTACTTTTACCCATAAGCTAATCACTTTATCGCATTGGAGTGCAAACTTGGTGCCGACATCTTCAAAGGAACACAGGAAAATTAATAAAGTACATTTTTACTGGCCTAAGCGAGCATTATTGATATAATTAGCATAGGCACGTACTTATAGCAGCAGTATCGTATTTCGAACCTACTAGAAACGAACAAAGCCTGATGCATAGAGTTGAGAAGTCGGAAACCATGGCAGGCTCTGCTGTGCTCAGGGCCCCAAACCTGTACTTACTCGGAATAGCTTAAGTCAAGATTCACGCTCCTTGTTGAGACCAAGGGAGTATGCACCCCAGCGATGGCTTAAATCTGCGTCAACTCTGACAAATGGTAGCGTCAGTGTTAGTGCAAGTACTACTAACGTAAAACTACATACATTGCTAGCTAGCTTGCAGGAGTAGTCGTATCTGTCTCGTCCTTATTGAGCCAACCTGTTGATGGACCTCATCGCAATCGATGGTCGAACACACACTTTCATATGAAAAGCAGGCAAATTGCCACGGGATATCATTAAGGCATACGAATATCGGAGGACCCCCAGTTCAAAATCCACGCCAAGGAACTTCGGTTGATGGGCAGATCACAGCGTGGGATAATGTGTCACCTTTGACAAATGAGAGCGTCAGTGTTAGTGGGCACCTATTTGTTGAATATTTCTAATTCACTTGCTTTAAAATACATAAGTATTGCACTGGAGGCGGATGAAACATTTTTTCAAAAGTATAGTTTTTATCATGACTTCCGATCAGCAAACACGGCTGACCTACTGGCACATCTAAACGCTCTCGACTGGTCTGAATTTTTCCAATGTTTGGATTTAAATGTTTGTACCGATGCACTGTACAAAGTGTTGGATCCACTTATCCTCCACTTTGTCCCCCGTAAGAAAGTAATACATGTCAAGGATGAAGTGTACCTTCCTCTGTCTTTCCATCGTAGGCTGCGTAAACTCTCTCGTCGTTTGCATCGGCAGAACGACACTTCCGTTCTGCCCTTGATCACACTGATCTTTGAGCAGGCCAAGAAGCTCTCCGAAGAAAAGCAGAAAGCCGATGAGGCTCACTTCGCTGAAAATCCTTCCCTTAATGTTGCGAAACTCTTTTCGCGTACAGTAAAAGCGCAGAGGAAAACGCAACACCCCATAATTCAAGATGCTTTAGGAAACCCCATAGCTGACGCTAAGTTGACCGCCGATAGCTTCAATGCGTTCCTATCCAAAACTTTTGGTGAAAGCTCGTTCGCTGCACCTCCTGTTATCCAGGCTTGGACGGGTGCCATACTCGAAACCATAAGTTTTACCGTCTGGGATGTGACTGTAGCCATTCGTCGTTATCGACAATCCTATAGTCCAGGACCAGATGGCGTCCCAGTTAGCCTTCTAAAAGCTGAAGCGAATGATATCTTTCCGTCTATTCTTTGTAAGGTATTTAATCTTGCTCTTGAGAGCGAAACCTTTCCTTCGTTGTGGAAGGAATCGCACATAATGCCTATTCGAAAGCATGGCTGATCGACCTCATTCGACAACTTTAGGCCAATAAATACACTTCCCGCAGCCTCGAAGATCTTGGAGACCTTAATCAAAGAAAAGGTGATGCGTCACTTGACAGAGAACAACTTGCTCAATGCAGCTCAACATGGCTTTATCGAGAAACGATCTTGTGACACCTGTCAGCTCTCTTTCTTTGATTATGTGCTGCAATCTAGAGACAGCGGTTTTGCCACTTATAGCGTCTATTTTGATTTTACTAAGGCCTTTGATCGGGTCGATCATAACCACCTCCTTCTGAAACTAGCCTCCTTCGGCATAGGTAGCAAGCCACTGAACTTCATATCTTCCTATTTGGGTGCTCGCACACAACGAGTAAAAATTTCCAATGTTATCTCCAACCCCACGCATGTGAGGAGTGGAGTTATACAGGGTAGTGTACTGGGTCCGCTCCTATTTTGCCTGTTTGTCAACGACGTTTCAGATTGTTTTCAGTATGGCAGAGCCTTCATGTACGCTGATGATTTAAAAGTCGCTTATCGATATAAACCGGCAGATCGCAACATCGTGCTCGAGCTGATAAAAAAGGATCTTCAGGCCTTCGCCCAGTGGTGTTGCACATGGCGCCTCACCCTTTCATGGCACAAATGTTCCGTTATGGTTGTTGGTGACGATCATCAACCAGAATTAAGCATTGACAGCTACGAACTAAATGTCCCAGGAGTTATCAAGGATTTGGGCATATCCTACTCTAATAGTCTCAATTTGTCAGAGCACTGTGCCCTGATAGTCTCGAAAGCACGCCGAACCATCGGATTTATCCTTAGAAATTTTAAGACTATCAAGGTTAGAACTTGCCTTTATAATATGTACGTGAGACCTAGTCTTGAATACTGCTCGCCCTTATTCAGTCTTCTGCGCACTAGTGAACGGAAGAAAATAGAATCGGTGCAGCACTTCTTCACTAGAAGAGTTTTCACTACAGAACACCGTAACTTAACCTACCAACAAAGGTGCGAACTTATAAAGCTGGATCCCCTAGGGCTTCGTCGATTGCAGAAGGGTCTTTTTGTACTGTTTAAACTTTTGAATGGTCAAACATTTAATCCCCTTAGTACAATAAGGCAGCTTGAGCACTCTCGACGCGCCAGTCATCGAAACGTATTTTTATTTCTTCCTATGGCACGTACAGTTAAGTACCGGCAATTCTTTTCAGTAAATGCCATATCAATCTGGAATAAGCTGCCCAAAAGTATTAAAACCCAGCAAAACTACCCTATGTTTAAGAGAGCTATAACTAGTTTTCGACATTCAGGACAACTTTCAAGAATTTTGGGTGCTGACTCGGTGGAATCTCTCTTTCACTCTGATGGCGTTCGTGGACTTTGAACCCCGCCAGGCTTCATGCTGAAGATAATGCTGCTGAAGCAGCAGCCCGCAGTCTGCTAACCCTTGAGCCGATAGCGCGCAACTTTTGCCGACAACCATTGAAGGAAGACTGAGAACACTGTGTTCTTGTGCCAACCCTCTCCGTCTGGAACTAATGTTTTTAAACGATATGAAGCATTTCTCCTGCTGATGAGTCAACTCAGCTTACAACTGTACATTTATTCCGTTTGTATCATACCTTTGAAGGCAGGTTTTTTTCACTTGAAACAAACTCCCTATCTCGCCCAGTATTGACAAAACAAAAAACCTGAAACAAAACCAATACTGGCCGCAACATAGGGAGTTTGTTTTAGGTTTTTTCCGGTCTTCGAGGTGTTGGAAGGCGCCCAAGAGGTGCATTACCAACTCTTTACAATTGCCTGTAAACTGGCATAATAAACATATTATTATTAGTAGGTTCGATTACTACTACTATCAGTCTGAGCATTGTCGTATTACTTTAAGCAGCAGCATTCTGTTGTTTTTAGCCTTAACCAAGCAAAATTTGACGCATGCACGCCAGCTATTGGTTTATTTATTGGAATATATTACTTAAATAGAACATCCACGGATTCTTAGTAAATGTGATTACTAGAAGTAGCAGTCTTAGCATGCAGTGGCATTACTCTAGCCAAAACTAGTAAAATGCGGCACAGCTTTCGGTGGACAGAGGTGCGAGGGCATGCCAACTATGAATATACGAATTAAAAATTGCCAGCATCAACAGCATCACTAATATTGCACTACGTCTGCATCAATGAACTGCCAAATCGTTGTACTCTAGTCCCGTACGTGTAGCGCATCTACCTATAAAGACGATTATGTGTAAAATCCGAGCTGTAGCTGGGTACTATAGAAAGTCAAAGGTGTCCTGGGGAAAAAATGGCAAATGCCGCTTTTTTATGACCAAAATGCATGGTAGCTCTTCAGCTATTATCAAATAACGTTTCTTTAAGCCTTCAGTTTATTAAAATCCTCATCTGGGTTGCGACTGCCAACTAGGCTAAAATTCCTACATGAACGCCCAGACCGCACTGCAGCTTGATACTTACTGGCTTTAGCAAGTTTGATTACTATAAATAGCACTGTTAACATAAGCATAGCACTTCTAACAGAAGTATCCTGAAAAATGGCACATGTCACTGTGCTTCGATAGGTCTTCAGCTCTTTTTACATGCACCTTTGTTTAACCAGGATCTTAATAATACCCCCTTATAGGTTAAGACTGCTTACCAGTTTAAAATTCCATACATGCACGTGTAAGTTTTAGCAAGAATGATTACTGGAACTAGCATGGGCACAGCACTTCTAACAGTAGTAGAGTAGTCATTGCGGTATAAACTTAGGAGAAAACCAGGACAAGCACTGATGTGCATCGAGCTCCAAAGGCCTGCTTTACTGGGAATAGCAAAAATCCAGGTCCACGCTCCTAGGTGAGATCAAGGGAACGCACTCCCAGATCCGACTTTAATCAGTGTCATTTTGAACCAACTATTAGCATTACAATAACTCGGGTACACCGCTAGAAGCGGCCGTAGAATTAGTAGTTGCAGTAGTTAAAATAAGAGACTCAGGTGCCTCAAATATTCCTGGGCACCTACTGTGTGTGAGAGATGTTAAATAGTGATGTAGTACCAGCGCAAAAAGCTACTGCAGCACCATGTGATATGACAGGGCCTGTGATTGGTCATTGAACTGTTTTCCATCCAGCTTTCAGCCCTTTCTAGATACCATCAAGTTTTCACACTGGTCTCAGTTGGTCTGTTACCCAACAAGTGATCAGCATATTTTAGATTTAATTTTCACGAATGACATTTCCCCCTTTTCGTTGACTACAATCAGAACCTCTTCCCAAGTGAACACACTTTAATCCATTGTTGCCTTCCGCTTGCTTCTACAAAAAAGGCTAGCACCACTCGTACCTATCGTGCGTTTGACCTAGCTGATATTAACTTAATTTACAACTTTATGGACTCACTAGACTGGCAGGAGCTTTCCTCCACGAACAGTGTAACAATTATCTGTGACTTAACGATGGCAATTTCAAATAGCATTTTGGAGTTTGTGCCGATCAAAAATGTTAAGACTTATACTTCGGATCCTATCGTTCCTCATTTTCATTCGTCTAAAGAAATTGAAAAGACAGTTGAAAGACCAGTCCACTAGTTCATTATCTGTGCACCTAAGAATCGCAGATCTTTTTGAATTAGTGTCTAAGATTCCTCTTGCACGTGACAAACAGAGGAAATCTTGCGCCCTCAGCGAGTTAAACTCTGCAAAATCTATTGCCCAACTGTTCCGTCGTCGGTCCTCCGCTAAACGAGGTCACGAAATCCCCTTTTTGTTGAATGAAAATAAAACCTTTATGCAAGATGAGTCTGAGAAGGCTGAACTGTTTAATGCATTCTTCGCAAAGCACCTTACGACGAAATCTGAACCGGTCTCGTCGTTTCAGCCATGCTCAGTCAATACTATCAATACCATAGATTTCTCCGTAGAAGTAATTCGTAAGCACATTATCCATCTAAAAAACTCGCACTCCTCGGGAACTGACAGCCTTCACAATTAACTTATCAATAGAGTATTAAGCTTCCCCCGATTGCTTTGTCATCTATTCTCAGCTTATTTTCTAAACGGTTTCTTTCCTGACTCATGAAAGATATCTATTATTCTTCCAGTCTTCAAGTCAGGATCTCGTTTGGACGTAAATACCTACCGAGATGTTCATAAAACCCCGGACCAAGACAACCTTTTGGAAACGATCATTTTTTATCAAATTCTCGATTTTTGTGTAGAAAATAAACTATTAAATGCCTCACAGCATGGATTTCTACCTGGAAGATCATGCGAAACCTGCCACTTGGCATTCCTTAACCTGGTTACTTCACTTCGTCATGAACAGCAATCGGGCATCGTGATTTACTTTGACCTGAGTAAAGCTTTTGAAAAGCTTTTGACAAGCTTTTGACGATGCCTCAGCCAATCACGAGTGGCGTTTTAGCAGGCACGGTTTTAGGTCTCCTCCTTTTCATTCTTTACATAAATGCAATTTCAACAGTGCTAAATAATTCGGAAAATTTCATGTAGGCTGATGACCTTAAATGTTTTTACTCATTTTCTAAGGACACGGCCAGTAGTTGTGTGATAAAGTTAACGCAGACTTGCGTGCCCTCTCAAGTTGGAGCGCTACATGGCAGATGGAGTTTTCTCCATCCCAATGTATTTGCATGTGTTTTGGTCCCGCAATGCTTCCTGGACCCATTATTTTCTGAAATAGTCCACTGTAAGAAAGATCTCGACAATGCAAGCTTATTCGTGTAAGTAAGACCCAAATCATTTATTGTAGATCTTTCTTACAGTGGAATATTTCAGAAAATAATGAGCCCAGGAAGCATTGCGGGACCAAAACACATGCAAATACATTGGGATGGAGAAAACTCCATCTGCCATGTAGCGCTCCAACGAGAAGGCCTATTTGCACAGGTCCACCGGTATGAAGCAGGGCAACGCGCAATAAACGCAAAAAGCTGGTTGCAAGCGTGGTTGTGAAGCATGGAGAGAGACTTAACATGCAGCTCTCCCTCTAACTCCACTGCCGTAAACCTGGCCTTGCAACCAAATCTCATTGACCTAAAACGTCATCTTTTAATTTACAAGCAATTACATTGTCCGTCGTCTAGTATTTTTAGCCCTACGATTACCGCCGTGCACACATCGAAAATACACGTATTTGTACTTTACCGTGCCATATGCAGGGTGGTTCTCTGGCAGTCTGCTGCTGTGGGCTACTATAAAACTGCAGTTTGTGGCCTGAAAACTCCGTAAAGATAGGCACTTTGCCCTACCTTTTTGAAATCCCGAACTTTTGACATAAGTTCTGCATACGTGTTGAAAATTCCTCCTTGCATCACCCTTTTAAATTGTGAACGTAAAACTTGTGCTTGACCTTGAACGCGGTTTGTTCAAATTCGAAGATAAGTGAAGCTTTATATAAATTGATTTATATAAGAGAAGAAACGACTCAAAGTCTTTGGTTTTTTTAAATAAATTATCAGTAACTAAAAGTTGACTATCTTAGCCAAAATCTGCTACCAAACTCCTTCGTCGATTTGGTCAGATATTGTCCTCTGTTTCATAGAACGCTGTACAAATCATTTGTTGTGTACTTCTAGTATTTTATAGTTTATTTGTCAAAAACACATTACTTAGACATATATTTAGCATTCAAAAATCCTTAACTGGAAAATTTTATTAGAAACAATGACTGACGCGAAAGTTGTTTTGGATCAAATCGATCTGTCAGCCCTCTTAAATCTAACAAACTTTATTGAAAAGTATGAACCTGTATTTAAGATTCTTAATTCACTTCTGGACTCCAATTCATTTGAAAGCAACCTCACGAATTTACCTCAGATTGAGTCTGTGGTGCATTTAGTATCAACAGAAGTTTCAGATAGATCAAAACGTAGCTGTAATATAATCTTCCGCAACTTTCCTCAAACGAGTAATCCAATGGTAGCAATACAAAGCGTTTTTCAACAATGTGGGATAAGTATAGGCATAGTGTCTATCAAAAGACTAAATTCGCGAAGTAAAAACAAACCGATTTTGCTTACATGTTCTTCCCACGCCGAAGCTCAAATGCTACTGCAAAACTCTGAAATAAATAGGAGTTTCCGGAGTTTTAAAGCATATATAGGCCCTGACTTGACCCCAATGCAGCGCAGACAAGTTTTTCACAAAGACAAAGGGCGTAAACAAAGTCAGCCGCATATAGTCGTTGAGGACGGAAACACTCCACTAAATGCTACTTCAGAGGAACAATTAACGAGTTCCTCCTCATCTGGGAAGGAAAACGAAAACTATCAACGTAGCATCAGCTTAGATGACTTGAGAGCGACTTCTTCTAACTACAATAATGACAAACCGAAAGCAAATAATAAACCTACCGAAGCAATTAAGGGAAAGAATAAGGTTCAAACTAAAAGACCCCGAAATAGTACAACCCCATTAGACATGACCAACACTTATCCTGAATCTAATCAAGATACACCGATAAATAACAACACACGTCTAAACATGTCCATAAATAGCAATACCAGTCCTAACTCAACGAACCAAAGTAGTAAACCAGTGTTAGATTATCTCCCCCGAACAACCCAGAATAGACCACCAGTCCCAAACATAATTTCATATCAAAACAAATATCCTTATTTAAATGCACACCCTAAAATGACACCTAACCCCTTCTCTCAACCTATGTATCCTAGCCCATACACAAGACGACCACCGCACACCCAACCCTTTCAATATAACACACACAATCAACTCCCACCTCGCACAACTCCATACCCTCCGATAGTTACACAATGCCATCGAATTCCACCACTCTCATCACCAATTTTTCCCAATAATGCACAATTCGCCACAAATAGTCCAACACCACCATATTATCCACCAATCACACAATTTCCGCACATGAGCCCTCAACACAATCAACCAAGTAATAGGAATCCATTTTTTCACAACAGATTCCAGCTTTTGTATCCGACACCATAAGTGTTGCTCTTATTAATGCTAGATCGATAGTAAACAAAGTTCCACGACTTAGGACTTTTATTGACACACACAATCCCGATATAGTCTTTTTAACAGAAACATGGGTAAACGAATCAACCTCCAATGCTTCACTTTTTATAGCAAACTACACCTTCTATAGACAGGACCGTGCGAATAAACGAGGAGGAGGTTGTATGATCTACATTAGATCTACCATAGAACAGAGTGGCTTTGAGGTTCTCCAGGAGACGTTCAATGGCGAAGCGTGCTTCGCTATAATAACATCCAAGACCCTTAAAAGCATTCTAATTGGATGTTTGTACACCCCTCCGGAATATAGTAATGATGACACTGGTCTTACAAATCTACTAGATATTCTATCGAATATCCAAACCGACAATAAGATAATTGCAGGAGACTTAAACCGTCCAGAAATAAACTGGACAGAACTATCAGCCCCATCCAGACATGATGAATTATTATCATCAATTGTGTTTCATAACTGGACGCAAATAATAAGCAAACCAACCAGGGGAAACAATATACTCGATGTTATTCTCACCAATGATATCTGGCCCTTATATACGCACTACGACAGCTTAACCTTTGATAGTGATCATAAGACAATAATAGCAGTGCTCCCTCTTAGCATTAAAATAAGACCTGATCCTAGTTACACTTCTATAAACCCCAAAAATCTTGACATTGAGTCTATGAATAACTACATTAGGTCATTGGATTGGAGCTCTTTCCTCCTAACAGCATCCCCTCTAAAAGCTGTAAACATATTATATGCCACCCTTAATTTAATTCGAGACACCCTAATTGACGAGAGATCCCCATGTAAGAAATCACTAATCCCAAACTTCCTTTCCAAACGGCTAAAAAAACTTAAAAAACAACTCCACGACCCATTTATTAGTTATCTATCTACGCTAAGACGCATTACAGAGATTCACGAGTTAGCCCAGAACATTGAAACAAATAAGACGATAGCAGCAGAACTTCGGGCAATCGAGTCCCCAGAAGGGACAGCCCAAATCTTCAGGAAACAAATAAATAATCATCGAAAACAAGGCCCCCAAATCATGCTTGATGACCAAGGAATGGTAATAACAAATGACAACCAAATAGCAAATCTTTTCAACGAGTATTTCTCAACCAACTATTCAGTCGAGGAAGAACCAATCCCCCAACCAACAGAAATGACGGCACTAGTATTAAAAGAGATATTGTTTAACGAAGAAACTGTAGAGAAAGCTATCCGCCAACTGTCCAATTCCACATCATATGGAACGGATAGAATACCTCCTTGCATACTGAGACATATGACATATGCCCCAATACTTCTGTCTAACCTTTTCTCGTTACTGCAGTCAAATGGTACTTATCCAGAAATCTGGAAAAAATCATGTATCACCCCAATTTACAAAAACGGAAATCGGTCCAATGCCCAAAATTATCGTGGTGTTCACCGCACATCAGTTTTAGCAAAAATCTTAGAAAAAATTATTTATAACCAAATGTTAGACCATCTGACGAATGTAAATCTCATACCTCCCTCTCAACATGCCTTTTTACCTAAAAAGTCATGTCAGTCCTGCCATCTCACTTTCTTGGAATTCGTCTCCAGAAATCGAGATGATGGGAACACGGTAGCTACAATTTACTTTGATCTAAAAAAAGCCTTTGACAAAGTTCCACATAAAAGACTGATCGTGAAGCTAGTGAGTCACGGGATTCGCCCCCCCCCCCTCCTTGATTTCCTCAAATCCTATCTTCACAACCGATTTCAAGTAGTACAACTTCGAAATAAAGTATCAGAACCAACTCATATAAGCAGTGGTGTTTTTCAAGGCACTATCCTAGGTCCACTCTTATTTCTCATTTACATTCATGAGTTATCCACGATATCGACATCTGGTAAAACATTTTTATATGCAGATGACTTAAAACTCGCATATGCCTATAACAAAAATTCGATAAGTAGTGTGCATAGAACAATTGAATTAGACCTTCAAAAACTAAACGACTGGAGTGTTCAGTGGCAAATGCCGTTTTCACCAACAAAATGTCATCTCATGATTTTTGGACCAATAAAACTTCCCCCCATAATGTTTAGTGGTCAAGAAATAAAAGAGCTTACATCTTTAAAAGATTTAGGTCTTAGCTATTCTAATACTCTTGACTTATCCCCACATGTTAAACAAATCGCACCAAAAGCCAATCGACTATGTGGCTTCATAAGTAAAAATTTCACATTAATTACACTTAAAACTAAACTTTACAAAATGTACGTTTTACCTATTCTAGATTACTGCTCAATATTATTCGGTACCATGTCATCAGATGACAGACAGAAACTAGAAAAAATCCAGCGAAGGTTTACCAGAGTTCTGTGTAAACGCGATGACGCCCGAGACTCCTATTCAATAATGTACAATAGATATGGCCTTAAACCCCTCTGGCAAAGGCGACTCCAAAATGGTTTAACTTTCCTATTTAAAGTGACACATAATCAGAACATCCTTAGCAATAATATGTTAACAAATGAAAACGGTTCCCGTCCCACTAGAAACAACCAACATACAATTCATAACGCTAAAGCTAGGACGGCCCAGCGATCAAATTTCTACACCATAAGATATGCGATCATATGGAATGCCCTACCCAACGATATTCGCAAAAGCCACAGTTTAGCCGAATTTAGAAGAAAGACCAAACAGTTATTATCAAATGACATGACGCATATATTTCTGAACAAAATAGGACACTTTGCTAACCAGTTCTTTGACGTCCAATTCGGACCAAAAGGGATCTAACGGTCCAGGAGAGTTCCCGAACATTTTGGAGAAAACTGGCAAATGCTGGAAGCTTTCCAGTCGACGGTTTCCAACGCTAATAAAATCAAAGCTTAAGCAAAATTGTGCCTTGCCTCCTTTTCCAATCCTTAAATAAAAATAAAAAACAAAAACTAAGAACAATTTATCTATTCCAATATTCCTCTACTAATATCTAAATGTTTATAAAAAATTATTATGAAATAAAATAATTTTCTCTTACACTATACTAAAATAGATATTGTCTCCATTTATATTGTATCAGAAGTATAAATACTAATGATGTAAATCTCAATCTCACTTAGATATTCGACAAACGAAAGGCCGAATGTCTTCTGCCGATACACTTGAATGACGATGGTGCTTCGCAGCTGCCTCGACCCACCTCAGACATCTGCAACGTCCCATCTAATTAGCAAACTTGTGCCACTGGACAACGATTGTAATCTCCGTATCGAGCAGACCCATGCATATGGTAGACGCCATATCCTCAGCTGATTTTTTCACCTTCAAACTGACCGCGACTAAGTATACCTCATTTAAAGGACATAACAGTTTTTTCCAGACCCCAAGTATTCTTACTATAAAACCGTAACACCTACAATGTATAGATATTTTATTTCATGTTTTTCTAGATTTGCTTCCTAGAAGTCAGGTTTTTTTCACTTAAAACAAACTCCTTATTTCGCACACTATTGACCTAGCAAAAGACCAAAACAAATACAATGGTCACTGCGAAAGAAGGGGTTTGGGTTAGGTTTTTTCCTGCCTTCCGGGGTTTTTGACGGCGCCAAAGATGTGCTTTACAAATAAACCTTATTAATGTTGGGAAATAAAAAAAGTGCATAAATTCACTTTTAGGCGACGACGGGCTCAACGTCCGAAAATCCTGCAAATAATTCTTCTTAAAAATGCTTTCAGTATCCACACATTCAGGAGGCACTGACTCGTGATTGTGCTGCATATCGAAGGACGTTACAGCGATACCCTTGTTAACTCTATGATTGACATTAAAGTACGCTTCACATCCAACACGGCTAGCAGTAGATATCAACAACAATTGTAAATATTCCTACTTTTTCGTCGGTGCAACGATGCATACATATTTGCGATGGGCATACACAAACTGCTTGGCGTGTATCGAGTCCGCAGGATATATATTTGAGCGGCCTAAACTCTTTGATGGCTTCCTCAAGCTCCATAAACGATTGGAAGTGACGGCCACAGAGAACCTCGCGAAATTTCTCATCGACATCAGAAGTGAACGCCATGGTAGCTCACGTGTAAATATTTGAATGAAACGCAACCCAAAGAGGCAAATCCAGTCCACCAATCACGAAGCAACGGCTGCAGAATTTACCGACCAATCATATTGTAGCACCTGCAACCACAAAAACCAAAAAAATACCAGTGAAATAATACACATAGTTCATCACTGCATTATCACCTCATGCAGATCGAATTTCTGCCAAGGCCGCACAGATATGTGGGTTTATATCGCATAATTTTTCCTTCCAAGAAGTGAAGTGAAACTATACCGCGTGTTTGTTCTCCCTATACTAGTATACTGCTGTCCACTGTTTGGTCTCATGACCCAGAATGACCAAAGTAAGATTGAAAAGATTCAGCGAATTTTTACTCGTAAAATATTTTACGTTTCTGGGTATGGTTTGTGTTATACAGATAGATGTCAGTTAGCAAACATTAAATTTCCTTGGGTAAGAAGACTCGAAGTTGGTCAATGCTTTCTGTTTCGCGTTAACAATAGTCCTAATCTACCACAAATTAACGCCCTCCTTCCGGTAGACTGACCTTACGCCACTCGTAACTATTCCATGATAATTTTACCACCCCGTAGCTCCACACCTAACCGTTCTCGCTTTTTGACCTCCAAATATGCTTTTATTTGGAACAACCTTCCACTCAATATTAGGCTGTCTTCTAAACTATCAATTTTTAAAGGCAAATTACATAAGCATTTAAATTTAGAGGAAATAAAGTCGTTAATGTCTGTTTCCTTTCCAAACACGCAAGTTGTAGATTTTGAAAAGGGTCCTCCTGGCACTTGAAGCAGAGTCAAGCATCACTTCCAACGGCTGCGAACTCTTCTCCGTGTTTGCAACCTTCGCTGCGGTCTTCGAGGTCGCTATAAATGGGTATTGTAAACTTTTCGATGGGCTCTGGAGTTAGGTGGGTCGCACCTCGGTTATGTTGCCTTGACTTCTACTGTCTTCTCCTGTTGTCTCGGATGACCCCTTCTTATCTCAACGATATATGATTTTTCCCATCACCATCACCATAAACATCCCGAACCCTCAACATAAGGTCCCAATCTAACCACATCAAACCCTGGCACCTATTAAGGCAGATTTTTCTCCCATAGTTTTTTGGAAATCGGTGACCCGCTGAACTCATCCACCGATTTAGGAGTTTTTTACTGCCGATGACAATTATTTTTTAAGAGTTCACGGTTTATCATTATTATTTTTTATTTTCACGATAGCACTAAGTTTGTAACGACATGGTCCCTTGGGCCTTAAATATATAAATTATTATTATTGATTAAAAACGTCCTTATGGAAAGAGTTGAGAGGGTGGGAACCAAAACAAGCCCGGAGATGCTACTATCACCACCATCCTTAATACTACCAGCATCACTAATATTGCCCAATTACTGTTGCACTGGCTAAGACTGTCCCACCATACCTACCTGCTACTGTATTGTCGTACTACTACAGATAGATACTTTAGTAGACCCAAATGTAGTCTATAGACGGCAAACTGCTCGAAAAAGAACATGATAGGAATTGTGCATTACTTTGTGGGATACGATGTGGTCCGGCCAGATAATAGGCGATAGACCGTATCCCAACATGCATAAGCTAGTGGAATAGGATAAGGTTAGAAAGGCCAGAGTAGTAGAAAGAATGTATTGTGTACACAATGGAAAAGAGAATAGATGGACAGAGATTTGACTTGGATATTTCACAACCAGCAGGAGAGCTAGCCACGGTCCAGGTGACTATTTCAGAGTAGATAGGCCAGGAGACAGAGTGAGGAGGTTCATTGGCTAGGTTGGCCTCTGATTAGTTGGACGTGTGGGCGGACAGCGTGTGTGCGGTCCACGTCACGCGCGCTAGTAAGTCTGGCGACTGCAATGATCTTGAGCTCCAGACAGCTCGAGGCCACGACGGGAAAGCCAGACATCGAGACATGCACCTGTTAGAGTACAAGGTCGCTACAACTTTACAAACGCTCTTTTATTATCCAAATGCTAATCATCATTACCTCACACACATTGGGAGCGCATGCTGGGTGCTACTTCTTAAAAAAACACACACTAGAATTTAACACATTAAGCATAGGCACGTACCTATAGCAATAGTATATTAGTCCGCACCTAGTAGAAAAGTTCATTTCTCGATGGATAGAGTTGAGAGTGCGGAAACCAAAGCAAGCATGGCTGTGCACAAGGCTCCAAATATGTACTTGAAATAGTTCAAACTGAGATTCACACTCCTTGTTGAGACGAAAGGGATAGGAGCCCTAGCGTTGGCTTGATCAGCGTCACTTCTGACAAAGGTGGTGTCAGTGCTAGCACCAATACTACTACACTTCTTCTTGTAATTAAGGGAATATGAGCCCAGTGCTGACTTAAATAAGCATCCATTCTGATTTACAATACAGACTGTAATAGTACCAGAAAATGCTATCACTCAGCTACACCTTATTAGCAGTAAAAGAAAAAGCGGCAAGCATGATTATAGAGGCCAAAAACTCCCGTCGAATTACAATAAAAATCTACTTTCAAATGCTTGATAGCTTAACTTTCAATTTATTCGTTACATTCCACCTATAGAAGGACTAATTTCCATTTGATTTTTAATTCTGCCTAGGTAAGATCAGAAAATCCCTCGACTACATTTCGTGTTCTATGCAATAGAGGTTAATGTTGGTTAAATTTAATTCTCTTAGTGTACATAAACAAGCATAATCTTATTTAATTGAAAATGTTTTGATGAATTCCGCCACAACTACATATTAATTTCCGTTCCCTAGCCAATAAGTAAATGTTTAACCACTTAATACTTTAAGCAGTTGGGCGGGGGAATAAATATAGCCTTGGCCTCACTAGTCATTCTCGCCGAAAAAGCAATAGTGATAGTAGCATTACGAGCCCTGGCTTCTAAGACTCAGGCTAGACACCCACTTTATGTGAGTAAGAGTAGACAGTGCTGTAGAACCCGCGCAAATTCAATTGTCACTAAAGACTTTGCTAGGCGCTGTTTCTGGCTGCATCTAGAGAACGTGGCTCACGCCTGATTCCTGCTCGGTCACCTCGAATTGGTCTTGTTACCGATTAAAGCGGATGAGGGTTTAGAGTGGGTTATATTGTGGCACGTCTACTTTTAATATACTTGAGCGCACTCACTTGTTTTTGGGCAAATGGTGGACATAACTGATTGCAATGGTCGAACTAACAGACAGCACCACGGATATAGATGATTATTTCACTGCCTAATATTTTTGACTATTAAGTTATAAGAGGGTCTGTTGTCAATCAGATCTGACTGAATATAACATTCCTGTTGTTATACAGTTTCTTACGCGCAGCATTTTTTAACCGCAGCACTAAGTTTGTAATGAAAGTTCACCTTAAGCCTTAAATAAACAATTTATTTTTTTATATTGAAGAAGATGTGGTTTTTACGTTCGGTCTGACCGTTGCCTCCTGGGTGTGCTGAGATAATACGTGTCTTATGGATTTGCTGATGATCGCAGACGTCGAAGACAAACATATTCTCGAAGTTTGCGCCGCACTTGGAATGAAGTGATACCGGAGCAGTAAAATGACACACCCAGGTACTAAGAAATGCGTTCGTTACTGAGGTGGCATCCTGGCGTTAGGATGGGAAGCCTCTGCCCACTTGGTAAAATAATCCATCATCACCAGGATATAACGGTTGCCGCTGATTGCGATGATCAAAGGGCTGATGAAGCCGATACCCACACGCTCAAAAGCAAAGCCAGTGGTCATAGGCTGAAGAAGTGCCCGATTTTATGGGGTAAGACCTTTAAATCTGGCACACGCAAGAAAGATTTTGCAAAGAGGCAAATTGTTCTCGGAGGCATGGCCACCAAACTCGTTGCCGAGCCGCTGCTTCGGTTTCAGCCTGAATATTGTGATCCATGTCTTGCTCTTAATCGTTCAAAATGGGTATGAACAAACTCCCCAGGACTATTAAGCATGGCGACGTTTTAGTATCGTTATGGAAAAAAAGGAGTTCATAGAAGCATTAGGTGGGACCTAATTTTTTTGAAAACAGCTGCCGACTGGGAAACGTTCCGGAATATACTGCACAGGCTCATCGAAAACCACTGTCCCCTTTCACAAAATAGTTTGACCAACAGACCACGATGGCTATCCCAGGCCTTAAAAATAGAAGTTAACAAAAGGCGGAAGCCACGGAAAAAGTTGCTAAAGGAAAGGGCTCCTGCATTTCTTACGTCCTATTCTAAGAAGAAGAAGAAGAAGAAGAAGAAGAAGAAGAAGAAGAAGAAGAAGAA
>JAYGXS010000002.1:96272135-96333689 GCA_036362985.1 Ligula intestinalis | reverse complement strand
AAGAAGAAGAAGAAGAAGAAGAAGAAGAAGAAGAAGAAGAAGAAGAAAGAGAAAATGGGATTTCGAAGCAGACCTGCTGTATCTTGCCCCAAACGGTTTAACAGTGACCTCAGGCACCATTCCAGAAAAAAGGATCCGATAACCTTGCTGAGGAGTGCTAAGGATATAGTCCTTATAGAATACGAAGCGAAAGCAAATCAGCTTTCGAAATTTTTCCGGTCCGTTTTCACAAAGAAAATGGCATGCGATTACCCTGCCGATGACTCCGACATGAATACAATAATTGAGAATTTTTAATTCACTGAGACTCTAGTTCTTAAGGAAGTGTAGGGGTCAAAATGATGACCCAGCTAAGATTTTGAAAGAGCTCGCCAGGAAATTGGCAAAGCCACTGTATGCTCTTCTAAAAATTTTCTCATTTGCTGAGAAACTGACGCATATAATGAACATAGTGTCAGTAGCAGCATTATGCAACTGGCTCACACTTCTCGCTGATGTTAAGCCCACATTTATTTTATGTTCTACTGTTACGGTTTCAATCTTTTGCGATTTTTTGTCATAAAAGTCTTCTTCCCTTAAAAAAGTCACTTATAGTGACTTATCGGATGCCTACCAGCCGATTGGAAATCCGTGAGCATTACACCGCTCTAAAAGGGTGGAAGTTGGGTCTCCGCAAACAAATCGACCGCCTAGCCATACTGCAATCTACTGTAAAATTATGGAACATAATAATCAAGCAACAACTAATATAGTTCCTGGTACAAAACCATCTGCTTTTAGGTGTCCAGCACGGTTTCCGCAGAGGTAGGGCCCGCGTAAAAAATTTGCTTTTTTGCTTAGAAAATTGGACTGAGGCAGTATATATCGACTTCAAAAAGGCTTTCGAGAGCGTGCTGCATCATCGCCTTCTTTATAATCTCAACTGCATAGGGGTAAAATGTGGGCTTCTGGCATGGAAGGAAAGCTTCCTAATCGGTCGATCACAAACTGTTCATATCAGCATCAAAGAGTCAGCCAAGGTTGCGGTTGAGATTGATGTTCCCCAGGGCTCCGATCTTGGCCCTATTTTGTTCAATGATTATATCAGGAGCTGCGTCAGCGAACTTTATTGCGGTAGCGCCATATTCACCGAGGATATCAAACTTTCGCACATGACTCGAACTTCGACTGACGAAGAAAACTTGCGGACAAATTAAATCGACTCCAAAATGGTCAAAGGACTGGCTCATGCCTTTAAATGAAGGCAAGTGCGACATCATTCAAGTTGTCAAAATCAGCCTTTCAACCGGTACGGCTTACCGACAAAATGACATAGCATTGAAAGAATTGGACGCCCAGAAGGACTTGGAAGTCTGGCTTACGTCCTCGCTTAAGCCCTTTATGCATTGCGCAAGGGTAGCCGAAACTGCGACGTTGGTTCTCTACGTCTTCGAACGAGCTTTTTCTGTCTGCAATTATGACTGCTTCACCAAAGTCTGCGGAACTTTCCTGCTGTGGCAACTGGAGTCCGCTATCCACGCTTTGAGACCTTGGGCGTCGAAAAACATCAAAACCCCCGAAAAGGTTCAAAGGCATATAACCATACTTGAAATTTGACAGGGCTCACAAACTTGTGAAGCACAGCTGTCTAACATCAAATTATTTTTCTTGTGCTACGGACAGCTTCGGAAGGGCCTGAGAGTAACATGCCGCATACTACGCGTTCAGGACAGTTGTCTTGTATAGGGTCAGTTCTTCAACAACGAAAATGAGAGATCATTCTCGAAAATTACTTTTGACTGGGGCCAGGCTGGAGGCTCGGAAGATCTTTTTCTCCAAAAGAGTGGTCGACGCTTGGGACACTTTTCGTTTGGGTGTCGGTATATTGGAATTCCTTGATATTTTAGGCGAAAGCTGGATCCATGTAGCAGTGCCCGCAACAATCTAAGCTGACCACTACGGGTTGGCGATGGGTTGATAGATTTTCTACGTTTGCTTCTAAAATCTCAGTGTGGATTTTGGCATTTTTTGACGGCAGGAAGTGTTGCGTTTCGTTCGCACGTTAGAGGTTGCCAGTAATCCTGCTCCCTCATTCTGTGGTTTGTTCATAGGTCCGTCTTTGTTTGCAAATCCTAATTTCGGTTTGAACTGGTCCTTTCCTTCACTGACGTAATGACGTAGGACTTTGTAGCCTTCGGGGAGGTCCTGATGTCCGTTGATGTAGTTGGTGTCTGAGCACCTTACTTCAAGCGTTAGTCTTTCCGCAAACAAGTACAGCCACAACTTTGAGTTGCTGATCAATAAAGTCAGTTCGCACTTGGACAGAGGAAAGCCAGCCTAGCTGTCCAAAAAGTCAGCGAAGAAGCATATATTTTCGGGTGAACACAGTATTGCCTACGATTCTTATCCCGAAATTCTGACTTTTGCAAACGTATGGGATGTTTTTTCTCTCAAGGTCAGCGCGGTTGCCAAAATTTAGTGTGTGATTTTTCCGACATTTGTGATCATTGGAGGCTGCATTTAGCGTTTCTCTATGATACATCTGTTATCTAGTTGCCTGGATGATGGACATGGATGAAAGCATAAGCTCATTGTCCTTTACCTTTTCGGGCCTAATAGGCGCTGACGGAGAAAGGGTCGATGTTGCAGATACTTCAACACGCCCTCGACTGGCCCTTTACAAGAATCATGCTTACTCTATTGATCAAGAACGACGCTGGAGATTAGAGCTTGAGAATTTTCGTCGAAAAAATAAACGAACAGACACTTTCGACTCTCATAGACCATTAAGTGACAAGAAATCTGTGAATCCATGGTCTTCCAAACCCAAAGCTAGACGACCGTTTAAGAACTGGAATGATCAAGCGGTTCAACTCATGTTGGCCGAGTGGTTTCTCTTTATGCCACCAAATTTTGAGCGGGATTACCTTTTTAAACTTTGTCCTAAAGGGAGGCATGTATTGGTAATTGCTGAGAAGGTAAGCGCAATCAATTGGTATTAACTAAATTCACCATTTTGATTGGAGCACATAATCCTTAGTTATCTTGAAAATTATCGCTATAATACGTCAAATTAAAGGTGTATATTAATTATTACATTGGATGGTGACTTTTAAATGTCCTGTTAAATTTTGATTTGACGAGTTTCCGGTGCTCGTTGTCATCCCTTATCCTGATACTGCTTACACCCTATTAGTCTTTCAAATTCTAGAGCCTACAATGCTACCAAACGACCCCGTCAACATGCAGGACTAGAAGGTGATTCTATACAGACACCGACAACTATCCTCATAATTTAAATACCTGAAAAATTAACGGTCTTCCTAGTCCAAACAAGCCTTAGAAAGTAGTTGCAGTGCTAGCATTTTCGAAGTCTCCGCTTTTGGGATATCCATTATTTATTGTGCTTTGTTTTTCATATCGCATACAGGTAATTCAGAAGTATTCACCTGTCTTTGCTCGATTTTATGGAGTATGTTTTGTGGAGTACTACTTTCGTTTGGTATTCCTAAAACAGAAAACTGGCCAAACTGCGATCATTTTTTATCAGACGTATTTTACGCATAGGGCCCACTTTATGGGTTTGCACCTTTTATCCTACATGCTATTTTTAATACTTTTTTATTATAGATCAGAAATGGTATGCATTCCGAGCTATATAATGAAGAAAAGAAGGGGTTCTTCGGAAAAATTAAGATGCACTTGTGGATTTTCGAGCTCGTGACACGTGCTCTTCATCAGCCGAAATAAACACTTGGTTAATTTCCCTGATAACATTATGCCAGGTTCGTCTAGTACTGCACTAGCCCTCAGAACTGCGAATTTTTATGCGGCTCGTGACTTACTTGTACTTGTACTTGTAACGGCATTCACCTCGGGCGGGTTGAGCCGGCATCAGGTTTGACGTTGACTGCATCACGAATCACAGCTGTCCAGGCGCGTCGATTTTGCGCCTGTTCACACGAGAGCACCATCCATTCACGGTTCCACTGGCGTAGGCCGTAGACGCATGGGCCGGAAACTGACGACAGATCCTGCTTGACCGTTGCTGTCCAAGTTTTCAGCTGCCCGCCGCGACGTTTGCGCCAGGTGGGGGGAGGCGTCGCCACAAGCAGGTCACGAATCAGCTCACCATCATCACGCCGGGACGCATGCTCGAACCACCGAAGTCGTCTCTGAAGCAGGAGTGGAGGGAGAGCGTCCAGGTGACAGCGTCGGCGGAGATCGGAGCAGCGAATTCGGTCGACGCGTCGGTGACGAAGGATGCGGCATAGGGAGTCATTGTCAAACACCTCAAGGCGCTTCATGTCCTCAACACGCATAGGCCATGTCTCTCCGCCATAGAGCAGGATAGATCGAACCACTGCTTGGTAAACACGGGACTTTGTGCGTAGTGATATTTCCCTTCTATTCCATAGAGGAGCGCACAGTCGGTAGAAGGCAGATCGGGCACGGTTGACGCGTGATACAACCTCGTCGACACCTTGACCTGTTTCCGTGACCAAAGAGCCTAAGTATCTAAACGAGTCGACCTTTTCGATAGGAGCGCCGTCGAGAACAATAGGAGTGACAGATGTAGGGGGCACACAGGAGAGCATGACTTGGGTCTTAGTCGCGTTTAGGCGTAATCCGATGGATCGGGCACGCTCATTAACCTTGTCCAACGCCTGCTGAACTGCATTACAGTTGTCGCCAAAGAGGACGACGTCATCAGCATACACCAAGTCAGTCACCCATTTCGAGCGATCAAACTGCACTCCCGGGAAGTCATCCAGTGCTTTAGTCATGATCCAGTCCACCGCATAGTTGATCAGGGTTGGTGAAAGGGCACAACCTTGGCGGACGCCCGTCCTGACGCTAAAGGCTTCCGTGTCACCGTTCTGCGTCCTCACCCGTGTGGAAGTGCCACGATAGTATGCCTGCATGAGATTGAGAAGCTTAGGTGGTAGGCCGTCCGTCCTCATTATGTTCCACAGCGAACTGCGATCAACAGAGTCAAATGCGGCAGCAAAGTCGATGAAGCATAGAACAGTGGGTTGTTGGTGACCCCATCTCAGTTCCAGTACACGGCGGAGATTGAAGATCTGGTCGGTGCAGCCACGACCTGGTCAAAATCCACTCTGGTTTGGGCGGGTGCGCTGGTCTCTCGCAGTTTGGAAACGTTTGAGAAGAAGAGACGTGAGTGTTTTCGCCGCTACATCGATAAGGCTAATGCCTCTGTAATTTCTGCACGCTCGTCTGTCGCCTTTTTTAAACAAGGGGAGGATCACTGTTTTTTTCCAGTCAGAGGGCACAACTTCGCTGTCCCATATCTCTGCAAATATTTGTTGTAGCCAGGGCCCAATAACCTCGGGTGCACATTTAAAGAGCTCCGGCGGGAGGTCATCCTCACCAGGTGCCTTGTTGTTGCGTAGCCTCAAGAGAATGGAGACAACTTCCTCTACACTGGGTGGCTCTGTGTTGCACTCATACAGATGGTGAGAATCGTCCGCATTGGGCGACAGGTCAGACATCACAGAGGGATCATGGTTAAGGTGGTCACAGAAATGCTCGCGCCATCTCTCTAACCGGTCATCGATCTTAGTGATTACAGCACCGTTGCGATCCAGTAAAGTCTCGGTGGTGTTCCCCGAACCTCTGCTGGCCTGCTTTAAGAGTCGGTAGAGCTTGTGGGTGTCACCTCTGGTAGCTGCTCGCTCCGTTTCCGTGGCAAATTCGCTCCAGTAGGCGTTCCTATCGGCTCGGGTGGCCCTTGTCGTTTGGCGCCGCAGCTCTCTGTAAGTGGGGGAGCCAGTGAGTCTGGCTCGGCCGGCCTCCTCAGCTAACTCAAGCGTGGGTCTAGTGATCCAGTCGCGATGTCGCCGTCGGGTTTTGCCCAGATGGGTGTATGCCAGCTCTGACATCGCGGCCTTCAGGGACTGCCACGCGGGCTCTGGGTCCGCTCGGGCGTCAGGGTACAGGCCGTCGAGACGGTTCTGGAGTGCTAAGTGGAAGGCGTCGCCAGCAGAGGACTTCAGCTTTGCAACATCGATCCGCTGTGGTCGGGAGGGTCTGTGAATAGCTCTCAAACGCAAGCGAAGGGTTGCCCGCTGTAGGACATGGTCCGATGCATGAGCGTTTCCTGTATCAGCACCGCGGTAGGCTCGACAATCCAAGACCGAGCTGGCCCAGCGTGCTCGGACAAGGATGTGATCTATTTGGGCCTGGGTATGCCCGTCATTTGAGTACCAAGTGACAAGGTGGTGGCGCGGATGATCAAAACGGGTGCTTGACACAACGAGGCGGTTAGACGATGCGAAGTTGACAAGGCGCTCGCCGTTGGCACACTGCGCTCCGACAGCAAATTTGCCTAGCACATGACGGGTTCCAACGTCACACACACCTAGTCGGGCGTTCCAGTCACCGGCAATGACGAGTAGATCGCTTCTTGCGATGCGGTCAACTGTTCGCTGGAGGTCACCGTAGAAGTCATCTTTTATGCTGTTATCAGCAGCCAGAGTAGGCGCATATACCGAGATGATGGAAACGTTGACTGGGGCACTTTTCAAACGGACCCAAGCGATCCGCGGTGAGACAGCCTCCCACTCTAGCATACTCGAGTGAAATTCATCGGCCAAAGCTATAGCGACACCATACAGTCCCGAGTTGTCGGACACACCACTGTGGTAGAGATGGTACGCAGAGTCAGTTCTTGGTACTTGCAGCAGTTTGTGGCCAGTGCCAGGTAGGCGGACCTCAGAGAGACACGCCACACCAACACGGTATTCAGAAAGGGATTTGGCTGTTAAAAGTTGGGCGCCGTCATCCCTCAAAGTTTGAACATTCCAGCCTGCAATTCGCAATCCGGCATCAGCTCGCAGATTTAACACCCGTCCCGCGGTGCCAAGAGGATGGGGCGCGTCGGTTCCCGCGGACGCCGTAGCAGAGATCGTATGTTGCGTATAGTTGTGATTCATGAAAGTGTAGAAAGTCAAGAAAGTCAATTCCGTGTTTCGTGGAGAAAAGGGGATTGGCGCTAGGTCCCCGGTCTTGCTCCCCTACCAGAGCCCCGTTAGCCAAGCAAAAGCAAGTTTCCGGCGCGCACCAGCTTGGAGGTGGGGTTGGATTTTACGCACCAAAATAAGATCGAATGTACTTCACACAAGTCGGCCGCTGGGCATATTGTGTCTGTAAAAACTACTGACAAGCGTTAGCTCATTGCGAAACTACCTGCAGCCTAACTTTGCATGTTAGCCGTTGGCGAATGTAGTGTTGCCGGGGTTGCTCTGAGCGTCTAATTTTACCGTATCTGTTTCTGTGACCATCTATTCAGGGCCAGACCAACGTTTACTCACGGACTGGCCTCTGTCTTGCCACCCTCTTAACGCGCTTACCCGGAGGAGGACTTGGCCAAAGTTCATCGCAAATGCACCGCTATCAGACGGTGCTTGATTGTATCATGATAGGAGTTCCGACCGCCTCGATGACTCATCCGATTGAAGAGCGGCCAGACGTTGAAGACTCGCCTTTCCCTCCAGCAGCATCTCCTACAACACCATCCTCATCAACGGAACCTCTTTTATTTAAAGTTCTGGATCTCGTCAAATTTCGATCAACGTCTTACGTACACCAGAAAGTTAGTGTTCTTCATTAAACCCCAACCACATTATTTACTACTGTTTTCAAATTTACTGAGTCAACTGGATTATTCGGTCTTCCATTTTGCGATCGTTTACTTTAAATTCTTTCGCTATATGATACAGTTTTCGCACTTCGCCCTCCCTAACCACCAATTCTTTCGAATGTGTCATCAAACAATATTAATGAGTTTTAGATCTCCTTTCTTGCACTGATTAAATCGTCGAAATTTTATAATGATTGATTTTAGATAAGCATCAGTAAGTTTTTATGTCTTGAATGTTCGAATGTGGGTATTGCATGATAACTTCTTCAACACGCATACATGCAAAATGGCCGTAAAATCCAAGTTACTTCCATTTAAGTTAGAAGTAAGGCACTCCAGATTTTACGCCTCAGAAAAAAATAAGCCAATAATTAAAAACGCTGTTAGCTAGGAAAAAGGGAGAATTGCTTTAAAATAAAACACAATGATTCTAAGTTGCATCTCACAAGCGGCGGCGCATTCCTTGTCTCTGACTGTGTGTTCCCCAGAGTTGATAAACTATATACTCCCCTATACACCGAGATGGTTTGTGCACAGTCTTTTTATGACCGTTTTTCCACGTCTCGGAACAACATTCAGCAAACACACAAATTACAAATTTCTTGTATTTGAGATATGTCAACTTCCACGCGCTTTCGGATTTCAGCTTGATTTGACCAAAACCAATCTACCACAAAAATATTTTTCAAGTTGTTTGAGTTATTGCGTATTCAACCCTCCCATTTACATACGTACTATTTTTACCAATAGCACGCGGCAGCACGTGAGTTTTTTGGTCGACTTAAGCGATTTAATGGGTAAAATATATCCACGCCCAACGTCTGAATAGTTAACCTCATCCTCTTTGCGACAAAGGTTGAGTATGCAGGGTTCAGGAGCCACCATTATTAAGTCAGGTTTGGATTGCTTATTTTTGCCACCTCCAGTTAAACTATTTCGTTGAATAAAGGGCAGCACTGAATGTATAGATTGGGCGACACTAATCGACGCAAACAATTTCGACCGCTTTTGTTGCACGACGTGAAGTCTTGCCATTTTGTTGTGGCAAATGCGTGCTGTTCCATTTGGCACAACCAAATAGATTCGCACTTTTGTTAAAATGAAAGTGCTCAAAAAATGTCTGGCTACAGAAATGAGTATTGAAAATAGAGTAAATACATCAATGTATTGCCAGTAAATATACTGATGTTGTTTGGTGCGTTTGCGCTACTTGATAGGATGTCCCTCTGATAAGTTGGGTAACAGCGGATCTGAAATAAAGAACTTTCCAGTACTTGTCATACCATTTCCTTTTCCTGGCGGTCTTACACACGTAGGTGCCTTGTCCTTCCAGTTCGTTTTGGGATTGAATTGATGCACTATCTGTTATCGAATTAAAATGGCGGTAAATGACAGCATTTGGCCTTTCTAAAAAAGAAAGTCTTGCTGAACCCAGAAAATGAGTATAACGATGTGTCTGCGTTTCCAACAACCATCATAATTAGTGTCTTTTATCATTTTAGCAGTCAATTTTGTACTTCTTGGTACATTTACACCTAATAGAGGTGCCTAGGGGCTCTGTTTTTTCTATCGAAGATTGTTAGTTTTCATCAATGCTTACGTATGGGACTTAGTGCGCTCGAGCGCATACATGCTTCTGCTCAGCTTACTACGGTAACGTTTCAAGTTAACATATACTGCTTTCCTATATTTTTTTAAAGTTTAGAGAACGCTGCGAATGGTTAGAGGGTTTCCACCGTGAACAGATAGAGTCCTTCGAACCGGCGGACGTTGTAAGTGAAAATGTATGGCTTCTAAATTGACGTTTTTTAAATTACTTTTTTTTCACTAGGAAAGTATGTTTTTCATCGATTCAACTAAATTTCTAGTCCTCTTTTTAAAAATATTAGGTACTTATACGCAAAAACTATGAAAAATATTGTTCAGCCTATGTGCCCAAGCCGAAGGACTTGGTGTTTATTCAATTACCATGGCTGGAATCGAAGAAGTTTAATCTTCACCCGCCCACCATCGTTACCGGTGCGTCCTTACCGCTCGTCCGTAAGCCCAAGCTCCTTCGCGTATGTTTCGAGCTGCTTTTCACGTTCGCGGACGAGGCAAGAGAGGTCGCAGACAAAGTGAACCACTGTACCAAAGTCCTCAAGGCTCTAGCGGGCCCATCCTGGGGTTGCGCCAAAGAGACTTTGACGACCACATTCAAAACGCTGGCCAAGCCGCACTTTACTCATGTAGCACCAATCTGATCTCTTTCTTTCAGCTCTTCCAGCCTCCGCCGCATTCAGTCAGTACAGAACGCTGCCCTCCGCGCTATCACGGGTTGCTATAAAATGTTGCCTATCAATAATCTTCATGCAGAGGCTTCTGCTCTACCGGTCGCCCATCACAACACTCTCCTTAGCCAGCAGTTCTGGTGGAGTTGTTCACAACCCGGCCATCCTAACCACCACCGTCGCACCGCTCCCGAGCCCTGCCGCAACGTCCGGCCGTCTATTCGAGCACTCCACAAGGAAGCTGTTGCCTCGTCTCTCGCTGATCTACCTGTTAATAGCTCTGCCACCAAGACAGGCTTCCAGCCTCTTCACCAGAGAGTCGTTGTCGAGGAGAAACGAGGTTACCGTCCCTAGGTCCTTTTGGGTGGCTATCCACCTCCGATTGCGGCCTCAGAACGACATCTCCCGAGGGTCAGTTGCTGTACTTTGGCTCAACTACGCAATGGCTACTGACTGGTCCTTCGTCAGTACCAACGCTGGTTTGACCCGTCCACACCCGACAGCTGTCATGACTGCGGCTCTTTTCCGTATGATTGTCAGCATCAATTCATCTGATCAGACAGCCAACTCGTCCCTGCAGACCTTTGGCTTTAGCCAGTTTGGATTCCGGCGGGGGCTCCTGATCTAACAAGGGCTACGACACAGGCACACACACTAACAACAAGGTCTGGCTATCTCGCCCTACCTCTAAATCTGGTTCACGTAAACATGTAATGCGATATTGAAATATTGCGTAATGCCGACGTGCGCTGTATATTGTCACGATGCAGTTATAGCCACATGGTTTTGCGCAATATTGCATTACATGTGACACCAACAGCGTCACTATGGCGTAATTACACATCTCGAAGCCCGCCAAAGTGGTCAAGGTAGCGAGGGAAGTCGAAAATTGATCAGGACAAGACTGAGTATTTCGATACGATGGTTAAATTTATGTTCGAAATTGTGCACAAAATTATTTTAGACAAAAGTAGCTTATTTAGGCTCACTCATATACCCCTATTCCCTGCAAAAACGGTGGTTATAGGGTTTTGGGGGGGGGGGGGGGGAAATAGGATAGGCAGAGAGGGAATATTTTAGAAGTAAGTTCTAGGTGAAAAAATGCAGTCAAAGTGGCTTCCCGCGGCCGCTGGGAGTAAGTTATTCCGCATGTAAACTGAGGGTGTTCGCGGCGCTAAGCGCCGCGAACCATACTAAGCTAACCCCAGAACTGTAAATTGGACTTCAGGTAAGTTGAAGTAGACGACCTCCTAACCACCATTTAAATTTTTCGTGAAATTCAAGAAACCTGCAATTTGATAATCGGGTTTCTTCGCAACAAGTTAAAGGATAATATAGATTAGGAAAATCTATCAATATAAATCTGAATATAAATAACTATGAAAAGAAAGAAGATCTTCGGAAAATCGAGTTGTACTCGTGAATTTTCGAACAAGTATCACGTGTTCGTCATCAGACTAAATTAAAAGTGAGGGCTGGGAATGTCGCACCAGATGTTTTGGAGGCAGAGGCTACAACGGACGGGGGAGGGAATCAACAGCACTTCGAAATACAGTAAAATAAAAATGCATGTAGTATTTATTAAAGTATATGACACTGCGTGTCCTTATTTCACACCCAAAAAACCCTATAACCACCGTTTTCGTAGGAAAACATGCAGAAAGTAGGGATGAATGAGTGGGCCTACATAAAATACTGTTGCCTGATTTGACATTGGAGATGTGCGACAAGGCTCTCCGAAACGCCAACAACACCAAAAACAAAATAAATCGAATTATTCAGGTGGATCGTTAATTCCGTCCCGAAATATGTGAACCTGTCAGCCGTATTTTTGTGCCTGGATGGGGTTCGGATGATTTCTCCGAATTTCGCTTGGCGTAGTGGTTGTCGTATCGCCGACGCTTTATTGACTTCACTGGTCATTGAGTAGGGTGTTAGACCGAGCAGTCTCACCAATAAAGCTAGGGTTGCACTGAAGGGAACATAAATGGCTTATTTTTAGCAATCAGTTACACCGCCAACCGCAGGCGGAGCGCCTTCCGTTTGGCATCGACATAATGAGTCATTGGATGTTTATGTCAACTACGGCAGATCAGTGTGTCACTCTTGTGCAATATATTGCACATTCGTGGTCTGAGCCAACGATCCGCGAGCCCAGTAGCTCAACTTACAGTGTTATCCTGAAATATAAAGTGACCCACTTGAGTCGGGTGAAAACGTAGGGTGCGCCAGCACTCGAGGGTTAGATAAGCTCCGGTTGACAACGGCTACTGGCGCAGTATCAAAGAGTTATGCTTACTAATGTGAAACTATTCTGTCCACTCTGGGTAGGTTGTTGAAAGAAGTTATCATCGACTACAGAAGGTTCCCCCAGCTCAGAAGTCAGGTAAGAGCAATTAAGTTGGACAGTGTACTGTAGGATAGGAAGTGACAAAAGGCTCTGCAGAAACAGACTGCTCACAGTTACAAGCCAGTGGGTTCTGTGCCCCTGTACAGGGTTGGAGACAACCCATAACATGTACTGCAGCCAATCAGGAAATGGGTCACACTGATTGATGGCCGGCGTGGGCGGCAGATCAGACAACAGCGTCTGGGGTAGATTGCGAACACGCAGGACTGCAAGGCTCCGCGGCGAAAGCACGGTGAGTCACACAGGGCGCCACAGCAAGTCGACCATGAGCGGACCAGCCGTGCAAGGCGAAATTGTCACGAGGTCTGTAGCGAAGAAGAAGATGAGTCAGCAATAGTAGAGCCAATCTCAGGACCGCCACGAGGAAATTAACGCCTTGATGGTGACTGACATGAGCTTCACTCTCACCTGAAACTTCAGACATAGACAGTGAGTGTCGAGACGGTGTTTGTGCAACTGTTGTGTTTACTACAACCTAGGTCACAACAAGCCACGCTATAATGAGTTGCGAAAGAGCTCCTGGCGTCGTGAACAGAGCATCCTTGTACGACTCAAACAAAACCTCTTAGGTTCATCACACGTTTTTTGTTTGTTTTCAGGCACGTTTCGAGATTGTTCCGGCCGTCGCCTGTGACCAACACACCATGATGCAAGTATTCACCCTCGAACCACCCTTCCCGGTACAGTTTTCTATTTCCCCCTTAACTGCGACTTTGGCGCATTACAGCTTTGCACAGCACTCCCCGTTTTCCAGATTAGTCTGGCACTTCATTAAATGTACACTACAAGGTTATTCGATTGACGCTCTACCGATTGGGGTATTAGGCACGCCGTGCACCGTGAATTTAATCCCACTGGGATTAGTTTTACCCGCCCAATTTGCTGGCTGTATGGAATCCACCCATACCAACCCAATAAGCTGACTGCCAGGCAAAATTTGCTCAGTAATCATCTAGGATTACTAGGCTAACCTCGGTTGTTAGAGGTTTGACCGCGAATTTTTCACAATTGGGTCAATCGAATTATTGAATTCTGCCAAACACCTAACATTCACACTTAGTGTCAGAAGGAGGAAGGGTGATACGGTCAACCTGCGTATCCATAAGCCAGGCTATGGCGACACGCGGGGAGTGAGGCGAGGAGAGACCAAATGAACACTGAGGTCCCGGTTGCAGACAGTGTCAACGCAGAAGAGGGCGTGGGTGATGGTTATCACGCGTTTGACGCGGCCTGCGGTTACTATCCAGAGACGCGAGCCACAAAAACGGCTCAAACTGGATTGGTGGACTACGCATGCGGAAGAAAGGAGCGGTATATAGCGCGAGCCAGGGGCCAGAGCCAGAAAATAACCATCCGAAAAATCAGATAAAACATAAACCTCTTCCGGTGAACGCCGTTTGTCCTTCTGACTAACCACCTGGGAATCGAATCTTCATTGCTAATACTTAGTATATAGTAGCTGCCCTTACTCATTAAATCCAAGTATTTCTACAAGAAAATCCCTGATTCGCAAAAGCAGCCCAAGTTGTGTCGCCCAAGGTCTTACAACAGTAAAGTAAACATTCTAATAAGGAGGCAGACCTACTGTTTTTTGTATCAAGTAGTATTATGTTGTATAGAAATACCAGGTTTTATTAAAAAACGCCAGGTCATTTTCACTGCCCTTCCGACGCTAAGTACTGAACCGTGTATTTCGCCGTCTGATTGTGACTTATTTTTTCCACTCTTTTAGTTGGATGGAATCCTCTTTTACCACGGAGACGTAACCTACAGACGCGGGGCGACGCCGCTAGTAGGTTGGCTGAAACCGTATATGCTGCCCGAATGGTTCCCCCAGGTGCCTCTTCATCCGGCCTACCTCGGAGACATGTCACCCGACTACAAGGACTACCTTGCTGACATTCGGCGCTACGAGAAGGAGACGAGAAAGTACAAGAGGGCCTATCGGCAGCGGCGAGGTGTCGCCAGTTCGGCAGCTGCCGCTGCAGCTGAGGTCGAGCAGCCTGTAGGAGCTGAGCCCATGGCAAAGGAGGAGGAGGAGGGGAGCTCTGCAATGCAGGACTCAGAAATGCAACACCCTATGACCTATTGACTTTCAGCTACCTCATCTTCATCATCATCACCATCATTACCGCACGCTCTGAAACAGAGTACTTTTGTATGACGCAGGGATTTTACGAAAGATAGTGTTTTCGCCTGAATGGGATTGAGTGCTTCCGATAGGTTAATGCTGAAATTGTAGCGATCGGAAGGTAGTAAGCAGCTGTGGCTTGGTATATCGTGTGCTGCAGAACCCAAAAGAAAGGTGTAATCGTGCCTACTTATGCAGAGATAGTGAAGAATAGTTTGGAGGAAGTTGACCGTCGGACGAGCGTGCATCCGCATCCGAGAGCGTGGCAGTAGTCACAGTGAGGTCCTGTATGAATCAGTCTTGAAAGTGATTGACCAGACCGGATTGTGTTAGGCAGGCACTGGAGTTAGACCATCACAAGCACTTCTGCAGCCAGCACGCGACCCACGTTGTCATTGCTGTCGAAATTTCGCATGTCAGAACTTGTAAATCTTATGCGTAAATCCTGGGTATGTTTGTTGTTATCGTCATGACTTGAGAAGTTTCCAAATGGCAGGTCAACTTGGTGCTTATCAGAACCCAGTCGGGCGTTTTAACCTGCCTGAGCACCGAGCCACCCAAGAAAAGCCTAACTTACCTGTACTTGTTACGGCTGTGATCATGCCTAATCTAGCCGTCCCCGATGATGTTACAGACGGTACCTGTCCATGTGTGATGATTGACGGCAGCGGATCTGGAGAGCTCCATCCAGTCCAAGAACTGCTTCCATATCTCGACGGACGGTGTTAGCCAAGTCATCAGTTGCCCTCCTCTTCGAAGCCTCCAGATGAGCTCGGGCGCCGGATCGGGGGCGGCATAGTAAAGCTCGTGGGGCGGACGACGGAGAACGCGTCCTTCTTGAATGACCTGAGATATCCTCGCAATACTATCGCAGCGAAAGCGGTTTGTCTCATTCAAAGTGATGTCGGTATAGTTAACTCGTAGAATGGTCCTCAGGCAGCGATCGTCAAATACCTGCAGTCTTTGTCCATTTTAGCGTGCGAAGCCCAGCATTCACACCTATAGAGGTGGACTGACCAGGTGGATGCACGATATAAACGAATCTTCGTGCCGATGGAGATGTCACGTCGCATCCATAGGCACTTTCTTAGAATTGAGAAAACCCAGTGAGCAGTATCGATGCCGGAGACAATGTCGTCCTTGCTCTGCCTATTCTGCAGCAGCCTTACCCCGAGGTATTTAAAGCTGTGTACTACTTCAAGTTGACGGCCATTACTTCCCAGCGGTGCCTTCTCCTGGTCAGGAATGCGGCAATAGAATAACTTCGTCTTTCCGGTATTTACGGAGATGCCATCCGACAAAGCGATCTCATTCATCCGCGACACTACACACTGTAGACCACCAAAGCTTGAGACTAGCAGCGCAATATCATCGGTTTAGTCAAGATCAGTCAGCCGGCGTCGGGGTGCAAGCTCAACAGACGGAGGTAATTGGAAAATGACCTACGGACAATATAGGTTCCAGTCAAACTGCTCAGACTGTTAATAGGACTTGGAAAACGAATGGTTGCTGCTTATGACGCCTCTTTCGTGTCATTCCAAGTTGGTAAGCTCTAAGCTTGAAGCCTAGCTGAAGAGTTTGCTGTTTTTGTCTGCAGATCGCATATTTGCTCAGAATTTTGCAATCTCTTCAGGGCCAAACTGACACCAGGTAAAATGGATCCATCGATAATTTGTCGTTCTCACTGCGTACTGTTACCCATACCCATACGCCTACTGACTTGTTGTCGTTGGTAGCTGCTATTTGATGACTATCACCTATTGAATTACGGGCTCGGATTGTTTGCTAACCTATGAGAGGTCGAGGAGAGGCTAGTTTTGCGGCACACTGACATCCAGCCCGTTCCTCTGACACAATTCATTCTTTGTCATACGAGTATTCCGGCTCAGACAAGGCACCGTGATATAGCTATTTCGGGCTATTGGCCCTCATCAGCCACGGGTAGCCAACTCTAGTGTAGCAGCTGAAATTGCCGCCGCACCCGAGTTTCGAACTCGCGCCTCGCCGGTCAAGGGCAGACGTCCTAACCATTGAGCCATCGAGGTCGATGTCTAGCCGGTTGTAGATCGGGAGTATATATTATTTGTTTGTGCACCGATCTATTCCTCAGGATGCGCCCATTCTGGGATGATGCTTTTGCAAGTCGGATCAACCAACTGTGTTCCGCAAAGCTACTGATAATTGACATGTTACTAGCCAACTGTCAGTAACACATCTTTTTTACGTTTTTGTCGTAAGAGTATTCCGGCTCAGACAAGGCACCGTGATATAGCTATTTCGGGCAAGCCAAAGTGTCGCAAAGCCTGAAGACGGCGGTGTTACATGGCCAGCGTAAACCGCCATTCAATAAGTTTGCTTGCTACCGCTGCTGGTTAGCCTATTGAGCCAAAGCGCTAGAGGAGACAACTTCGAACAAACAATTCGAGCGGCTGTTGGGGACGCGCTCGTACGCACAATTCCAAAGACACCTCAGGAAATATCGCTGACATACGCAAGTAAGTCTATCGCAGAGGGTCAAGAAAGTTAAACCCAAGCAACTGCGATATTTAGACCGTAGTTACTTAGTAGAGAAGAAGTCTTGGAAAGGCCAGAGTTTTAGGAAGAGTATATTGTGTACACAGAGGGACAGAGAATAGATGGAAAAAGGCTGACTCGGAAGAATACGACCACCCAGGAGATTGGCCGGGTCCCAAGTGCCAGTTTGACAGCAGCCAGGTCAGTAGACAGAGTGATAGCGTTCATTGGCTAGGTCGGCTTGTGATTGGTTGGATAGCGTGTGGATGGACATCGAAGTAGGCGGTGCATGTCTCGCGCACCAGAAAGTCTAGCATCCGCCACCACCTTGAGGTCTAGACGGATTGAGGTCACGACAGGAGCGCCAGGCGTCGGGCGGACAATGACCACTACATGTCCTTTTGCTTTTAAAGGCCGGACTATGATGTCGAAAGATATCGCGCTTACTAATATTATACTTGTCTTTGTATTATACCGTGGGATATATGTTTGCTTCAAGAACTTACATAAACAGCCCATAGGCTGGACCGTATGTCTGTGTCTGGGGTTTACTGCTTCCAGTCTACTAAACTAAACACGCCGGTGGGCCATATACACCTGAACACGAACGCGTAAAATGGTAACCATTAAAATAGTATTGCCAATCAGTTAGTAGCACTGTGTTTTACAAGTAATTAATGTTTGGAGTGTTAATTCGAATTAATACTTTCGAGGGGAGCTTATTCCACTGCTGTATGGACCTTAGCGTGAATAATTCAGAGTGCAGATTAAGCTTGGACATCTTCGTGCGCAGCTCCACCTGTTCTCTTCTAGCACCATCATCTGATATCAGGGTAACTCGAAGTAAGTATAACAAATTTCCCGCTATGTCTGCGCGCCAACTGCGTCCTTGAAGTTGTGTGTGTGTGTGCGCGTGTTGTACAAGGTCACAAGTTGGAGCATATTTTGCACACGCAAATCAGGTACGTGCTGAATCGTGCAACAAAGCTTAAAAACACCAAGCAACATGACACTCGACGAGACACAAATTAAAAATTATCCGTGGGCTAAAAAATTCTGTCTGCCTGATCGAGAAGGTAATCAGACCGAGTTAGAAACCCAGTTAGAGAATCTCACAAATCCAACTGACGATCGATTTTTCCTGTTTGCAGATAGGGTCCAGCACTGTAAAAAAGCAATGGTGAATTGTAGTTCTCATGGAAAAGTTAAAACAGCTTGAAGAGGACAAAACTGCCTTAGTCACTGGATCGGATAAAGGAACAAGCATCGCTATAATTCACTTATCGGACAACGTAACGAAGATGCAGCCCATATTAAAAGGCCAGACGCAAAACAAGAAAGTAGACAAATGAAAGAATAAAACGGCTGAAGTAGGGGTGTGGTGGTCCTGAGATCAACCTCTCTACTGACGTGCCTTCTTCACCGTCAGGTTTTGCACCGCCGCCCGCGTCCTTGGCAAACTAGCTGCAGACTGCCCATGACTCACGCAACGCAGAAGAGCATATGCCAAGGCTCACCGCCGCCGACGAGTGCACATACACCGGTCGCCTCGCCCGTCTCAAGGTCGAGCCACTAGCGCAAGTCCCCGTGAGAACTCCATCGAATCCGTGAGTACCTTCTTCTAATTGGCTGAAGGACGCCCCCAGATAGCGTAATTTGTGCGCAGAAACACGGATCACACACACACACATCAACTGGTTTGTTTACTGTAAACAGCTTGTTTCTGCAATGCATTTTGCCAGTTCCCTTCTTAGAGTATGCTGTTCAACCCAATTTATCTTCATAAGAAGAGGATGCGATCACTGGATTCTGTTGAGAATCCTTAACCATGGGTAATAGTAGAACAGTGTGAGACATACGCAGATAAGGGCGATAAATGCCCGGATTGCACGGTATTTATAGTTCACTAGCGCAGAAGCCTGGCTTTGACTTGGGCTTCCTTACATGTTGTTGTCCCATAAGTAGGCAAAGCCTGTATGAGAACCTCTTAAAATGATTATGTTCAGTTCAGTTCAGTTTTAGTAAGGGAAATGTAGGTAAATACCTTTGAATTCCCTCTTTATACACAGCTATTATGCAGAACATGTGGCGTTGCCAGTAATGGAACTGCGTTAGGGGGGCAGACAGTAAAAAAACTCCTTAGGCATTTTCTGTGGTGTCCACTGGTTGTACGTATGGGTTAGAAGACAGAGAGGATAACCGAGAATAGTTTACTATAACAATTCGTGCGTACACATCAACTCTGCACGTGTCAGTCGGCTTGTCCCGTGTTCGCCAGCAAGGTGTCTGTCGTTGCGTCACGGCGTTCTCGTCTGCAGCAAGTCCCGCCTCCTGTGTCAGCCCTCACATTTAGAGGCGATCGATCCGCGCCCGCTTTGTCCGTACTTATTGGCCCCTCTGGGTAGACATCGGATGGTGGTGACCTCTTAAGGCCATGCATAATCCGGCTGCGTTCTTAGCCGTGGCCACAGCTCTTTGTGTCTGTGCGCTGACCTCTGTTCGCGTGCGTTTGTCCGCCGTGAACTCGGGGTGTCAGTCTATCTGTCTGGATGGATGGCAAAGGTGGCGGCTCTCGTGTTCGGCTGCTGTTACATTTTCCATAAGTCTATGACAAAAGTGAAGTCAATGGAAGCGTGCATCTTCAGGGCGGACTTAAAACTGTTAACGTAGCTGTTGCGCTGGTGTAGCATGTCTTTAATGGACAATATTATGCGGTGCTTCAAGCCTGGGTACACTCGGGATCGGCTTTGAGCTTGTAGGTTGACGTCTTCTGCGAAGTATATTTGTGGAAATTTCGGCTAGCCATCAGGAGGAAGTAGGAATGATCCAATCCGGGACAAACTTAGTCTTAGACCTTAAAGGTTGACACAAATCGAACCTCATGAACAATGTTGGCACCAAAAGAGGTCATTTTAAACACCCCATTGTATTTTATTTTGTTTGAAAGGAAATTTTTGGAGTCGTCGGTATTTCTGGTAGTGGGGGAAGTTACTCAGTAGAACTTTACCGCAGGAACAGCACATGCCGTCTGTTTTACCAGTCCACTTTTTCGCCTGACAATGTTCGTAAATTTCTATCATCCTCTCAATGGGAACATTTGCATCTCCCGCATAACCAAGGCTTGGGTTGTAATTGAGTGAGGCTTTGTTCCATACTTGAACACTTATCGAAGCAAACAACGGGCCAGAGTCGCCAAACCTCATGTGAATTGGTTGCGAACTTGAGTTTTCAGCATAGAGTGGGCGTTAATCCGCTTGTTGTGATGCTTGCATAGCCAGACGTGCACTACTACGTCTAGGTAACTCATTTTGCCGACTTTGCGAATCTCTAATCCTATCTAGCTGTCTTCTTTGCAGAGTTTGGACTTCAGTTTCTAGGGAGCGATTAGTTTGATGGCGAATCGTATCTTCGTGTCTTCTTTGCTGCATTTGATCTTCGGTTTATTGGGAGCGTCGATATCGCTGACGCATGGCATTAGTCTCCAGTCGAAGCTGTCTTTCTTTTTGTGTTTTTTGCGAACGTCTATAAACATAGACAAATCTTCACAGTTCCTTCGGCTGAACTTTTGTTCTCTAGGCTGCTCTAGTTTCTTTTCTACCTAATAAGGTAGAACCTACAAATAGGTTATTATTCTGAACAAAATAACATTGGGTCGATGACCTGGACGCAAACATGTGGGTCCAAATGGAAGTTGGTCAAGTGATTTACGGAAAGCTGGCCTGAAACAGCTGCCTGTCACCAATGCTAACGGGGGGACGCCTAGGTAGACGGCGTCCCCCAGTCCTCGAGATCTGAGAGGCCTCGCCCCTTTTTGCTCCTCCACCGCACTCCCACCCACCCCCCGTGGCGTATTCAGATCCGCCTGTCACGTCGGGTGTCACTGCCGGGTGAATGCTTTGGGGTGTGAATGCCGGCTGCCCGTCGTCGTCGCAGCCAACAACGGGGCGACAGCGACATGATCGCTGAACGGACAGGCCTGCTTGCGCAGAGGAATCACACGCGAACAGCGATTCTCGTGCACCGCCTGCCATCAATGAGGATATGATCGAGGAACGGACCGGCCTGCTTGCGCAGAGGAAGTACGCGTGAACAGCGATTCGCGTGCTACACCTAGGACCACTGACAACGGAGGTGCACACAGAGACAGTCAAGACTTTTATTAAGTATACAAATAGTGGTCATTCGCATGCGTACTATAATTGTCAGTTCCCGTAGCCACCGCTTGAGGCCTTAATTGGTGCGGTGGTGGTTCATTAATTGCCACAGTTTGCTTGTCAGCGTTGGATGCAGGCTTGATAATCGCAGAAAAATTAATCCCGCTGTCGTCAGAGTTGTTGTTGCGCCCAGTCCTTCCCACGTGACTGATTCTCTTGCTCAGGAAGTTTCTCAGTACACCGTACGGGAACGTCAAATCGTTGCGCTTGTTGATGGACTGGGGGCCTGAGAACCATGACTCAAGCAGCTCGCAGCTCACGTGGTTGTTACCTATTGCGAGGATTTTGGCTTCGCCAAACTTGAAAATATGGCTAGGTCCCGTCGAATAAGCTGCAACCTGGGAGTTGGCATCTTTCTTCCTCACCATCGCTGCATGCTCGGCCATTCGTGTACGGAGTAATCTTTTGGTTTTTCCGACTTAGTTGCTTTGTTCACAACTGCATTAGATTCGGTAAATGACCCCAGCCGTTTCCTGCCTTGGCAGTGGGTCTTTCGGTCTCATGACCCGGCGTCTGATGGTCGTTTTTGGCCTGTGCGCAATTCTTGTTCCAGTGATTATATCTTCTGAACAGCCTTCTAGAACTCACATATTCTCCTCTAATTGATCTTACTACTGACTCAGGGAGCCTTCTGCAGTCGATGATTACTTCTTTCGACAGGGATACAGCTGACCGACTGTTTAAGAAGACCCGATACAGGTGGTTTCATTGGCGACCATGAATTAAAACGCCTCCGATCAGTAGGCAAGCATACCTCCCGTTGTTTTGGTTTACCGAAGATGCACAAGGGTGGGCTGCCTGTTCTCTCAATTCGCACATGAGTAATTCGCCGTACCAGGTGATGGCGAAGAAGATAATGTTGGAAATGTGTCCGTTCCCACGATGCGTCACAGCACAGAAAGGCATCGGAGTGCAGTTGTCATGCAGTGGCAATGAGAGCGCGCACCGTACCTATCGATTTTTTTCCCTAAGTCGCATTGGCAAACAATTTTTTTCGGTCATTCATCATCAGGCCGGTACATGACATGGGGAATTAAAATGGTCAGTTAATTGCAACGTTTATATTAATGTCCGATTGGGTGGGGGGGGGGAGAAAGGGGGTACGTAGGTGGTGAGTGTAATTAAGCATTTGGGTTTTCCCTCATCTCCTGAATATGGGCGCCCGTGCGGGTATGACGTTGGTTTCAATGAGCAAAGAAGACGGGGTTGTTCTCACGCCCAGCGGGTAGACGTCTGCATTCCAGCTGCGTAGCTTGCGCTTGACTGTGTTCTTCGGCTTCATTTTGTGTGTTTTCATACGATGTGGCTTCAAAAGGTGTGGAATTTCCGCGTGCAGTCGGCCAAGGGAGGCCGATGGCTTGAACCAGCGCCTTTTGACAACATAGAGTGGGTTTTGCTTACCGGATTGCCACTGCCTTTGCTGTGGCTAACACCCGTTTGCGCAGGCCTTTGGAGTAGTGTGTTGGCGTGGGATGTATGAATCGAAAGGCTTTTTTCGCGTACACTCGGTGGTTCGTGTCAATTAGTTGGGCGAAGATTGAGCTTGAGATCGGTCTATTCTCCCCTTTGCTGAGCCAGGCTAGTATGTGCTCGCGTATTCTCTTCTCCAGATGTCGCGTTGTTCGGCTAATATAGCTCGCTGCACAGGAACAGGTGAACGAATAGATGCCCATCCATGTGGCCTGAAATGGTAGTCTGTCTTTACCGCCCATTCGAAGAAGGGGAGGGTTAGTAAAGAGTACGCGTAAGCTTGCCGCCGAGAAGGCACTCGTGATTGCTATCCTCAGGCGTCTTCGTACCAGTTCACTTGCTGCGTCTCCCATAAAAGGCAGTCAGATGAATAGATCTTTCTTTTCCGCCTTTGCAACTGAGGCCTATATGACACGTTCCTTGATGTTCCGAATGATAAACCTTTCTGTATAACCGGTTTCATGGAGTGTTTTCTGTAGCTGCTGCAATTCTACTTACACTATTTCAGATGAGCAGATACGGCGTATTTTGGCAGCCATTCCCTGGACTAAGTTCCACTTGGCATTAAGGGGTACGAAGCTGTGGAAATTATCGGACTGATCCGTCCAGGTTTTCTTTCTAAATATTCAGCGTTGTATTGAGCCATAGCTGATTGGCCAATTGTCGCCAGCGTTTCGTCATCAAGCAGACTGACTTTATGTTCCGCAGCCTTACATGACAGCGACTTTCTTGAACTACGCTGGCCAATTAACTTCGATCTTTCTCGCGTACTGGGCCTTGGGGACAACAGCTGGGCTAGCTAATAGTTCGTGCTAATTATAAATACCAGGTGCTGGTCATAACAGATAAGAAAGAAACTGAAGCTCTTACAGCATCAGTTTGCATCGAGTAGCTATTGAGATAAGTCCAAATTTATCGATGACGTCGAAGACCTAAAATTAAATGGCTATCTCCAAATGTCTTATTACCGTCTACAATGCTGTCAGTCACAGAAATAGCCGAATACGGTTGCGACTTCTTATTGGCAATTCAGAAAGAAATCGGGAATCCCGTCAAACGATCTGCGCTAATGTGTCCTAAATTTAGACGCATTTTGTGTACTTTTTCACACCGGAAATGGCATGTATCACGTAAATGGCTGTGAAAATTTGTATTATTCAAGGAATTAATTTATCTTTGAGTGGTCGAACTACATATCCGATCAATGTATGACCAAATAATGTAACACATCTGGAACATTGTGTCGAACGAGGGCAGTCTAACAACTGCATGATACTTTTTAATTCTTCGATTGACCCAATTGCGAAAAATTCGTGGCCTCGGTAGGGGCCGAACCCACACACCGCAGGGAAGGCTTTTGCGCAGCCAATGTTCTACCATTGAGCAACGAGGCTCACTATGCGCCCTGGATTTAACCACAATTGGGTGGATTTGCTTGCCCAGCTTTACAAACACAACACAACTCCTCAGTTTTCACAGTAAGCATCCAGTTGCTCACAAACGGAGCTGCGTAACAACACTCTTTAAAGGGGTTCAGACTCACTGCAGTAAACCAGAGTAAAAAGGCACGCGAAGCCAGATATCTCCGCGACCAGTTCATGCTGAACGGTTATCCAAAAGCATTTATAAACCGATGCCTACGCGTTCGGCCCCGGAGGACCCAAACAGAAGAACCACTGAGGATATGGCACGCTCTGTCATACATAAAGGACGTCTCAGACGCGACTGAGCGCATCGCTGCGGGACTAGGCGTTGATATTGCACACAGACCCGAAGTTACCATGCGCAGCAGGATGATGAAAATAAAAGACCGGCTTACGCAGAATGAGCAATCTGGAGTACTATATCGCATCCCATGCCTAAACTGTCCCTGTATTTAAACAGGTCAAACTGAACGCATGCTCGGATAACGCATACGTGAACACAAGCAGGCCGTGCGATGAGGCGACGAATCATCAAAAGTTACAGCTCACACCTACGAAACAGGCCATGAGTATAACTTCGCTGCCATCAAGGTACACGCCCACGCGCGAAACAAGACGAGCAGAGAATTTATCGAAATTTGGTCAACGAATGAGAATTCTGTCAACAGATGTGTCGAATTGGCGCCGGCGTACAAGACCTTACGCTATTACAAACGATCACATCCAGACGCCCGTCGTGATAAATAGGCCCAACATCCTCCATAATCTCCCCATTTTCGATGCTGACGTGAATATTTGGCGCCCAAGCCCAACAGTTATCAATTTTTACACAATACCTATCCTCTCATTCTCCTTCCCCTGTCCTATGACTTTTAATTTCCCCTCCCCCTATAACTGTTGCTTGTTTTCGTTGATGATTTTTGTTTCTGTAAATATGTCCATCCAACCTGCCGATCTTGCCTACTGGCACAGACTAACACAGTCTACAGTGGCGAGTCGGTGATACAAACACACAATTATTGATTTTCTACACTTTCAAATTTTATTTATTATACACACGCCACAAGTAGCCACCTCATTGGTTGCTGTTTTCCCCTCTCTGATGATGAACTCCTACAGGAGCCTGAAAACTCAGAATCAAATACGGTTTGTTCCTGTGCTCGATCATATGTCTTCTATACCGATAGAAATACCTGCAATGCGAACCTTCTAATTCATACATATAAAATCCACCAATACGGACGCAGTAGGCCCACTTTCAGGCGGGATTTCCTACGTAATCATCTAGAATCCACTGTCTGGACTACTAGGCTTTCCTTTGTTTGCATGGTTGTTTACTTCTAGCCGTTGCCATAGGCTCGCAAAAAAGCTGCAGAGTATGCAAACCATCCTTCTCAAGAGTTGAGTTTACGCTCTCATTGTTCACCTCTCACCTTTGAATGGTAAACCGCCGAGGTTACTTTTAAAACATTCCACCCACAGTGACATGATAACAGCTGCGGTGTGGAAATTTCATGACTCCACCACCTAGGCTGAAAGATAAAAGGAATGGATTTTAAGAAACCTGCCATTTAATAATAATTTTTTTTCGGAATACGTTAAACAATAATGCAAATTTGGAAATCTAGAGATATAAATCAACATAAATTTTAAATACAATAAAATAAAAAGGCATAAAACATTTATGAAAGTATATTCCACTGCCTATCCTAATTTCCCACCCATAAAATCCTGCAACCACTGTTTTCATAGGCCGATGTGCTAGGACTATGGATTGATGAAGTGCACTACATAAATTACTGTTACCTTTATAACTTCAATGATGAAGAAGAAAAGAACGCCTAGCCGGCGTTCTCTTCTACAATAGACCCAACCTACTTAACACAATGGTCTGAGGTAAGTTTATGGCGACGGTGGATCGTTGTTGTTTTTATGGAAGTCTTGTACCACAGAAATATCCGAGCTGTTTTAGCTTTTGTGTTGTGCACTGACCAGTCTCAGCAAGTGTATTGATCACTTAGATCTGAACTTTATCTCGGGGTCGATTCCGGTATCCACGTCAACCTCTAGTGTCTTTGTCGTTCTCCTTCTTACTTTCTTTCTTTCTTTCTCATTTTTCTTTCTATTTTCTCTTACTTCTCTTTCTTTTTCTTCTTCTTCTTCTTCTTCTTCTTCTTCTTCTCATTTTTCTTTAATTGTACAATCTGCTCTACAATTTACAACTCCGGTTTGTTTTCTATTTTAGCACTGCGCCCATCCCACCTCAACCGACCGATCAACTAGGCGGTGGCCTGTTCCTGGTAGTGGGGGAGAGAATGAAGTCGGCCCTGAGTGCTCTTCTTTCCTTTATAAAAGACCAATCGGATGCGCTCAAAGCTATTATTGTGCGCTAAAAGCCGTGGCTTGGAGGATTGCCAATTTACGGGGTTACTTGGACACCACAGTCAGCCCACAGTGTGTCTTGTCGAATGGAGTGGCTTACTGCAGGCTGACAGTCAGTCTGAATGGCTCCTGTTTAATATGGCATGTGTGGTGCTCTTGCGCAAGCAATAGATTATTTGATCAACGCATTATCACATTCAGGCCTTCCGGCGTACATCTGGGGCATTCGAGTGGGTGAGTAAGCACCATATGGCTGAGGGGTGTAGGTGATTGGCAGGTGCAATTTATTAACAGGTAATTGACATGTGTCATGATGTCATCGGCCGGGCCATCGTGCGCGAGCCTGCTAATCGATTGCACCTGTCAATTATCTACGCTTCTCGGCCTTATGGTGCTTACGCACCCACCCGGATGCCCCGGATGTATCCCGGATGGCCTGGCTGTGATAATACGCTGATTTAGTCGTTTCTTTAGAGAGCTAGTGGTATTAAAACTGAGAAATGTTCAGAATAGTAACGAAAGCGCTTGACATTCATTCAGTCATTCATTATTTGGTGGTCTTAGCCATCGACAGGTGTAAACCACGTGGTGATTCTCATAATGGTAATTGAACCTGAAGGTAACCTTATAGGTGCTGTTATGGCGCGTGTTGGAGTGCGTTTCGCGCACACCACATGCGCCCTCACCCATCGCCGGTCTTCTCGACTTCTGTCTTGACATCGGGTTCTGGTGTGGGAGTGATCAGCGAGTGGAGTAGATCCGGCGAGGCTACATTCATTTGAATCATCTGTAGTTATCTCGTCTGCCTTCAGCTTGCTGAAGCTCGTGCTGGGCATCTTGAGAGCGACGGTCGAACTGTGGGTTCAGTACCGCAAGCCTGCGCAGTGACCAATGGAGTGAAGCAGGAGTTGCGTACTCACTTATACTGTCTTTCGACTTATGTCCTTTGCCAAGCTGATGAGCGCCTTGCATCTCCTGCAGAATTAACGAACTCCTCCTCAATATCCGGCGTATGCAGGCGTCAACACGTGTGTCTACGGGTACATTTCGTGACCTTCTCTTCGCGGACGACTGCGTCCACAATACCATAAATAAAGATCATATAAAACAGAGTACAGAGCTCTTTGCCGCCAACTGCGCTGACGTTGGATTCACAATCAACCAGGAAAAGACGGTGATCATATATTGTAGGCGTTCTAACTCAAGAAATCCCAAGATTTTTACAATAAACTCCTGATGATGCAAACGCTGTCCTGAACTGATGCGCCGAAATTCTTACAGCAATAAAGAAAGTTATTTTTTTCAAAATAAGGCGCATAGCTGTTTATGAAGTAATATTACGTTGCTAAGAAATACCAAACTGTGTTTGAAAAAGTGAAGGTGGAAATCAGGCGTACTAGGTAAGCTGACATTTTTATGTAGAGAAAGCCTGCTCATGCGAAACCACCGAGTAAATATAGCAGCACAAGTGAAATAACGTGTGAACACAATCGCTTTGTAGAATTTTCGAATACAGATGCTTCCATACTGCGTGCAGTGTAGTATACGGCTGTTACCGAATAGCCGTAATTTTAAGTATGCAGTTTAACACAGTTCACGAAAAAAGCTAGTTGTTCGGTTCTTTTATATAGTGCTTGAGTAATGTTGGACAAAGGCAACCAGATTTTCGCTTGATTTGGCCCATTGAGAGGTCACAGAAGGAAGATATTTCGTAAACTCAAGTGCGGACATGCCGGTCAGCGATTGATAGATTTCAATGGAAATTTCAGGTGCAATCTTAAGCATACTAACTTTTTGTACACTAAAAGAAATTTCCTGTCACCACATTTCGTTGTGATTACTTTACAATTTCGATTACGACGAGGTATTAGTCAGCATTCAGGGTGGAATAAAACGCATCTTCCATCAAAATCAACGGCGCCCAGCCCAAACTGTGAAAAACCTCGCCTATATTGAAAGCACACACTCGCACAACACCAGAACATGTGGACTCGATCCCCGAAAATAAATTTGTTTCTCTAAACTGAGTGTAGCAGTGGTTTTGAAATAATGCTAGTGACATTAAATTTAGCTTTCTCCAGAGAATCTTCTCGTACATTTTCTGTTTGCTCATACTGCACAGTAAAATGCAGTTCACACTTGACGAGACCAAAAAGCCCTATTGTTTGTAGGACAGAGAAGACAATCGAGGACTCTTTAACGGAAGTAACTCCTTCGGAAACAAAAGCGCAGCACAGTTTCCTACGGTGATGAATTCCACCCCTGCCTTGTGTCACGTGACCCTCCCCCCCTCCCTCCCAATGTCAAGTCCGTTCTTAAGGGTCCAAACGTCCACGAAAATGTTTATTGTGCTGTCTTGGCACCGTGTAACAATTTTGCTTCCCTGTAAGCTTGCGCAAATGGCCTCTTTTACATTTTTTATAAGGATTTTATCGTTTGGATCTAAAATATTATCACAGGAATTTTTCATAGGAACGGGGGGTGGGATGGGTCTGAAGTGAGAATCTGAAGTAAAACGATTATAAATGCTGTGCTTGGCTCACCTAAAGGCGCCGTCAGGCGTTAAATTTTGGCTTCAATTCCGAGGCAGTGTCCTTCTGGAATAGATTTACTGCACTAGCAATAATTAATAACGCATAATGGAGTAAACAAATAATTTTTTGACGGTATGATGACTGTAGATATTTGAATGTTGCACTTCCATCAACCCATTTCCCCAAAAATTCCTTATACCTTATTTGCAAAATCTTTGGCAATTAACTTTTCTTAGTCACATAGAAAGCACGTGCGTAAACGAACACGTAAATAATGGAGTGGTCGTTAAACCTGTACTTCAAGAGTGTCTTTAAAAAGTGCACATTGCAACTACTTCAGGTAGTATCCACAGCTGCACTACTTCTGCTTTCGGTATTTACAGCGCAGTATGAATAATGTAACGCTTTTTGAACGGGAAAAACCTCTCTTTATTAACTGAAAGTTTACACAAACAATCGAGTTCCAAATATGATTTCGTCTTCATAATCTCCAGAAGAGGAAGAAGAGGAGAAGACAAGTACTGAAATCAAGTTAGGCTGACGTTTCGAAACCACTCGAGTTTTCATCGCCAGAGTGTGCCACTTACTCGCGACTGAATGCGCCTTGCCAAAAGTCTCGTGTTGTAACCGTGCCTGATACAGGCGCGTCGGTTGCTTGAACCGATTGGTCGCTGGTGCTTGTTTTAATAGTTTCGCTCCCATGTGCGCCTCCCTGAGAAAGCGTGCCAGGCCAATCATGTAACTCCCGATCATTGCCACATTCTCTCGCGGATGCCGGCTGTTGGTCCCGCGTATCCTCTATCGCCCTATTACCCGGTTCTGAGCGTGTATGAGCTTTGTACGGAGCGCCTGGTGGGCAAGATTTGAATCCAGGACTCGATCGATCGATGCGTTTACATCAGGCAAGGGTACAACAGGAGGTTGGCAGCGAGGCGTATTCACTCGAGGCCAGCGGAAGAAAAAGCAGCAGGCTCTGAAGATGGTAACGATAGTGTTTTCGAAAGGTCAGCCTAAATAAAACTTAGTCCCAGTACTTGCTGCCTGTTTGTCTTTCTCTCCCGGGAATGATGGCCAAATTAACTGGAATGATTATGACACTACCGTACAGAAATCTCAGAAGATATGCGCAGGGATTACTTATCGGAATCCGAAACAAATGTGTTGAAAAGCACATGAAAATTGAACTATACACTTTTATGGTTAAATTTTTTCCATCTTTTCTATTTGACAAAGGAATATTTTACCAGATAAAAACATTTATGCAAATATTCCGAAAAATATTGTGGCATTTTATTAAGCGCACATAACAATGACACAAAGTTATGTCATCAAGTAAGCAACATATTGGCGTGCTTGATTGACAGGTGTGCGATTGTCCACAAAACCCTAATTATTTGAGCATCAGGTATGAAGTTTATTAGGCAACATATGGTCAAATTGGACAGCTCAGTATTTCCCGTTGATATAAGTTTTTACATTATTTTGCTCTCTGTTGAAAGCTGCTACACATCCTGCCTCTTTCTAAATTATTGTGCGTTCATAGAAGTATTATGCTAGTTTGAGGACAGATGAGTCGGAAAATTGTACGCTCAAAAAGTATCAGTTATGGCGTAGAAATACTGAAGTATTAAAATAATCTTATTATACTAGGAAGGTCGTTCACTTATAAAATATTATTTTTTGCTTGGAGGTACAGTATCAAAGAAAGATCAAATTGGGGGCACAGACGAGAGAATTATTAAGCGTGCGTCTGAGCGCTGAAGTGATGCCTTCGATAATTTCCCGTTTATTGTTCATGCGAGAAAAAACTACCAAAATTGAAGAAAATGCTAAATTCTGAGGATTCGAGAGTTATTTAGAATCACGTAGTATGCGCATTAATGAAGGACGTTCCAAAAAACGAGGGTTAAAATATCTAAAAAGCGGAATTTTCGTGTTACCTAAACTGAGGAACAGGGAATACTTTCGAGGAGCAGCAAATTTGCAATTGCCTGATATCTTTCCGAACGCCTAAGTGGATCTAGCTAAAGGAAATCGTAGATGTATTTTTGGAAATTGCAGCCAAGGCATTGATATTACCTCTCATTGAGGCAAATTTCATCAATATATGTGAGATAACATCAAGTTTATTTAAGCAAGCACTACCAGCATGTCAGATGGTAAGACTCATCTATAGTGATTCGAGCTTTAAAAAGGACTATGTTTCCTCAATCTTATAAGTGCCAAAAGTTCTCAGAAAAGTAATAATAAAAAATGAAAAAAACCAACTGAATTTAATTTGAATGTAGTAAGGAACATATGAAAACTGCAAATTCGATTAGCATGGAATGATTGAAAATGTTTTACAGGAAGTATGAATTGGAGCATATGGCAAAATTTCAGTGCCCCTTATTTCACATTGGTATTACACTTTGAAATAATTTTGCCCTTGTAAGAAAGCTGCAATAAATATTTTCTTTTTTAAATCCTTTTTGCCTAAAATATATATTTCTCGGTCTTTTTGTTTAAAGACAGGAAAGTTTAAAATTCGTAAATTATGGACTTCTATTTCTCACACACGTACAATATCGCAGACAGCTTGGAATACTAATGGTGATCTTTGCTCTAATATTATTACACAGCGGACAGTAGCGAATTGGTTTAAAAATTGCATTACTGTTATTTTGACCACGCAGATCAGTCATGCGATCGGCCAGAATCGAAGGTGGATAATGTCAAACTGCAAGCCTTCATAGAGCCAGATCCCTTTCGAGGTGCAAATGCACTATCGTTGATTTCTGATTAATTTTTGAATCGAATTGTAGCGCGTGATGAGAGGTAAATCCAGTATGATAAACGAAAAAAGCCCCCAAACCCTGTCCAAATCTAATGATAATTATACTTAAGTAGAGTTATATTAGGAGAAGATGAAAGTATGGGTTTAGTGGTTTGGATCTGGATCTGGATCGTCGATCAGGAAAGAATCAAACTGCATTCAGCTGGAATAAATGCTCAAAAATTGCATTAAAACAGCCTAGATCAATCGACTCTTTTTCCATTCAACGTCTGAAAAACGAAAGTGCAAGAATCGCAGTATTTTGAATGGAAGATTTTCCATCATGGGTGATACTAAAGGTTGTCCCTTCTGACTACGACTGCATTCGGAATTTGAAAAACAATTCTTAGAAACACAATATAAGTCCAAAAGTGCCGTAAAACGCTCCTTCGACGATCTCTGTGACATGTTCTTGCTAGATTTCTAAATCAACGAATGGAGTAAGCTGCCCCCAAAATGAAAAATTGACTTGACAACTCGGAGGCCTACTTTTACTTTTGTGACATTAGCAAACATTTTTCTACAGAATTAGCTTGAAGCCGTGTCGCTTACTGCACAGTTCTGCATAATTAATGAAGCAATATTTATGGTAAGAAACACTTTTCTATTGTGCTATAAGTGTTGCTTAAATTTTAGTGTCCAGATTGTCACTTAGAAGAAATTTGCTAGCATATTGCGCATCGGTAGAGGCAGAAAACCGAGGACCTGGCGTAACTTTAGCATCAGCACTGACGTAAAGTACGTGCCAGAATTCCTGCAACATGCCGAACTATGCGACGAATTATATTCTTTCGCTACTCGACATTGACTCAGGTGTGATATTGATTATCATACTGCCTTTTGTGAAGTTATTGCAGTCAGGATCGGATGTCGGCCTTTTAACGAGTTTTTTTGACAGCTTACAAAACGTACATGCTGTAAAAGTAAATAGTATGCGCATTTATCATCGATTTTGACTGCCTTTATGAATTCAAATATATTCTACAGAAAACGTGAACAAAAATTATTGTTTTAATCATTTTGTGGCACATTAGGCCTTCTTTAAATTTATATTTAAAGAAAGGGTATATTTTGGTTCAAAAAACTACTCTTCTGAATTCTCTGATGGAAATTTTTGCAACTTTAAAAAGTGTCTTAATTGTCGAATAATTTTTTTAACCTACCGACTACAACACTCGAATTCAAGGTTTACAAACTGCACACTGTGAACATCTGCTTCCAGGAAAATTACGAATAGACACCTCATAATCGTAAAAAGGCTCATACTAAGACATTTTTCTAACACCGAAGGATACCTTTTCTTTAAGTGTAGACTTAAAGAAGGCGTCATACATTACGCAGTGAGTACAAAAATATTTTTTCATTTACGTTTTCCATTATGCATATTGAAATTTATAACGGCAGTCAAAATAAATGATAAAAATGCATACTATTTCAGTGGCTTCTTCTGGCAGTACGTTCGTTTTGTTAGTGGTCAAAAGGAAGATCCAGTACAAGCCCGCATCCTATCATGATTGAAATAACTTCAGAATAGGCTTCATGATAATCAGTATCGCAACCAGAGTCGATGCCGATTAGCAAAATAATATCCATTTTTCGGATATTTCACCAGGTTGCAGGAATGCTGGCGCGTACTGCATAAAGGATTGCTGTATGTGGTTAAAACGTCATGTGGGAAGTTGGGACAAATACAATTCGATGAGTGAATAAGGTGGTCAAAAAAGACTAATTGTGAGTCAAAAGGCTAGAAATATCATTTTATGTGATATTTGGGCGTTTTATTACCGGTGTATTCGACCCAATGCACACGCACAGTATTCAAAATAATTCAGAGCATCTCCAAGGTGCCTGTTTTGCCCAGAACTCTGATGATCAGAACAGCGAACCGATTAAACTTGACATAGGTTGTGAATCAAACAAACAGAATACGCGTAACTTAATGATAATTAAAAGAATTAAATTCACATGTATAGAAACACTCAAGTGACGCGGCTTTCTTTGCAGTGCGAGTTTATCATCTCACAATATGCTCTTTTTCACAGTTGGTAGGAGGAAGGTTTTAGAGTGCTCCAAAATAATTTAGACGATTAATCACAACTGTTATAAGTCCAAGTCGCCGTGAAGTCAATGTGTGAGTTAGTTGGGCTATTGATATAGTTCCTGTTCTTTATACGCTTACACAAACTGAATAAAACTTATTGAAATTTTCCACAGCCAAGAAGTTTTCTTTGATTAGAAACATTGGCAGCTGCACCAGGCGTACGTGGAAATAGACATCAGGAGATGTAAAAATCAGCGCTTTTGATCTTATTTAATGCCATAGTCAACCCTTTCCAATACAGAGTCCGCTTCGCAAAAGTACACGTCTCTTGCCTGTCAAACAGGTAAATTAGAGAACAGAGATTAGGGGAACCGTCAGCCGGATGAGTAATCCTTATCATCCCATCATTAAGCACTTATCGGCATAAATCGGGTACTCAACTGGGTGGGAGTCGATTCGCAAATATCAGACTGGCATCATAAAAAGGATCGGCTCCAATAAAAGCTGGCTGGATGTCGGGTAAATAAGCAGAATTTTGGTTATTAAGTACTTATGTCCCAGTCAGCAGGGGGGGGGGGGTCTGTGTGCGTCAGCCCAGTCAAATCGCAGGTGATGATTGTGGTTATTCAGTACGCATATTTGAGATGTTATCTCACGCTGCTTTTTGTTATTTTGGAAGGAATTTCGGGAAGCAAAAATTGTTTAAGTAATATAACATATTCGCTACAAAATAGCGCGCTGTAAGTAAGCACAGAGATATACCTACAGTATAACGAGTGTTGCAAGAAAAGGCCGCAATCTGCAAAAGTCTGGTTATCACTTGAAAACCAAATTGATTAGGTTTGCAATGCTGACTACCGTGCAGTCTAATCTTAAGCCTCTTCAGTCACGCCAGGATGCTGGCTCTTTAAAAAACTTCTGCCTGACCACTTACAAAATAAATATTTTGCAAAAGATTACCACTTAAATGGTATGCTTTTTTGTATAAATTCAAATATATTTTCGAGAGAACATGCACAAAGACTTTTTTCTTGTACTCGTTTGATAGAAAATAAAGCTTTCTTTAAATAATATGCTAAAATAAGAAATATTGTTTGGTTTCAGAAAGATTTCTAGTCACGAGATTTTTTTAAGATTTGACGAGCTCATTCGTTATATATTGTACCCATCAACTTAATAAAGCTTCCTATAATGTACAGAGTATGAGTCACATCTATTGCACGCATTTATAAAACCTATACAACGCTTTCCTCAAAACGGGGGCAAGCGTTTTGTTCCTCAAACAGAAGGTACATAGCATGCTGTCTTGAAACCTTGAATTTAGGCGTGGCAGTCGGTAAATTTCAAAATCATTCGGAAATTTAGAAACTTTTTCCAGCAGAGAAATAGACTTTCCTAAAGTACAAATTAAAAGATGCGTAATTTTCTACCAAAAAAAACTTTCGTGCATGCTTTTGAAAAATAACTTTGACTTTGTACACGCATACTATTTAAGTGGTCATTTTTCTCGGAATCTTCATTTTCACAAGTGGTCAGATAGAAGTTCAGTAAATAGCCTGCATCTTGGCGTGATTAAGAAGGTTTTACATTAGACTGCATGATAGTCAGTATTGCAGAACTATTAAATGTTGCTTCGCGAGTGATTGCCAGCCTGTCGCAAATTGCGGCGTTTTGTCTGTAAATTGTTCATTATGACTGCCAAGTTTGCTTACATGCACTAATGCCAGCTTACCAGCGGTTAACAATATTTCGCCAACTTCGGCAGCTTACACGATTTTCGGCCGAACTGTACCTATAGATCAGACTATGTCTTGAAAGTCTCACTAAAAGCCAGTGCGACAGATGGGCGCGCGCGCTTGTGCTTGCTTTGTGTCACGTCATTACTACTCCAGGGCGGTTGCCCTCGGTGACAGGAGGAAATTGGAAAGGGTGTTTATTGCCTCAATTTTAACACTCTTTACAGCCAAAATATACAATTTCGTTGGACAGGTTAAGTCATTAAATCAGCTTATTGCAAGTGTCAAAATGTAATACCTTACGAACAGGTTTGTATTTCATTATTCAAGAAGGCATACTGTCATCTCAGTAATCCCTTTTCCTTTTAACGCTAACGTGCAACCTGACAAAGAGTTTTTACATCATGATCAAAATTAGGCAAAACATTTGCAACAGACGTTTTTGCACTACCAGTAGAACCCACAATATTCACGTCAAGCAAATTGAAGCGTTGCGCTTATTGAGAAACTTCCAGTACAGTAAATTGACAAACTCATAAAATTTCGTGTTGCGGAAATTTAACCAATGTTGTGCAAAATCAGCGCGAGTGGCCCCCATCCAAGTTTACTACAGTAAACTTCGTATAATAAGTAAACGTAGGAAGCCATTTTGTTGCGAAATTACTTATTTCTAACGTAAAAATTGTGATATTTACCGAAAACTAGAAATGGAGATAATGGCTATATTAAAGGATCGCTAACCTAAGGTTAAATATAAATGTGTTAAATCTATGGGGGGGGGTGAGAAATACGGCTTAAGCAATTTCGGATTGTCTGTTAACATTTAAAATAAGACCGAACTGTACGCCATGGACGCGGACCAATTAATTTAAGTCTTCTGATGAATGCGATTATTGTGTTAAAAAGTTTGCATGAAAAGATTATTTTCGCTTTTTGCAACTTCTTTTTTGACAATTCCAAAATACATTTATTTAGTTATCAGATCAAGGCTTTTGGCAGGGATAAAAAGATTGACGCACACACACGAAGGGACTGGTTATTTATAAAAAAGTAGACATCGTTTTTACGTTTGGTTGTTTAGTAAAAAGTTAGACTGCGACTGCACGTGCAACAAAATTCATACCATTATGTGTATAATGAAAGAAATTTCCTTTCATCAAATACCTTTGCAATCATTTTGCAGGTTTAAATGCAAGTGTTCTTGAAATTCTGCCTAACATTTTACGAAGTTTACTGATTTTATTCGCTTGTGCCTTCCTAGCAATTTTGTTCTCTTGTTTACCAAAACTTCAAAGTCATACATTCCTTAAATGCATTTACCTGAATAATGCGTTTTTAATTATTCCTTTTTTATATAGCTCGCTGTTAAGGTTATGTTTAAGAATCATCCAAACATGAAAACTCATTGCCAAGAAAAATAAACGCCCACAAAAAATCGCAAATAAATACGCTTAACATTCATTTAAAAAAACTTTGTTTATCAAGGTACCTTTTGAATAAGAGCTTTTATTAGATAGATTGTTGTAGAATAGCAGCGTACTTTAAATTTTTAATGATATATGCGAGACAAAAAAAGGGAATTTTGAACAGTTTTTGAATTCTCTGAAAATTAGACAAAAGTCTTTTTGCTCAAAATGAAGTAACTTTTTTTTCCTGTACATTAGAGCAGTATTCAGCATATTTGTCTAGCTTTAGGGTCATTTCTTCGATTGCAGACGCACAATAGAGTGACAAAATAGTACAAGCTGTAATATGTGGCCCATGCCAATTCGAATTTTATATTCATTGATTCTCTTCTGTACATTGAAAATGTTTAAATGGGTTCCTGTTACAATTTACCGACAAAAACTCGCGACACCTCATATAATGAGAGATTACAGTTCCATTTGGGCGTAGTAAAACGACTTGTGGGATCGTGAGCTTACTACTTAGATTTATAATACAAATTTCAAATATTTGCAAGACATTACTTTGATAACTGTCTCCTCTCTCTCTTTACTGACAATAATGCATTACTTCACACTTGCACTCACCTCAATTTCTGTAAGCCAAAAGTAAGTTTCCTGTTCTCTTAACATATGTATATATAATGAAGATAAAGGGTTCTTTGGCATAAGTTCGACTAAATTATGTGAATTTTCGACGCACGGTCCCCTAGGCATCTTCAGTAAAACAACTAAGATTTTTAAGCCTTCAGAGAAATCAATATTCATCTTATGTGTATGCTGATTGGCAGGATTTTCAATGTATGCTAGTGAGTGTCAAGTGCCTCTCGACTCTGGGCTGTGTTAAGTTGCGCGCGTTGATTTTGGCTTTGAGGCAACTATGGCTGGCATCTAAGTCAATTTGCCTGTTGATGCATTGTTCGTCGGAGTACATTGTCTCCAGGAATTCACGGCCTTTTCTAGTTGGATAAGTGCCAATAATGCGTGTGTTCTTTCATGCAAATTGATAGCCAGTTTCCAAGGTGAAAATGACCACCTTTTTCTTCGTAATATAATGTATCGGGATGCCCATATTTCAATATATTGCTAATACAAGCGAAAATCCGAGTCCCCAGGAATAAATCATGGGGTGCCTTTGATAGCCTTTTCTTCTCATGTATCTTTATGTATATGCGTAAATATTCGGATCTAATATCATGTTAGCCATCCCCAGAAGAGGAAGAGGTGCACCTGCCCCGCTTTTTCCTCCTCTTCCGGGGATGATAAATGGTTTATATATGTCCATTCACCACTGTTTCCAAAGTAATTATTCTACCGAATTAAAGCGTTTTTGGTCTTTTTAATGTTATTTTGTAGTATAATACGCACAAACAATAAGTTATATTCCGCAGCAGTTAATAGCATAAAATATCCTTTGCATATCAATAAATTTTCGAATTGGCCCCTTTCTGCCCGTATTTGCTCCAAGATATCCATCTGAACTAGTCTCTGTCCTAGGTAACAAACAATTGCGTCCCAAGTCGACCCAAGGAAAGAAAATAAATGGACCAAAGTGTGTTTTGAATCCCCCACTCAAAGGCTGATCTTCATATTTAATCAGATATAGAATCTTTTTTATGTATCTGGGGCTAAGTAAGTTGAAATGAGTCTCCTTTTTTGTACTCAACAAAAATACAATCAAAATATGCATATGTTCAAATTCCATTTAAGTACTGTTGCACATAATTTGTAGAACTGCTTATGTAGAGTAAATTCCGCCACCAGTGCGCACCGAGGTAATTGCATGCAATATTTAATTCCTTAATGGCATATGCCTCTTAAATACGTTTCATTGCACGAAATGTTTTCCCCAAACTAAGATGTTACGGACGCTTTTGGTTTTTCATGGTAAGAAAGAAAGACTTACTTTTAATTGAGTTATCATTTAGTCAAAATTATAACAACAGAATTGAAGGCTGCACTACTACATAGTGACTCTTACATAAATACATGGTTTGGAAATGGAATTGTGTACCTTAAAAAAGCCTTGCTTATTTGAACAAAAAATGAATTTTTTGAGCCCATTCTGACTTTATGCCAAATCTCAATTTTTAAGTACCATCTGGTCCCCTACTTGGAAATTTTCGGCTGTTGTGTCAAACATTGCCTGAGTTATTTTTGTACGAGAGTGCTGAGATAAAAATTTGAAGAATTTGTTTTTTATTATAAATGTCGACGACATTACTTGCCGAAGACAGAAAGGGGGCAGCGTATGTCTGAGAATGTGAATGTAATTTAGTTGTATAATACAACAGGAACAAACAAGAGGTTTTGGCCCACAGAGTTCCGTAATAAAGGAAATTCCCTTAATCCCGGAAAGCGTTGGGTGTTGTTCTATTCTGCCGCTATTTTTTCCAGTATAATGGCATTCATTTCCTTTCTAATAAACTACGTTTTGTGCCTCAAGTGTACTCAGTTAAAAAAATATTAACCTCAAATGTGGGCTAAATCCCACATTCAAATTTTGATTCTTAAATTTAATTATATATACAATCTACTGTAAAACAATTACGTTAGCGAGAAAAAGCAGTGTGTCAACTTGTTGAAGGGAATAATTGAAGGCATTTATACCTTTAACTGGTCAGTGTTTGTGATGGAATATGCAAGTAGAGAAAACAAAGCGTAATTTTCCACAACTCAGCAATTTTCGCAAGCAGAAAAAACAATGGTCTTGTTCTTTTATGCTGCATCAGTTCCATATCAAATAAGGTGACGATGTCAAATAGACGCAGCATGAACAAAACAGAATGTAAAAACCCAGCTTCTAATTGTCCATGAAAAGTCAGTTTTTTTCATATACTCACATAAAGAAGATCTACCAGAAAAAGTTGTTAGAAAACGATAAAAATCTTTATGTCGTTAAATTAAAAGCTTTAAATTTCTTTGAAATGTTTTTTGGGAAGGGCTAAAATACTATTTTTTATTATATGCATAAGGATTATTAAGTTTTCATCGAATTTACAAATGATCTCATCATATTTTGACATTGTGGCAAGATAACAGGTAGGACTTTGACTATTGTTTCAGACGGGGCTTCAGTGATGGCAGACTTGCATTTAATCTACCTTGTACTCTTACGAATTCCCCACCCCATCCTTTGACATACGACAGTCCTACCGTAGATTTTGGCGATGTTCACCATTTACGCCCCAACGGGGTGCTGCAGGAATGTTGACTTGGTCGGTATCTACTGCTTTCTCTTTCTTCCCTCATCAACCCGAGATCGGTTTCAGGATAGAGTTCAGAAGAGTTGAGATGGAATCGGGTGCATGTGGCTGGCGCGGCCAGCACACCCCCTTAATCTTCGGTATTTGTTACCAGCCCGTAATCTGAAGAACACCTGCAGTATCCTGAACTGCCCCCGTTTTTGTTGAGAGCATCCATAGATGCTGCATTTATGGGCACACAAATACTAGATTTACAAAAACCATAGAATAAGACGGGGCCGCTCCGTTCTGACGCTCAGTCCATTCTTCAGCCAGCAAACGTACTGAGCTGCTGGAGTGGTCTGGTATGAAGCGTTAGTTTGTTGCCTTCCAAGCAACAGTTTACTATGATAGTCTGCGACTCGGAAAACACGTGCAGTGAAAGAACAACATTTGAAAGGACTAGTCTCCAACTTAGCCTACAGGTTCACCTACTTAATTTCTAATTCCCCTAATGTCCAAACTGAAAAATGTGCTTGACTTGTTTGACACAGGCTGAGGTATTTATCTCACCAGATGGAAGTTTACTTTTTAATGAATAGGTTATATGCTTATTTGTGAGTGCGAAATATTGGTTCAGAGAACCCAGCACAAACTATCATATCTCACTCCAATTTTTCATCAAAAATTACCGTTAATTATTTGAAGATTAGATATTAACCTAAGGATAGCGGTTGCATCATATAAAGAGTATTAATCTTCGAGAAAGTTTCCACCAGCTCTGCTTTCATTATAAAACAGAATTGGCTTGTTATTGAATTAAATAGCCAAAAGAATCCAAAAGGCTGTAGGAGCACCTCCCGGCATGGCTAAGTAGCGGTAAAGTCAGAAACATCAACAAGGCCATCTTTGATCACATAGTTGACTCGGGATATCGGGTGGACCCCAACGAAGCCCTCAAAGTAATGTATAAGATCCCACCAAACTGCGCAATATCACTGCGACAGCGTTTGCTAGCAACAACAGAAGAAACTGCGATCCGGTTGAGGAAGCCCATTTTGTGAGTGCAAAAGAGCACCTGCAAGCTCCCAGCTTGGCATGGCCTACGGTTACATAATTGCCTGCATATTTTTTCATGCTTTCTTCCACTTCCAGCCTCCCCCTGTCTGCCTTCAAGAAGCCCTCATTGATTCGTAATCAGCCGAATAATATTAAATCCTAACCTACTCACCCCTATTTTAATGATTAATTTGCCTGGAACGATGAACATAATTTCCCGCATTTTGACGTTTACCCCCAGCCCGAGGAGAATTTATCGAAAGCTTTTGTATGCTTGTCAAATGCTCTGCTGAATCCTCTGATAGGAATTTTTTGGGTCAGCTCGAATTTTAAAAATCCCTTTAAGACAAACGCAGGTCACGTTGCGTCCCCCAAAGGCCTAAGGCATTACAGAAATGCTTGTTCTTGAAAATGAGGCATATTAAATTTTATCAAGTAAGCTTCCTTTGAAAAGTCTATTTCGCAAAAATATGTTTTCAGCAACTCTTAATCAGGCCAGAACATTGGCAGGAATAATAAAATTTGTACAAATGGACAAGGTTAATAAGTGAACTTTGATTACAAGTCATTACTTTCAGGCTGACCACAGGGCGCAATTGGCGTGTGGAAGGAGGGAAGGAAATTGGGTTAGGTTGCGGGCATTGGGCAAGGGTCAGGTAAATGGGGCGATAATTACTATCATTTGCACGGAGCGAATGATTTACACTAGGGGGTGAGGGTGATGTGCGATCGCCACCTGGCATCAGGGTCGGTTTCGGAAGCGAAAGTGGTTGTGTTAGCGTCTTCTGAAAACACAGCATTTGATTGGCTACCCGTATAACCACTATTTCGGCTGTTGCAAGTACCCGTTCTCCGATCACGCACTGTGGGCGGCGTGAAAGCGGTCAGTTGTAATCAAAGTACAGTTATTAACCCCGTCCAACTGTACAAATTTAATTATCCCTGCCAATGTACTAGCCTGATTGAATTGCTGAAGACATATTTTTGCCAAATATGCTTAAGATTACTTTATTTAGAAGCTAGTGCGGAAGCCCGGCTTCGCCTTACGGTTCGTTGCCCTTTATTAATCTACTTAAAGTTCGTAGTAGTCATTAATGAAAATTATTACATTTACAATGCCAAAGTCATATTTGATCTCCTGGGACGGGGAAGAACATTGTTCAGCAGGACGAAGGATGAGTAAGTAAAAGTTAAAGAACCATAAGTTAAGGCACATTCTGGTTACCACAAACAAATTTGTCAATGCCATCAGCGACAGAATTAGCAATCTTCTTCCGAGTAAGGGAAAACTGTTCAATTCATTCGGTTCAACGGTTGAACCTTCCGACTGTGTTTATTATCTAGAAGAATTCCTGAACAGCTTGGAAAGATCTGGCTCTCCATCACACAAATTGGTTCAGAATGTTGGTGCACCAACAATGCAGATGAGAAATTTCGATGAAGTAAGGCTGAAAAATGGCACTGGGCTAACTGTCAAGCAGCTGATATCATGCATGTTAGAGGTTACAATTATGACCGATTGTGCAAAAGGGGTAGCTGTTTATATTCCCCGCATTCCTATCGTGCAACCTGATACTCCGTTTAATTTCCAACGACTTCAATCTCCAGTGAAGGTTTACTTTGCTATGCCCACCAGCAAGTCCCAAGGGAAAAGCTTCAAGTGGGCTGGAATCCACCTGGAAGAATCGTGTTTTTTTCACACGGTCAACTCTACGTTGTGATATCTCGAGTTGGCTCAAAAAACAATTTGCACGTCTTGGCTCCTAACGGGCTTACGGGAAATGTTTGTTTATCCAGAAGCGTTAGTGTGACGAACTTGATGGACTTCACAGAGTTGCAGAACTCAACATTGCTGTGGGCGTTAAATACTTTTGAAACACCACCGTTCCGTCTTTCATTGACACCAGCTTCGAATCCGAAAATCTCAGGTCGTCTTCTTCTGTATAGGAATAACCATCTCAATCAGTCTGAGTATCATCTAGGTATCGCTTAAAATATTTCTTGGTACATTTTTCATCCTTCATGCAATTGCTGTTGGGATTTATCTGGCCACATGGACCATGCACCATCTGAGTTTTGACCGTTTTTTTTAACTAGAACAGGGCCAACGGACCTGTCAGGCAATTCTGCGCACATAAATCTGTAGATACCAACAACAATTGTCCTTTAGCCAGACCAAAATGTGAGCGTTGGGGCAATCTCTCTTTCGCCACTCTACAGTGTGCTTATGACACTGAACATCACCGAAAATTTTGAATTTCGTGATGAGTTTCATCATGGCTTTCAACTTAAGATGGAATGCCCTCGTGGACAGATCATGTCGGTCCTTTAGCATTTGACCGGGGAATAGTTCATTTGTAGTTTCAGCCCATGAGGGGTTGCAGGAGAACGTATTGAATAGATCCGGGCGGTCAAAATGTCTACCGTGAACCAATGCACCTTGAGTTTTCTCATACATTTAGCGAGGCGACCCAGCGTGCCTTGACGGCAAGATGAGAAGTTGCCCGCGACCTGATAACGGGGAGACGCATAAATAGACGGCGTTCTCCAGTCCTCGACATCTTGGGGGCCTCACCCTTTTTGCCGCATGGCTGTCGCTCTCATCCTCCTCCTCCTCCTCCTCCTCCTCCTCCTCCTCCTCCACCACCTCCCCTCTTTCTCAAACCCCACAGGCCTATCCACATCCACCTGTAACGTCGGGCGTCACTGGCAGGGGCAGCAGTGTGAATGTCCCGTTGCCTGTCGTCGTCGTCACAGCCACCACAGCATCCGTAAGCGGCCAAACTGATCGATGAACGGGTAGGCCTGTCCGCATTCTGGCCGACATGCGTGAACAGCGATTCCTGTGCTGCGCCTCTCACCAATGAGGAGACGATCGATGAACGGACAGGTCTGTCCGCAATCAGGCCAGCACGCGTGAATAGCGCTCAGCGTGCGGGGCCTGCGACCAATGGTAACGGAGATGCACAGAGATACAGTCATCACTTTTATTAAGTATACGGATAGCAGACCTTTTAGAAAAACGGAAAATTCGAAAAAAGTGGACATCAGCGTACTTACGTTTTAAATTCACACAAAGCTTGTTCACGCAAAAAGAAACAATAAAATAAAACAGAACAAGTGAAATGAATTTGAAAAATAATCCTTTTATAAACTTTGTGTACATCTGCATCATTATAACAATGTAAAGTATGGCTGTTACCGAAGGGTCAAAATCTCGAGTATGTATTCCAGAATATTTTCATGAGAATTTCTGGTTGTTCCTTCCGTTTATAAGTTTTTTTAGTTTACTTTGGGCAAAGGCAACTAGTTTCTCGCTTGATGAGCCCTATATTATGCGTCACCAGGACGTCAATTAAAGCTGACCCTGTGTAGCCAACCATGATGACGACAAGTCTCAGCCATCCTTCAACGTGAAACACCTAAGCGCTGTCAGCTCGATTGCCTCCTTCCATGGGGTTCCCGCTGACTTGGCAGTTGGTCTGGTTGATCGCATTGCCAGGACCTGAACCTTGTCTGCTTCGGCAGCGTCGCGAAGCCCGGCTGATGGGTCGGCCAAGTACCGAGCGGGTGTCAACGACTTCTTTGAAATCTTCGGTTGTGCCGATGCATTTCTTAAATACTAGTTAGAAATAGGGAAATCAAAGGTGTTTGTCTAAATTTCCTTCAACAAGCTTGACTTGAATTAACTTGAGAATTTCACTGGAGCAAAATAGTTTGTAAGTTCACGTGCGGAAATGCAGGTCAATAATGGAATTATCCGGTGCGATCATACGCGTACTTCTTTATGCACGTTAAGACAAACTTACTTTCGAAATATTTATTTGTTATGCTTTTGGGATTTGGATTACGTCGGGGTTGAAATTGTAATATTGGCAAAATAATGGTAAACACCACAATTTTCGTTGGTTTCAGGCGACGTTTTATAAAGAAGATTATGTTTTGTGTGTAACAAAACATTTAAATTATGAGAATAAAGTTTTCTTTGGGAAAAAATCGAATTTTATTTCGTACATTTTCGACGTGGACCAACCGGTCATTATTAATATTTTGGGATGCCAATATTTCAAAATCTTTAAAATAAGATATTTCCTTAACACTTCTAACCAAATAGTCAGTGTGTGGGCATTCTTTCTAATGTCCTTGTCTGTTTCGGCCATGGTTCAAGAATCACCCGAACATGACAACCCATTGCCGAAAAGGTGACCGTCCACAGCAAAATTCAGACAGTAATAATAATAGTAATATAGTAATATGTAGCATGCTACCTTCTAAAATAGCGTTTTTATTCAATAGTTTCAGGTCAAATTTCTGCAACATTTTCCATTTTTGGAAATTAAGTCAAAAATAAATTGGCAAAGCACGGCCGATTTCTGTACTGCTCTGAGACGTAAGAATAATTCTGCTGAAAATAAAAGAACTAGCTTTTCTGCGTATACTGGAGCAGTTTTCAGTTTATTTCTTATCTTTATTTCTTATCTCTGTTATAGGATTGAAAAAAGTTGAACGGAGTAGCAGAATATCTATATATATATATATATTACGGTTTTGTAAAACGTGAAAATATCCTACCTGTCCCGTTTGAATTTTACCCATTCTTTTTCACTGAAGTGTAGGTAGAAAATGTTTAGACACCTTTTGCTTACGGCTTGCCAGAGAAAAGTTACAGCACGTCTCGGGTGTTCGCATATGTGCGTCTTTATGGTCGTTAGTTTCGGTGTGGCAAAACGGCTAACAGCCTTATGGCAAAAAAATTTAAAGCTTTAAGATACAGAAATAATTAAAATGAATCCGCTTTTTGTTTTCCGAAAATATTGCCAGCTCTGATACTTGCATGTACAGGAAGTTTATTGAGGCAAAACGACCTTTCCCGTTCTCACTGGATTATATTTATGCTCTTCCGTAGTACAATACCAAGAAACAAATAGTTTTGATCCGCAGCACTAAAAAGCATAGAAACTGCCTCGAATATCAATTATCGTTGGATTTTCTCCAATTCTGCCCGTATTTACCTTCATCATGCCAGTCTGATTTGAGCTCGTTCCTACTAAAAAGCATTTTGTGTGTCAAATAAATTCAATGAAAATTATAAAATCCCTCAAATATCTGTTAAGCTTTCCCTTGCAATTTGATCGCAGCATGTCATGTATTATGGAATATACTCCATATATTTCAAGGAAAGGCGTCCGTTGGTTTATTTTCCTGCAATGGTTACCCCATAGACTTTGTATGCCGATGCATAAGATAACAAAAACCCAACATAGGTAATCAGATAGTTCCTCTCAGGCACCTGAAAAAAATATATGGCGGATCCTTTGTTATATAAGGAATGTGTGTGAAGTCATTGAAAGGCACTTGCGGAAACACAAAACAAACGTGGCGAATAAACCGAGGGCTACTTTACGCACCCAGCTTTTACACCATACGGGTAGGTTTGACTACCGCATTGAGAAAGAAATCATCTACGAAACCCCATGCAAAGCTTTTGATACGTTATATGGTGGCCTACACACGCATTCACGGGCACCAGTTTGTCGTTAAGAGACGTGACCATTTTTTTGAATTCGCTGTGCATTGCTTTGACACAGGACACACATTTGCATGGGACAAAAAAGCATCATCACAGCTTGACCCTCCAAAAAGTGCTGAGAATATTTTGAGGCCATGTACTACAATGACTCATGCATCAACCGACGTAGCAAGTTGGTTGGAGTGCACAAACATTTCGAAGAAAGGCGAAAGCGACTACAACCGATAACTATGGACCAACATGAAGTGCAATTAGCGCCCACACCGATTGAATCAAACTGTCCCGGAGCGACGGAAATTACAGTTGCCAATTATCCACTACGCCATTTCGACTGCTACCACGTCGTGACGCAAATCGCTACTACAGGATAGTGCCCACATTAAACGACCATGTTACTCTACAAGTACTTTCAAAGGTCCTTTGTACTTTGCACATTTTCTCGAGTCTGACGAGAACCTGGAGCTCCAGTGTCAAACATTTACTGAATGAGATTTTTCTAATTTTTCCGAAGGACGCCTTTTTCTTGAAATTACATTTCTTGGGATGCCTGTCTTCCAGTTTAATCAGTTTTCTGAAGGAGACAAAATTGATTACTAAATATATACAAAGAAGAATATTTTTGTGCCGATTTTTTTGCTAAATATACTTAAGCCAAAAAGGATTGGAAACTCAATGGAAAATCATAATAATGCCAACATCAGGAGGTCAGAAGGTAGCCCTCCCAAAAGCCGATACAGTGGCATGACTGAATTATATAGAGAATATGTTGCTTGTTGCTAGGCCTACAAAAATTGTGTATTATAATCAAAAATACGTTTTAAAATTTCGGCTTACATTTCTTTTTGTTTTAGCTTACCTAAATTAAGCAATTTATCAGAAGCAGCATATTGTCGTTGGTCTGTTCCATTGCCCAGCAGCTACAATGCATAGCAGAATCTCGCAGATGAAGAACCAACCAAAGGCGATTAAACAAGCTGGTGCATATTATCTGATTTCTATGCCACGACTTTCCTGGGGCCAGACGTTAGGACGGCTCAGTCCAAAAATACCGGCCGGCTGAAGAGGTGACTCAGCGAATATGTCGTAACCCAGCCAGAGCCCGGAGGAAGGCCACAGCAAGCACTTCGAGAACACAAGGAAAATTGCGTAGGTTAGGAATGAGACAATGTGAGAACCGACGAACGCGTTGGGTCCTCGGGGAGAAAAGGCTCTCACGCGTCCGTCTCATGCGAACAGATGGCGTCGACAATTTGCACTCAAGGACTCTCACAGCAAACAGCACGGCTTCATCCTTCCCTGTCATCACCGCCTTGCAGACTGGAAAATCGCAGCGGTAAACAGCATTTGTAAATGCCGTTTATTTTAGGGCATATTTCTGAAGTGCAATTTTAAGGTTTATTATCCTTGAGCATAATATAATACATTCGAGATATAGTAGGGTGCCAAATTTTGAATGCACATCTTTGAGGCCTCCTTACCTAAATCTCATCAGCTAAAAAATGAATCTAATACAAGCGTAGACAGCAGGATTTATTAAATTCAATAAATTTTGCGATGGCTTTTCAACTACATCCCGTCTTTGTATGAATCAGATAACGGTAAAACGCACCCATCGCTTGATGGTATTCAAAATAGTATCATCCTTGATGGGTAACGATATAAGCACGGGCTTTTTGGAAATGACTTTACCGTCAATTTTGGTCGTAGAGCATTGCCATAATTTTTGATACAATGTGCCGGATAGCCACAGTTAGGTGGAGAGTCTTCGATGCGATAAATCGCCGTAGGTAGAGTCTCATGGCAGCAAATAGTCCCCGCTCTTTAAAAAATTGTGTGCACCAGGTTTTGTTCCTACTGTACTGCCACAAAAGTGGCAAAGTGTAAGTATTGCCCTCTCTAGGTATTTTTATGAAATACCGAGCGCTCTATGGAGCCATCGTCCTCTCTAAAAATGAGGACGTGTAAAAAGGTTAACTCGTTGCACTGTGCTGTTTCTCTTGTAAATTTAATTTTCGGATGGAAGGTATTCATAAAATTAAGAACATCTTCTCTGGAACAAGCAATCGTGGATATGTCATCAATATACCTTCTATGTTATGCCAATGCAAGTGAACATCCCTGTCCCACGAAGCAATTGAGAAGAAGAAGACTCAATCACTGGGGCAGTATGTTTATTCGTGAAAAAACATATTGTCCCAGCGATTGAGTCTTTTTCTTCGTCTATGTTATGTTTGCCTACCAAACCTGAATGACAAGTTTTCTTCAAAGTGATCCATGAAAATGTCGGCAAATGCTGGTCCCAGTGGACTTCCAGTCGCGACTCCGTGAAATTTTTTATAGTCGTCCATTAAAAACGAATACTTCTGTCAAAGAAAAAACAAAACCTTTTATTGTAAATATCTGATATTGGGTTAAGTGTCCTTAACTTTTTTTCACTTGAAAAGGAAAATCGTGGGGTTTTGGAAAAGATTGCAATCGTGAAATATCTTTTCAAGCTTGTGCAATGTCCATCAACGTTTTATTATATCCGTCCGTTTAGTTTTTTTCCCTCCTTAAGTATGCGAGCACTCTATGTTATCTACTTAGGGGCCTTTGCCAGCGAGAACGTAACTAGGGTCTGTAGATAGTTAAGTGGAACCTTAAAGACAGCTCTGAAGGCTTCGTTGGGGTCCATGCCATGTCCGGAATCAACCATGCGCGCAAGGATGGTGCTGTTGATGTTTCTGACTTCACATGTGCTAAGCCATGAAGGGATATGTTCTGCTATTTCTTTGGAAAGGTGCTGATTTCCGTAACCCATATGACCTGCTTCACAGGAAGAAGTAAACAAGTAGATATTCATGGAAGTTGTATAAAGTGATAATCCATACTTACTTACATCGTGTAGGATGACGTAAGTTAAACTCTCACTACTGAAACGGCTTGGTCAAGGCGTCTTTTCAGGAGTTCACCCGCCGTGTTCCCTCGTAAAAGGGACTTCGAGGCATGTAATTTTCGTTTCCACGACTCACTTCTACGAAGAGGCGAACCCATTTTAACTTTTACTCTGTTCCCATCTAAATGTACTGGCCCAACAAAGATTTATCGGAAACTTAAGTACGCTCACCTTATAAACTCCTCAAATGACTTTAAGTTTAAGGTTTATTATCTTGGAGCATAATTAAAAAAGTGTGATATATAGGAGTGTTGACTTTGAACGCACTTTTTGAGGCCTCCTAAAAGAAACCTTACTGTGTAATACATAAATCCTAGTGTATTGTGTATTCTTCCTATTGATTTTTGAGGTCCGCACAAATTCAAATATCTAAAAAGGAAAAAAAGAAGTAAACGCTTTTCTTGTCCACTGTTGATTGCAGCTAAAGTGACCTTAACTTTTGTTCGCTCGGATATAGGCACTTTGTGGCTTTTGGTAAAGATTCTAGTCATATAATATGTTTCTAAAATCGTACAGTATCCATCAAAATTGCATTGCATCCATCTGTTTGGTTTTTTTGCTCCCAAAGTATGCAAACACTATGAATTTTATCTACTTAGTGGCATAGAGTATTTAACCTTGCCCCATGCACGCAAAGCCAAGAAGCTTGTTGACGCAAGGGCAATAGCAAGTCGAGAAGAAAATTATTCGGGGATTTAAAAATGTTTTTTTTATAGTGACACTAAACAAATACACGCTATTAATATGGTCAACATTTGCGAGAAAATTTCCTTCAGGAGGCAGAAAATCCATTGTATCCCATGTTATCTGCATTATCTTGGAATTATGCTGTAACATTGCGTTCTACTAAAGTAATGCTTCCGAATAAAAAGAGTATGATATAATGATTAAAATTCCCTGAAAAGGGTCACCGATTGTAGTCCAAAAAGCTGCGTGCTGTATAATTCCGAGCGTTCAGACGGACACAGCTGAGCTTCCTGTGCCAAGACCTTCTTCATTGTGATAAATACCAGAGCTTATAATATTTGTCTAGGCTGAAGAACACTATTCAAGGGAACCAGGCGATAAAGGATATGGACATGATCCCTTGTCCAATTTAGGCAGTATTATTAGGTCCACCTATTTGGCTTCTCCTAAAAATGTCTTTGTTGCTAGTAGACCGCTGATCATAAACTTTATTTCCTCTGTCAATGAAAGTTTGAACCATAAAATGACATTGGATCTTGATTTCTTTAATGTCAATGCCTTCTGCGGTTGAAATTCTGATAGGAAAGCTTATTTGTTTTGATGCTTACCGTGTATAATTAACAGTTTTCTACATTTTACGCACGTTAATTTCACCAACCTACTGCTGACAATGTTTTTCGCCTCGTCTACGAAATATGTTTTATTATTTTCCTCGGGACTTCTCTGGAGTAACAAAAGATTTGTGTGGGTCATTTTTGGAATTGTCGATGTTCTGTTTAGGTTTTTCAAATAGCACTGCAAGCGATAGTTGCTTTCTAAAGCCTAAAATAGCATAATTTATGATATCCCAAACGTTATAAAACAAAAACAGCAATTGAAAAGAAAAAGTTCAAAGAAATGCGCGCAAAGTCCGTGTTGAATATGTGATTTCTTTGTTAGTTTGCAAATCAAACTACAGTTTTGCGAATCTTGCAAACAAATTTCATGCCGAAACTCACCTTGGTAGTTTAGCGTTTATCTGGATATGTTACTTTGATCAACTGAGTGGATTTAATAATAAGAAGGGCTTGGATTTGAAAAACCGCCCACTTATTTATTTATTGTGGGAAATAGGCTCTCAATTTAGCTAAATCATAAGTATGTTTACATTTAAGAAATTCCTCATGCTAAAAGGAAAGACAGGACGAAACAACCTTCTAATATACATTTTAGAATTGCTCCATCAAACCCTCAACGCTTCATTCGCAGGAATTCAGTTCACCTTTGAAACAGAGGCAAACGGGCAACTCCTATTTTTGGATGTCCTTGTACATAGAAAGGCCAATGGCACACTCCATACGTCAGTTTTTCGTAAAGATACATATTCCAAAGTCCTCTTACATTTTGGGAGCAACCAACCAATATTCCACAAATGCAGTTCAATCAACAGCTTGCTCAGTCGAACAAAAACACATTGTTTGGATGAAAAGGGCTTTCGAAGCAGAAATGAAGTACCTTCAGAATCTATTCTTCCTAAAGGGGTACCCCCGAAACTTCGTTCGTCGGTGCATACGAAAACAACAGTCGAACGAAAGCGCCAGAACTGCGACCACCAAAGCGCCAAAACCAATAAAATGGCGAAACCTCCCATATGTAAAGAATGTATCTGAGCTCCTCGAAAGACAGCTGCGAAAACACCAAATTCAGATTGCGCACAAATCGGCAACTACCCTGCACACTCACCTTGTACACCTTGAGGACAGGGTCGACCATTTCGACAGAAAGCAACTAATCTACAAAAAACCATGTTCCGATTGTGATGCAGTCTATTGTGGTCAAACTGGGGAAATCCTAGCTACCCGCGTCCGACAACACAAGTCAAACATGAGGAAAAATTACCACAAATCAGAAGTTTTTAAGCACACATTTGAAACAGGACGTGACTTTGCTTGGAAGGAAACCTAAATCGTTCGCACCTGCCTAACTAAACAAGGCCACGAATTCCTGGAGTCAATGCACTCAGACAAGGCATGCATAAACAGGCATATCAATTTGGATATTGATTATAAAATCCCTGAAAACCAAATGGAACCAAATACAACGACCACGGACGACAGGAGTCAATGCGTGGGACAATTATTTGCCTTTTCTTCGCCCCCACTCCCTTCCTCCCCCCTCCCTCTCACGCTGACCGCAAAATTGCATTCGGTTTGCCAATACAAGCGAACATCCGTGTCCCGGGAAGCCATTGCATTCGGTTGACAACTATTCCCCCCCTCAGCCGCGTAATTAAATGCGACCAACGATTATTTGCTAACATATTTAATCGCTGCAGAATATTCTGTTAGTCATCGTTTTGAGTAAGGTGTTTTTTGCTGAACTTTCATGCTGTCTGAAGACGAACTGGTGAACCAGAGTATAAAAATTCACACAATAAAGTAATCTTTCCCACATAACTTCTTTTGCCAAACTATACTACTTAGGATGCAGATTTTCCATACATTGAGCTGAGGAAGAATTCCATAATTAGTAAAAAAGACGGAATAATAATCCCTTCCAGTACTGGAAAATTTTATGCGAAGTTGATAAAATGCATCTAAAGCGAAGTTCAAGGAATCACACAGCAATAGAATTTTTAAAAATTATATTAAGCAATTCTGCGAAGTCTTTTTGCAAAAAATGCAGCAGCAAAAATATTTTTGGTAGAACATTTTCTTTTACTGCAGAGCTGGCCGTGCGCGTAATCAAGCTTTCTATATGATACTGCAAAGACAGCCTATAGAAGGCTTTATTGAATGTAAGGCATGTAAAAATATAGTTTTTTCTTAAAAGTACGTTTCAGTCAAGCGTTATTTAGAAACGGAACGGACAGAAAAATAATAAATATTTCAAAAAATGGTCATATATGTGGCCTATTTTTTGCATTTGCACGCTTATTATGGATCTTTTTAATAAATCTCCTTAAGCAGAAAAATAATCCACTGTTAAGAAAAAAGGTACGGTCTTTCATCTTCAATCAACTTGAGTCTTTTTTACACATAAATTAAAGAAATTTTCAGAAGTCCTCAATTCCCCTGTGAGATTACATCTTCGTCAGTTAAGTATCAAATAAAGGCACTCTCTAAAGAGGTTACCTTTTCTTGAATTTTTTTATTAATTTTAGGAATATCAAAATGGGTGGTATCTAGCAGACATGCTGTATGCTCGAAAATGTGGTTGGTTGTTTTGAAGCATTTCTTTATTTGACCTACATGGCCATCGGCATAGGAGATAACATACAAAAGCTTATTTTTCTGTAAGTGCTGTTTAGTAATATCTTATTTTAAAGGGTTTGATGTAAATGTCGAAGAGATGGTCAATTAGTCAACTTATCAATGAATACACCGAAAACTAGCGAAAGAAAAAGAGACTTGTTTCCATGATATTCAATAACTACGTATTCGCTCATTACCACATGTACAAAATATTTTGACTAAAGGCAAGTTATTTTTGTATAAAGAAGGTGTTTGCTTTAAGTTTTATACTAACCAAAATATTAAAATTTATTTTTCTAATTTAAAGCTCTTTTTTACGTCTCCGGAACCACATGCTAATTGAGAAAATTTATTTTTCTTAACAAGCACTTAGTAATTCTTATAGTTCTTGCCTAATACCACTCATAATTACTGATGAATTTTCATTTTTGCCTTCCCACTGGTATGGGAGAAATAATCAAACATTAACAAATTTAGAAAAGTTGCTTGCAGGAGGAGGAATTATAACTTACTTCAAATATGGACTGCTAGCATCGGAATAACCAGAGCGGTTTCATTGCAGCACCGAGGTTATCTGGCTTACTATAAAGATATCGGATTTACCCAGCCTGGAAGTTCTGACCATGTACCGTCCGCCTTGACATAATCATGAGGCTTGCACTGGTCTACTAGAAGAGTTGGAGAGATAAGCTGCTCGGCCCAACGTCTTGATTATGGAAGACTTCAATACCCCACTTATCGATTGGTGTTCAACATACGCACGAGGCCCAGAGCAAGCATTCGACTGGCGTTTACTAGCTCTGACACTTTATGCATCTCTCAGTCAACACGTTTTATTTCCCACCAGGATGCGTTAGGAGCAGCAATCAAACTGCCTAGACCTGGTACTTACGAAATTGCTGGACAGCATCGACGAGGTGCAATCTCTACCTCCTCTAGGTAAAAGTGATCACATCGTACTAAATTGGGACTATTCTATATTTTCGGTACCCGAACAACCCACCAAGTTTAGAAGGAATATTTGGCGTGGTGACTTTGATCAAATAAAGGCCGAAATAAACAACATAAATTGGGAATTGCGTTTTTCTGGCAATAAAGCTGATGATTGGGGATAATTCAGTAAGTTACTGCATACTCTCCTGAGAAACCACTGTCCCATTACACGGAAGAAGCTAAACAACAAACCTCAGTGGCTGATTCAAGCGCTGACGAAAGAGATAAATAAAAAGGGGAGATTGCTCAAATGTAAAGAGCAGACAGAAATCCGGTATCCCTAAATGCATACAAAACGCAGAAGAACCTCGTGAAGCGACTTATCTTCAAAGCGCGCAAAGACTTTGAAAAAGATTTACTAAACCGGGCAGTTAAAAATCCGAAGCTATTTTATGGCTACTTAAGAAAGACCACACGAAACCGGGACCCAGTTCCCCTTCTGAAGGCTAGCGATGGAACAGAAATGAGTGAGGATGGAGCAAAAGCTGAGCATCTTTCACAATTTTTCAAATCGAACTTTACAACTGAAATCGGATTCATCCCTCCAAATTATGGCTTAGATGACAGTCCAAAGATTGAAAATGTGGCCTTCGCCTAAGCAACCGCTCTTCAGGTTTTAATGGCACTAAACGACTCGAAATCATCCGGTCCCGATGACATCCCGCCTAAATTACTGAGAGAACTTGCTGAGGAGCTAGCCAAACCGCTTTCTATGCTTTTCAGTACCTCGTTTAACGCAGGTTGTTTACCCGCCGTTTGGAAATCCGCATGGATCACACCATTGTAGAAAGGCGGCAGAAAGGTTTTTGCAAACAGTTATAGACCAATCAGCCTCACTTTGATCTGTTGCAAGATTATGGAAAAAGTAGTAAAACGAGAACTGATGCGTTTCTTAGCGCAGCATAACCTTCTAACGGATGCGCAACATGGGTTTCGCAGAGGCGGGTCCTGCGTGACGAACCTGCTCCATTGTTTGGAACGCTGGACTCGGGCAGTTGATAGAGGAAATCCGCTTCATGTAATCTACATCGACTTCAAGAAGGCTTTTGATAGCGTCCCACATCAACGACTTCTGCACAAACTCAGCCAAATACGCGTTCGAGAAAATCTGCTGAAGTGGATTCAAAGCTTCTTACTTGGCCACTCTCAAACTGTCTATATTGGTGACCAGCAGTCGGCAGACGTTGCAGTCGAGAGCGGTGTCCCCTAAGGCTCTGTCCTTGGCCGTATACTGTTCATTATGTACGTCAATGACTCCGTCCGTGAACTGGACTGCGATGTGGCTATGTTTGCCGAGGACATTAAGATTTGGAACGTCATCAGAAATTCAGCTGACAAAGAACATTTGCAGCTTAACCTAAACCATCTTCAAACTTGGTCTCAAGACTGGCTTTTGCCGTTCAACGGAAACAAAGGCAGTATCCTACAAGTTGGCCGACCCAGCTCTCAGAACCCTATGGTTTACAGCCTAAATGGCATCCAACTGCAAGAAGTGGACGTGCAGAAAGATTTGGGAGTATGGATATCTACGTCTCTTAAGCCCCAGCTGCACTGTGCAAAAGTAGCCAAGTCTGCGATGTCCGTCCTGTATCTTGTCAAAAGGGCTTGCTGTGCCTTCGATAAAGACTGCTTTGCTAAGGTCTTTTGAACATTTTTGCCGCCGTAGTTGGAGTTTGCAATCCAAGCATGGAAACCCTGGACCGCGAAAGACCTAAATTCCCTCGAGAAGGTCCAAAGGCGCGCGACCAAGCTGGTTACTGGTCAGAGCTTTTTACCCTACGAAAGACGTTTTGCTCATCTCGATCTATTTCAGTTAACTTATAGACAGCTACGTGGCGATCTGATACAAACATTTCGTATAATGCGCGGGCAGGACTGTTGCTATCTACCTGGCGACTTCTTCGAGTAAGCAACAACGACGAACTTAAGAGGACATCTCTACAAACTGCGCATAACAGAAACAAATTTTTTATTCTTATACATTGTGCTATGGGTGTAAATCAAAGTATGTAAGACAGTTTCAAACAAAGGCCTTCCAGAACCCGACAATGCAGTGCAAATTTGCATAAGTAAGCGTGTCACATTCACTTTGATAAGAAAGGAGTGATTTTTGTTTCAAAAAGTATTTTTTTGCTGATATTTTACTTTTTGACACAAACGGTAGCAACGAACGGGTTATGACCACGTTTTATTTTACAGCATCAACTATTGTGGACAGGACCAAAGCTGCCTGTATATTTAAATGACGATTTAGTTAAAACCGAATCTTATTATATATAAATAACATGAAAATTTATTTTGTTTTACACCGGCATTTTCCGCATATGTGAAAGTTATAAAAGGTGCGTACAAAAGAATAAGATTTTGATCAAAATCGAAGTATAAACGCATTCCTTCTTTTTTGCTTTTGTAAGCTTAGAGCAGAGCCTGTGGATATTCAGCGATGTTGAAAAGACTCCGATACAAAGAGAAATATGAGATCTTTCATTTAAGCCAAATTTTACCGTTACCCTTCTGTTCAATTAAAAAAATGCTGAAAAATCTCCATTTTTATTTTGACATTACCCTGGAAGAAGGAAATATGCACAAATATTTGTGAGCTATATACCTAATCAAAATTCTTCTCAAAGTGGTTAGCTATTATAGACAGCTTTTGCTATAAATCTTATGAATGATAATATAAGACTTCTGATAGAGATGTTCTTTTTTCCTCGATAATGTATTTTGTTGTTTGGACAAAATTGATACATAAGGACTGCATGACCATCTTCATATTAAAAAGCATACAAAAACACATTTTTGTAAACGCTTTTGTTTGATATGTTATTTTCATAAGAAAATTGAATATGCATCTACCTTGAAAACACAGCAACAAGTCGAATATTTGCGGGAATTTAAAGTTCAGACTGTAAGTAAATGCACTTAAATAATGGAAATTTGTTGTAAAAACATTGATTTAAAAATAGTTTTGCAGCTTAAAAAATGGTAGGATTATCCAATTAGATTACGAAAAGATAAAAATTTATTATTCTATTTTATACCGGTTTTCTTTATATGAGAAAAGTCCGGTCAAGTTGTTTCAGCGTTAAAACGACTGAATTTTAAGCTTATAAACAAAATGTCATCATGCCAATTGCAGAATCAGGCAGATTTTCAATCTTTTAATAGTCAAATGGAAAACTAAAATGAGCGCATATTTTTAACAAATAATCGGATGTGTTAGTAAAAGTGACATAAATTTTCTTGCAAAGAAAAAAAACAGATTAAAGTTTAACAAAATAAATAGGATAAAATGAATGGGTCCTCAAATTCAAAAAAGTCAGAATTTCCTGATACGAATAAGATTTTATCTTCTACTCCTTTGAACAAATTTGTAGATATGATGGCGTTTCGGTCAGCTGCGACGGCTGTTCTTTTGCGGAGCAAATACTGATTTTATCGATCAGTAAGTTAAAAGTTGCAGCTGCGCGTGTTGGCCTGGAGCTGATAGATTTTTCTCCGGTCGCTCTTTGACCATGCGTGACGGCAGTTGGTGTTCTGTTCTGTCAACATGGAAGAGGACGCTAGTAATCCTGCTCTCTCTTCTGGTAGTTTTTTCTCAGTGCCATTTTCGTCTGCAAGTCCTGATATCGGTTTGACCGTGTTCTGTCTCTTACTTACGTAATAATGTAGTGCTTTGAAGGCCGCGGGCAGGTCACGATGTCTGTTGAGAGAGTTAATGTTTGAGTGCTCAGTTTCGGATGTTTTGAAAAGTATGAATGTATCATTTTCAAAACACCTGACTTTGAGCAACTCAAAGAGTTCTAAAATCGGTTGAGTCAAATAAGATATTCACGAAAGAAGCAAACAGAAATAACCAACTCACCTTCCTCAATGTCCTGATGTGCCGTTGTTCAGCTGGACAAGTGCAAACCGTAGTATTCTGAAAAGCCACCAGCATGAGACTAATACCCCACTTCAGCAGCATTCACCCTCTGTCTCACGAAAGTAGCTGCGTTCTTGATCGTTTTCAAAGAGTTGCAACACAGTGCAGCATAAAACCTGACAAAATAGTGGAACAGCACTACCAACATGACCTTTTTCGAGCTAATTGATACCACACACTTTTTATCAATCAAAACAAGCGCTGACTGAACAGACGACGGGCAACATAAAAAATAACTCGTAGTCTGGAGGGCCATTCTCAACATAAACGGAATCTTCGAAACAGTTTCTCGACTGTTTCAACCCGCTGAAGTGGGCATAGACCATCGACCCCAGATGACAGTACGCCGCTGAGTGATGCAACGTAAAAAGAGACTAGCTCCTACTGACACATCCACAGTTATCTAAAAAAATAAGTTGCAACGATGGAGACTGTAATCACGCTGTAGAAGCAGAGCGCAAATTGCAGACCTACCTACAGGAACACAAAGTGGCGGCTCGGAGACTTGACACGTGCTCACAGCTTTCAATACATACCGCAGGGAGACTGGCCATGACTTTGATATTAAAGCAAGGAAGATCGTTGGCTGAGTAGCCTCAAAAGCTCTAAAATGGAAGCTTGAGGCGCGGTACTGAGACGTCAACTCTGTCAACAGGCATCTGGGCCTCCCTCGGCCTACAGAATCGCACGCCATTACTTAGGTAAAGGAAAGGATATGGTAAAACGAATATCAGGACTTGCAGACGAAAATTGGACTTTGAGAAAACCACCGGAAGAGGAAGCAGGATTACCAGCATCCTCTACCAAGTGGACAAAACAGGACACCAACTGCCGTCTCGCCAAGCCTAAATCTACACGCATGGCTAAAGAGTGACTGAAGAAATATCGATCAGCTCAAGGCCAACATGCGCAGCTGCAACGTTTAACTTACTGATAGATAAAATGAATATTAAATACGCCAAAGAACAGCCACCGCAGCTGTCTGAAACGTCAGCAAATCTTCAAATGTATTCTGGTGAGCATATGATGAACGCTGAGTGGGTTTTCTACCTCAATTCTGACGTCACATAAGCGCTTTGGTACATGTTTCAAAAACATAGTGAGCATAAATTCCTAAAATGACCTGATCAGGCCTGATCTTCTAAGAGATTTAGGACAAATAATAAATCAGCATAAATAAAGTGTGACTGTAGGACAGATCCAATTAAATTGGCTTACTATAAGTGGACAGTGTGAAAAACGAATGGTTATTCATTAACAAATAAAGGACTCGCCGTCGCTTATAAAAACTGATGTTCGGTAAGCACCCATAACCGATTATAAAACGAAACAGATTGTGTAGTCTTGTGCCACATAAGGTGTGATTTTATTTTTGATTATAGGTTTGATATAAATAATCCCACACTTTGGTTCAGATGATAAAAAGACCACAGGTAGCAGACCAGCAAAATGCTATTTGGCAAAAAAAGCCTAAAACCTTACATTCTTTCCGCAACTTACTCCTTGAGGCTTTACACGTGCTCACAGCATAAAGGCCATTATCATTGTTTGAGGGCTGAACAAGACACTTTCTATTGCGTAATAAGACTCATGCTTTGACATTGAAGACCGCTGGATAGCTACACGTCAAAAGGTATACATTACAGCAGGCATCAAGGCGATTTTCCTTCCTGCATTGTGTTTTATTGTTTTTTCATCGTTAGGCATATGAAAAAATTGTTTTGAAAAAGAAAATACGGCCAGATTCGAAATCACCTTTGAAGCCTTCAAACACTTGACTAAGCTAAGATGGGTATACTAATTTTAGATATAGTTTTGCTCATTTAGAAGTTTGCAACACCAGTAAATTATAAAATTTCGAATTTATATATGACGCGAAGTATTTCAAAGTGAAACATAATATGTTAGACTAAAATTCTCCTTATTCGGTAGAAAAATGGGAGGTTTTTGCTTAAAAATCAACAAACTTTAGCAAAATGTAATGTCGTTAAAATTTAAGCAACATTTCACGTCATAGCTGACGTCATGAAACTGCAGGAAATCAATAACTTTTGCCTTGTTCAGACAATTTTATGTCTACCACTCATAGTTCCTGTAATTAACTGTTTTATGGTCGCCAATTATCAAGGATTATTAACATATTCAAGGCATTTCGCTTTTATTTCATCAACTACAGTAATAAGAAAAGTGAAAGTGACTCGTCAAAAGACATCATCTGCAATATGTTATAGCAAAGACACGATTGTTGAATTAATCGTAGGACCGTTTAAAGCTTACTTTGTTCTAGCCACCACTTTATTCAACAAACCAATTGCATGAATGTGCGCAGACCATTAAGATATTATTTCACAGAATAAACCCATACGAATTCGGTGGGTATATCACATAAACGATACTTATTTAATTCCTTAGTCATATTATTATATGACTAACAGGTGAAGTAATGAAGGCTGGAATGGTGACTTCATGATGTTTTTTCTAATATTTCTTTCTACCACTTAGATGCTGGAGTTTCTATGTTTAGTCTTTTCTTAATATTTTATAAATCAGAACTATTTACAATGCCGTCGCTTCTTCTTCCATGAAAAGAACACATCTGCTCCTGTTTTGCATATCCCCGTTTACTTATTTTGATTACGCAAGCATGACGTCAATTAACATTTTTCCTTCAAAACTTCTTATTCTGTAGCAAATGGCTCAAAAAAGAGAATGTAAACCGACAGAAAAATTTATCATATCCTTATATTTTCCTAAATGCACATAAAACAGTAAATCGTAACAAGCACAAGTCGTATGCCGATATAATATGAACAAGGCCATGTCTACGCCTCTTTCAAGAGCAGGCAAAACAATTCCTTAACTTATATATTTGACGCAAACTCTATTTTTTCGGTTTAGTTAAAAAGTTCTGGTCCGTTTCATCCAGAAATATATTTCATGGAAAGGCATTCTTTGGGAAATAGGTAGTTTATTGCGTAA
>JAYGXS010000002.1:96238822-96262135 GCA_036362985.1 Ligula intestinalis | reverse complement strand
ACATTTATATGGATATTAAGTAAATAGACTATGCAAGTTGGTAGAGGAATTAGAACGGTTGTTTACAGCCTTTAGTTGGCTCTTTCCTAACCATGCTGGAAGGTGTTCTCGGACTCTTCAGGAAAAACGCCAGCTCGTGCGAACAATATATCCCGCCCCATAGGAGGAGAGGAATAAGTATATGCAGATAGATGTGGTCTGAGCTGGCAGTTTGTCATTGAGGTCCCCCTGCTTAGAAAACCATTCTACTTCTTCTAGCAACCCGCATGCGCTATTTACTTAATAACCATATAAATGGGAAGGCCTGATGAGCATTATCGAAAACAAAAGTATGTTTGCCAATTCATCTTCTGAAATTTCCAATGGGAATTTTCGCAAATTCAAAGCTTATACGTTTGTTTAAATAAGTTCACCTGAGCATGCCAACCTCTGGCTGCCGAAAATTGCAACCAATGTTGTAGAAACTTTCTGTTCGTTAATGGGTTAAAGCGCCATGAAGTTATATTTAGTTTACAAAAAACTTAGCTAGACTAAATTCAGAGCTTTTTTTTGCAGATAAATTTTTTCGTACCTTTAGGGGCAAAATTTGCATGGTCACTCAGTGCAGAAGAAATACAGAAGAAGACGTGAAGAACAAGTAGACTGTTGGCAAAAACAATGCTTTACTGTCTGGAAAAAGATCCAAGCGTTTTTTTGTTTTTTCTCAATGAGAACAGTTATTTATCGATGAACCTAAGGGTTATCAAAACAGCTCTCACTAGCCCTGAAAATACTTCATTAAGAAATTATTTTTGTGTTCGCTTGTAGTGCATTGCATTATTCTGATATTGGCATAATATACTCGAGTTTATACACGTTTATCGGAGAAATCAGAAGACTAGTTGACGACCATACGCCTGCTTTTGATAAATTCTCATCGGAAAATTACTGTTATATTGTCTTTTTTCTTTGGTGTTTCAAAGTTCTCGCTGTAGTTTCAATACGCTGAGGACATATGATGTCAATCACAAATCCATTGAAAACGAGCGCTTACGGACAATTAAAGCGAAAAGGTTCCTTATGGAAATGCTTGTAACTGACTTTTTTATTCTCTAATCTCTTAATCAAACGGGAAGCTGTTAATGGATTGCGATAAGGTTTCTGGTAAGATGCTCATTTGCTGAGTGGGATATGAAAATTAAAAAAATCGACATTGACAACGGCCATTAATATTCATTTTAGCTTTGAAATTGCGCCCAGCTGTCAGACTGACTGCCTTCGAGCAAAGACATTTTCGATTGACTTGAATTATAACCCTGACTCCTATTTATAGCATAGTTTGGCCGTTACGTGCTGTCTTAGTCCCGTAATGCGATATCTGGTTTTCAATTTTTTCTTTCATTGGTAAACCGGTCGTGGTGGGGACGTTTCTACGTCTTTTCACAAACGTATCGGCTGATTTTATGTACAGAGGTATTTGCACTCGTTCAACCCTTGAATGCGCACCGAAACACGTCAACTCAAACAAGAGTTATTTTGAAAAAAAATTGCATGCATTTTCTTAATACCAGTTTTAGAGTTATGGTATGTTTCGCAATGCGCATAGGGATGCATATTATTCCCTAACAGAAAGGTCTTTTATTAGCATTGCCTATTATTCAAGCCAGCCAAACAGAGTGAAAATAATTACTTAGAAGAGAGTGCACAAAATTTGCTACATAACGCGGCTTTAGATTTCAACTTCCACTGTCTACTTGCCTTTTGCGAAACCTCCCCTCAGAGGATTCAGAAGATGAATTAACGAGCATACGCATACTTCCGATAAACTCTCATCGGACGGACACATTTTTTTGGAAACGGGGTATGAATTAAAATATGCAGCCAAAAAGGTTTGTTTTTTCGGATAAGGTAGTCATGAGAATATAACTGGGTGATAATAGATAGATGATTTCATACAAGTTGAACAGAAAGGTGATAAGAGAGAGCACTAAACAGGTTAGGATATACGTCACAACTGCGAAATTCCAATGGCAGATTTTGAGAGGAAATTCAAAACAAAAACAAATCTTGGTCCTGGTCACTTTAGGGATGTCACAGTTAATTTCAATTTATCAACAAGAGTTGTGCATATCGTTTACAACTGTACATTTAACCATACATGACCTGGAAGTCATTAGTTATGCAACTCGCTGTACTAACTTTTGACGCTCGTTAAATATTTGCCTGCAGAAACTAAATACGTACCTTTAAGATGTGAACGTTTAAAAATCTAAAACCACACAACTTTTTTTAGTCAAAATTCTACTAACGAAAGTCTTCATGAATGAGATAGGTGGGTTGACAACACTGTCCGAGTTTACTTCTCCGAAGTGTTTCACAGAATAATACTGACTGTCCGGAAAATAAAATCAAAGGCATGCATTGTTTTATTGCGGCATTATTTAATTCGTTATTTTGAGATAAAAGCATCTGCGCCAATGCTCGCGATCAAAACAGTTGGGTTTGTGAATTATTTAATGCTACATGCGCAAAATGTACTCATATATCTTTTATTTACTGCCTAAATGATCATACAGCGACCATTACCAAGTGGGGTGGACTGCCTACAAGAGTTTGTGATACTTTACCCACCATCACCTCCAGTATAGACACCATTCCCATAATGTATCTTCCTTCTAAAGCAATTATGAATATTTTGTACGGAGACTGGTAGATCAGCGGCAGGATTCTTAAATTTATGTTCGCTTTATCTGTTTTAGCTTTCCCACAGTGCCCAAGCACATATATTTAGCGAAAAAGACCTCATACAACTTCATAAAACATATGGTAGAACACCGCTGTTCATATCACAGAAACACATATCGCTTCATAGTAGTTTAACCACATATGAACATTTTTAACGTCCCATACCACAGGCACGCACTAGCTTACCGTCACATACTTGGCAAAATGCATTCTTCCGCTTAATCCTGTGGGGCTCTTCTGCTAAATGTAGAATTCGAGTAGGCCAGCTCTATTTGTGAAATTCCGTTGTGTCTAGGGCAGATCCTGTGCGTGGTACGCACAAACTAACTGTTATGGTGTTCGGACGTATCTTCTCCAAATGTCAGCATCAGTAAGCCGACTGGCTTTGACATTTGCCTGTTCCACGCGATTGGGCAGAGCAAACGTGAGGCCAAAACTAAGCACATATTCCTTACAATAGTCAATCCAAAGCGTTTGAATATATCACAGTGCGCTTAAAACGGCGACTTACAGTAGGACGAGTCCTGCAAGCAAAAAAATTTTGTCTTAATTTGACTTGGTAGTTTACCATAAACTTCGTCACATTATTTTGCTCCACTGAGTGCATTAAATCCTAAGACACTCTTGAGCAACAAAAATGGCCTTTAGATAATGTTTTTTAACAGTGATGAGCATCCATGTTGGCTAAATCGAGAGGGACCTGAGTATGACTGAACGAAATGTTTTAGAATAAGCATTGTGGTGTGGGATATGAAATGCCTTATAGCTGGGTGCGTTGGGTGCGCAAGATCTTTTCTGCTGTGCCGGTTCGGCTACCACCGACATTGCAAGATTTTCCAAGTTGTGCTTACTAAATATGAGAATACCCTAAATTAAGGTTGAAAAATTTCGAACGCACCTCTTTCAGAGCAGAAAAGTTTTCTCAGAAGTTTCTGTAGAGAGTCCTTTTTATTTTACCAGACAAGAAAACATTTCAATTTAAATATCTTTTTTGCTAACCTGTAAAGTTTTTTTGCCATAAAATAAAGTAAAAAGTTTTGAATGCCTTTTTTAACTGCAACGAGTATTTGATAGGTAACCGACACTGCACATATACGTTATTGTAAAGATGATGTAGATCAAATCTTGCTTCATCTTATTCATGTACATCCATACTTGTTGTACCTAATAATTTCCGCTAAGCATAATTTGGAATCGGAAAAGAGAGAAGATTAAGACTTACTCCAATATCTAAGTGGTAACTCAGAATCATGTTTGACTTGCAAGCTAAGAACAGTGCTTCCAATTAATGCACTACGGCGAAAGGTACTCCAATTAAAAAGAAAGATGGGTTCATTCATTTCAGCCAAACCGAAAAATAATGTTAGGTTACTTAAAAACTTGTGCAAAATCTGTATCTTAATTCTGATTTTACTTTGGAACGAGGTGAACGCTAAGGTATTCGTCAGCTGTATAGTTAATTTAAGTGTTTTTAAATAGGCTTAACTACTTTACAATTCTTTTTATTAATCTTAGGCATAATAATATTTGACTTCTGATGTGGATCTCTTTTTTCTCTACAATATCTTTTCCTGTTTTGAGAAATATCTAAGCATGATCCACATGGCCATTTGCTTAAAAGGTAAGATTCAGAAACTCATTGGGTAATATATATTTCAGATTGAAGGTTTCGATAAAAACGTCAAACAAAATCTCTACAAATAGACAAAAAATTGACAGCATTTAAGTACTTAAAATTGTATCGGCATTTAAAAGTCATCTGTAGGTAACTTTAATTAAAAAACAGCAATATTGTTAATCCGCTTGACTAAACAAAATATTCCTTTTATATGCAGAAAATGATAAGGTTATGTATTCAAACTGGGAAAATATTAAAATTTACTGTTAAGTTCAAACCATTTTTCTATCACGAAAACTGCTGGATTATCGGGAATATCTTCTTAGCTTGACAAAAAATAAGTACTTCCTTTAAGTACCGAATTTGCCTAATACTCTTCATTATACCTTTTAAGTTATCCTAGATGACTTCACGCCGGTATGCGAGTCATGCTCAGTTTTTACAAACTTAGGTATTTTGCATACTGTCCTGTCTATGCTATAGAGGGCTGCCCACTGCTTAGATGTTCGGGATTTCAGAATCAGCCTTATGCGTGCTTCTGTTTAATGGCTAGCTGCAGGATTGTATATGAGACGGCCAAGAGTTTTTTTTGAATATAGTCTTTGAAGCACCCCTTCCTACAACTTTGCAGGTAAAGCAGGAGGTCAGTGGCTGTGGTTGCCTCCTTGGTCAGCTACCTGCCTCTACTTCTGTCTCCGGGCCTCGGTTAGAGAGGCTTGTCATCTTACTGTGAGGCACAGCATGTGGACAGTCAGAATCGGCGACTGAATTGTGGACCACATCAGCTCCTAGGACACTGTTCCATGGCCTTTAGCAGGCGTTTATGCATAAGGGTTGGGGCGAGAAAATGGTTTCACAAACTTGCCTAAACTACAGGAGATGGGTATGTGATGAAATGTAAAAATCGAAATTTGAGTTAGGAATTAAGCACACAGTGGACTGTGTTTTCTCCTTTCGTGAAGTTGGTTTGAGGCACAAAGTACTGCTCATTGGATAAGAGTTAAGTAAGGTCAAGTATCGTGGGGGCAATGAGAAAGAGAATCGGGCCAAATCCAACGCTTGCTGATCTCCAAGGAATTATCTATGCTATTTAACGCTGAAGAATAAAATGTCTGCTTCTTTGTGCGTGTTGTACTGTTAAAAAATATAATATAAAGTCCACACACCGTTTTATTATAACTCTTCCGGGAACAGGAAATTAAATTGTGCATTCCAGAAATTTAGGATAGTGCGAGTGTGAGACAAGAAATTATTGCCAATAAAAGAAGAGTTGTGTCAGTTTATAAATTTTTGTCTTGTTAGTATGCTAGGTAATGTGTCATAACAATGAGTTATAAAATCATGAGACCATGCATTGTTTTCGAACGCCGAAATTTTGACCTTTAATCACAATTATATGAGGTGTTGCGAAATGCCAAAATATTTCTCGGTAACGTCAAATAAGAAACCAATCTAAACGTTTGCTTAATACAGTGGAGAATCAATGAATATAGAAACTCAAAACGGAAAAGGCTGAAGGTTATCAATTTTCCTTGGACTGCATCTGTTGGCTATGGCAAAAGTGGCTTCTATCAGGCTAAACCGACAAGCCCTTTGTGCACAAAAGAACTTCGTCGCGGCGCTGCATTGAGAATGGCCAAAAGCCACTAATTCAACTGCCAGTAGCTCATACTCTCGCTCGACTACCAGGCCTCCTAACGCTGACATGATTTTTCCCCCCGATTCCCACCTTCAAGTCCCCTGACAACCGCAATAATATTTTTACTAACCCACATAGTTTACTTACTTAATGAACGTGTCAATGAAGAGGCCTGACAATAGTTAATCGAAAACAAGCTGGTGTTTGCCAATTTATCCTGCAAACTTTTATTTTTATAAAAAAACATGCAATCTGTCACGCTGGCGTTCCCTTAAAAGCAAAGAAGGGCAGTTATAAGTAACCGAATGAACTAAAAACTGTTTTATTAGAAAGAACGTTTATTCATTTAAAACAGCAGATTTGTCCCTTGTTTTCGAGAAAATGACAAAATCGTATAGATTTCATATTTTTATTTGTACTTTATCTTAAAAAAAGGTAAAGTACACAGAGATCCTACGCCGAAATACCTACCGAAAGCACTTTTTTCGAGAATTCACTTGTGATAGGATATTTTCGAATTAACCTTCAACGTTTTCGTTTCCTACGTTTTTTAGGGATTTTCATTTGTCTAGGCGATAATATGACATGTGTTTGTAATTTTGAACATGTCACTTACACTGAAACGATATGCCTTAAACGTCTTTATTCAGATAAAAGCTTTGAAGAAATATATTATTTTGAAATCTCAAGTTAACAGCTAGAACAAAATCGGTACACAGGGACAAACGAAGAAAAATGGGGAAATTTGTAAAATTTTAGCAGTATTTCAAGAAAAATCTGAAATTCGTGGCAATGGAATTCTCAACATCATTACAATGGAATGTGAGGAAAGGTGATTTTGCTTTGTCATAGTGTAAATTTGGTTAAAAGTGCAACAGTAATCTTACTTTTAAGTAAGCGGCCAGCCCCTCCATGTGTGGTTTTCAATCATTTTCTTTCCAGCCAACAGATCAGAAATCAATCCTTGAGAAAATCGTTTTGCGTTTGTCAATAGACATTCACAGAACGTAACGAAGAATATTTCCGTGCATTCATAACTGGAATCTATATTTACTACCTACACTGAAAAAACAACTTCAGATAAGCTGGGCATGCCGAAGTTTGGCAGACCTAGCGCTATTTCAAAATGTAAATTGAAACTAAACAAAGTATTTAAATTTTATATTTGTACTTATTTTGTATCCTTTTGCCATTTTGCGTGCTCCTCTGCCTTAAAAAATAACTCTATGTTAAGGTTTTTTGAAAAATTGAATATTTATATTTTAATGCACCGTAGTTTGTCACTCAACTTTTTTCACGTTTTTATTATGGTAGTTAAGTTACTGCAGTATGTGAGGAAAGAAAGTTTCGCTCAACATGCACAGGATGGTAAGAAACTTTAATACAATTTGAAGTGCAATCTAAATTTTTACTTGACAGCCAGCCTCACCATGTTTGACCTTCAATCTATTATTATTTCTGTGAACAGCCCAGACCAGATTCCTTTAAAAAATCTTTTTGCGATTGTCAAAATAAATTGGTTAGGAAAAATCGTTCCGTGCATGGAGAAGTGAAATTTTTACTCAAAACACACATTGCACATATAGCTATCGATAAGTTGGCCGCATCTATTTTTTGCAGGTCCAATGCTATTTTATATGCCAACGGAAAGTTGACAGAATATGTAAAATATGTATATGCATATATTCTGCATTTCTTTGCGCTTTTCTACCTTAAAAAATTCACAGTAAACATAAGATCAATGGCTTGTCATTAAGCACTTCACTCAATTTCAAGTTGTTTTGTGAAAATCATGTATTTTCCTGTTAATAAATGGTAATTTGTCATGCAAATTCTGCGTTTTTTGCTTATGCTGCTTAGTTTGCTGCTCTAACAGTTAGAAAGGACGCCGCGTGCACTTATTTCACGAAACAAAATATTCCTGCTCGATACCACGAGATTTCATTAGACAACAATCTACTTAATTGCCTTCTCATTTAAATAACCAAGCCTTAATTAAAGAAGTATATCGGGACAATGCAATTTCGTTGGAAGTTTGTTATGTTTTGAATTTTCACAGTGCTGAATGTGTTGTTTTTCTGAATTACTTATGTCCAGTACATCTACTATAGGCGTGAACGGCCTGACATATTGCAGATATTATAAATCTTCCGTCTGGTCCGTTTCTCAAATCACGCATAAGCGAAAATCATAGAGTATCAAAGGAAATACCTGCATGATCTTAACTTAATAATATCTCTTTCCCGTCACCTTTACAATTTTATTAATCAACAGGTTTGGTAACGTCCCATACACTCGATGTGGTAAAACAAAATGCCGTTAAAACGTTTGCGTTATGCAGTTTGTGGAAAATCTTCAAATGATAGAAAAAATAATTTTCAAATGCTAAAATTATTTCCTGCTTCCAAAAATAAATGTCCGATCTTAAAATTGTCTTTACGCGCCTTGAAGTAGCCTAAGAGTTAAGTTTGCGGCTCTGAAATGGCAGTGTTATATTTTTTCTTATTTCGGAGTTCTCCAATAGCATAATGCACATTAATAATAAGTGTGTTTCTATCGTGAATATGAAATTTCTTTGACATTAGGTGCCTCCAAATCTAGCCAAAAGTAATGTCCATCACCTATAATAAACTTAAATCAGGAGCAGTTTCCCTTGCAATAAGGCTTTCTAAGGATTAAATCCACTGTGTCAATCAAAATAATGGGATGAAACATATGCTTGATAAGCAAGTCAAATTTTGTCATGAATTTTGATTGCAGCAGTTGGCATACTGAAGATTCTTGATGCATGCTTAATAATGAGGAGCCGAAAACTTCTGGAGACAATGCGTTAAGGTCATGTTACTAAGCATGTAAGTTTTAAAGTCTCGCATTACGTTTTTAAGGTAAAATTGAAAGCAAACGCAACAAATCACGATTTGCTTTCAGGACACAATGCAAACCTTGGTCATCCAACGAATCGCTTGCTTGACCCTTATCGTATGTTCTACGATGAACTGTGAACACCAGACACTAAAAGTACCATTGTTTTCGCCTGAAGAATTTGAGCCCAGTCTAATAAAATTTCACGGGATGCCAGTTTTTCGATAGCCTAGTATTTGTTTAGTTTGTTAAAACATTTATTGCTTAAGGTCTTCTTGTTGCTGCGTTTGTGATAAAACATATTGATATGTCGTCAGTCATATAGAATGTGGCGTTTTTTGGTATTCTTGCTCATTTTTCCATATTCTTTAATTGTAACTGCAGCATGTATGCTCATTTATGCGAGTACAGTCCTTCGTTTTGAGTAAAAATTTTATTTTGAGTTCATTTATAATATGTTGGTTCTATAAATTTATTAATACTGCACAATCCAAACCTATCGATAGATTTAATGAGAAGTATTTAACCTCTTTCTCAAACTGCAAACGAAAACGTAAATTTGCTTTAACAGGATGTTTTCAGCACGCAGTTTTTTAACCTTCATTTTGTTTCAGCGATCTACATGATGAGAAAATCATTCAGCAACTACGAAAGTGTTTTTGAAGCCAAAAGATTCTCTTTTTAAGTAAATGATTAAATGAAGGGGTAATTTACTATAAAAGAATACAAAAAATGTTTTTTTTCGTACATATTTTCCTTGACATGTACTTAAACTTTTAAAGGGCAGTAAAATCAATAATAAAAATGCATACTACCAACTAGCCACATCTTACAGTTTTGTTATTGGTCAAAAAGACGTCCGTTAAAGAGGCGGCATCCTAACGTGACTTATATAACTTGAGAAAAGACTACAAGATAATTACCATTTTAGCCTTACTCAATGCATTTTAGCGAGTGATTATCCACATTTCGCAAATGAAGGCATATTGCACGGATTCTGAATCGCACTGTAAAATGGAAATGAGAAATACAACACCTATTTCATTATAAAAGGAGATTTTCGATTGTAAGACTTAACGCATGAAACTTCGAAGTCGGTTTCAATGATATCCGCTGCTTGCTACAAAAAGCGCTGAGCTGGGTGTGAGTCAGTTTTAAGTGATTGCAGATTCGTGCTGCACCTAGTATACTCGCTCTACCCTCACCTACCTGTGTCCGGTGTTATGATAGAGTATGATAACTTATCATCGTACAAACTGAATTTGCGCCCCCATGTTTCTAGGGAGACAGCTGTCTATAACCAAGTATCCGACATTGCCAATTCATAGGCATTGTCAAAATTAAAATTTTAATCGGAGATTACAACGCACTGGGCGAGAAGCAGCTAATTTTCTACTGTTCCTTGAAATAAAACATGATTTAAGCTGAATTATCCTCGAGATAGAATTGTTCCCACGTTGGACCGGCACTGCTTGCAGTATTTGGGAAGTTTGCATATAAAAGTTCAACGGACCGTTCAGTGTACTTTGCGAAATGCAAGAACACACCATTTTACTCAAACCAGTTGTTGTGCAAAATACTTTTTTGAACATCTTGCCTCCAGAGTAGGCCTAATTGAGACCAAAATGTGGAAATCCAATTTCTTTTCTAGCCCACCGGTCTACTTGCCGCGCACTTCTTACTCAAGTCAGTAAAGAGAACATTACTTAAATTTGCCTTTAATTGCGAAAAAGCATAAAATACCTTTCTATATGGCAGACTAGCTGACAGGAATTAGTGTCAGACGCATAGGAATACATTTTCTGCCGGAAACATGTAAAATAAGAATAAAGTCAAACAGCACAGTGGCCTTCCTTGGTGTGAAGGAGATGGCCGTGGTTGCTGACCACTTCAATAATTAGTGCATGAACAACCATTGCAGAAAATCCTTACGACATATTCCAAATATTTTATCAATTTATTTTCATGCCGTGCGCTGTTTTGCATTAAATATATGTTTTATAGGATTGTAGAAGTTTTTTTCACCAGCGCACAAGGCGAAGTTTAGGATTTACACTCTCTTTTACAGGCGTTAGATGTGCCCTGTCTGCTTTTGCCAAAGGTTGTCCTGGACATTAATAATATGAAACAAGTTCTTCATATTTTTATCTCAGCACCAACATATAAAATAAGTCAGACAATACTTAGCACAGCAGGTGACATTTTTCAATAATTGGACAGGAAGGTATTTAAAACTTGAGACTTAACTTGCAATTAAAAAGGTTTCAAATAACGTGTTTCCTGTTTAAATAAATAAATAATCCTATACAAGTTGAAAAATTCCATATATTTATATAAGACCTATAATTATGTGGTTGACCTTTCATTAAGCTGTTATAATTTGGACAGAAAGATAACTCTTTTAACAGTAAGTCTTTCCTTCTTACCATTTAAATCCTTAAGTGTTCAATGCAGCTTGAATATCTATGCTATTTACTAATTAAATATTGTATGTATTTACCTTATTGCGCACCGATGGTAGAACTTGAGCTTACATAAACAGTTCCAAAAACTATTCGCAACACTACTTAAATGGAGTTTAAAAATATGTCTATCTTGCTTGTTTTTTACTGAGCATGAATTAAGTGGACACATTTCAAGCAATTTCATCTTAAGTACATTCAACTGATGGTATACCTGATTAAATTTTTTGTCAGAATTTGATTTGAGGATTAAAGACGCAGTTAGTGCTGTTTACTTTGTTCGCTGAGTTAACTTTAGATGCAAAATTCCCCTTATCATAAGAGGCCTAGTCAGATGAGTAAATTAGGAGAAAATATGGTAGGAAGAGGGCCAAACCCACGTTTGTTTATATTCAAGGGAAGCAAATTCGAATTTTTTGACTGACCTTTGTCCTTGTCTACGTACCATGCTTAATTTAATGCTATAATCGTTAGGAAGGACGCCACATATGCTTATTCCACTGAAACTTAACTTAATACTTATACCACGACATTGCACCAGATATAGTCACAAGATAACTGTGAGGTGTGCAGTTGGTGATTTTCAGCTTAGTGTTTCTTAATTTAACAAATAGATTCGCTAAAAAATGTTGAAGGCTTCCCGTAAACTATAAAATTATCATTTATAATCGGAAATTAAATTCTTACGGACATAAAGAAGTTAATGACCGGTTAAAAAAGGGTGTTATTTCAAGCATAGGTTCCGGTTTGGACTCTTCCAGTGCTTCTCTTTATAGCTCGACAGTCTCATTATTTCATCATATTCCGCTATTCCACAGAAACAAGTTAATCGCGGTCTGCAAACAGTGCATTTCATGATTTTTTAAAGGCAGATGTACCAGCTGCATGCAACAAATGAGTTTCACTCCAGGTTTCACATCCACTTTCAGTTAAGCATGTTATTACTCCGATGCAGATATAATCATAAACAAGAAAATTTAGCATGCTAAAATTATTTAAAATTGCAATCTGACAAAAGTTCAGTCATCACAGATTGTTATATATCAGGCCAATGCCAACGTCAAGATTTTTTCGACCTCGTGGATCGCCGAAGTACTTCAAAATGAACAAGATTAGGCTGTTTTAAGTGTTAATTTATTTGTTTATTTTCAACGGTACGCTGAAGTAGAAAAATCAAATTTAACTTCACAAAAACTAATTAAACTACAGGTAAGCATACAGTTGCCGGCTAGGGGCATTTTATGTGGGTGACCATATCCAAGTTTATTAAAATAATCCTAATTTATATGAATATTGGCGTAAAAATAGCTGTGCATAAATTATTGCCAATGTACGATACGTGTTCAGCGTATTTATTAATAATAAGGTTTTATTTTGCTGGGAAATTTAGTTTTAAATCATATTAACAAATATATTTAAAGTGTGCTGGATTTTTTGATTTCTCACTAAAAAGGAAGAAATTTTACATTAGATTGGGTATCTGATAAAAATATAAAGGTTTAAATTTGAGTGGGAGCTTCAAAACACATTTAAGTGTTATTTATTTTATTATTTAAGTTATTTCAGTTATATGCTATTTATTGGAAAAAAAGTTAACTTTTAATGAGGACACTAGGGCCAAATCTGGGTATAATGGGGCCTTATCTAAAGTTTTTTCATATGCTGTGAATGATCTACACCACTAAACGCTGCGAGCTAATACTTTTTGTTCATATATGATTTACTATAACAGAACAGTAATGAAGACTACAAGAGTTTTAATTATATTTTTTCAGAAAAAAATTTATTTTATTTTGCCTTCTAGATATCGATGTAAGTGCAAGTTTCAGGTTTTGTGCTATATGATAAACATATGAGACAATATTTTTTTACTCCACCAAAATTCGAGCCCGTCAATAAATATCATATAACCTGTCGCGAAATGGCTTAATTTTTCTTCTGTTACGGCGTTAAAGAACTCCGTCGAAGCACTTTAAAAATATTGAAGAGAAATAGTTCATTTTAAAGCTCGATTCTGAACTGGCAGAATATTATCAATTTCAAAAGTACCAAAGTTTATATTTTTTCACTCTGTTGTGCTTTTAAAATTAAAATAACAGGACTTGCAATTAAAAAATATAAACAAGAAACTGCTCCGGTAAACATTCAAAAGTGCAATTATTCACTTTTACCAGCGTATTTTTGACTGACTTTCAGAGAAGTAAAAAAGTGCTCAACAGTTTCCATTTTGACTTTGACATAACCTGAAAAACAGGTAACGTACACAGATACTGACGATAAAATATCAACGCTAAGCGCTCTATGAAGCAATCAACTGCTATGGAAAGTTTTAAATTGATTGCATTTCTTGTGGACGTTTTGATTTTTTTCGGCAAATAGTTGACATGTTTAGATGATTCGAAATTCATGAAGCAGATGGGCAGCTTCATAAAAAGAAATTTTTAACAACCCATTATTTTGGTAAATGCTTCTTAGAAATATCGTATATTGCAGTTTCAGGTAAACAGAAAAAACAGAAATCGTATATAGGGATAAGCGAAAATAAAACTGAAATTCGTAAACTGCTAATAAGAATTTAAAAAAATTTAAAGCTCATCGGATTTAAAAGCTAAAACTAAAATCAATGGGGCGTGACGAAAAACATTGTTCTAAATATGCAGAAGACTGTATGAATTGGATCACAAGTGCAACCATGGTCTCAATTTTTAGTAAAAAGCCAGCCTCTTCGTGTGTAATCTTCAATCATTTTTTTCTCTCTCAAAATCCTGATGCTGACTCCTATAGAAAATTTTGATGTCTTTTTTAAATACATTTGCGAAAGCATGAAAGCATCTTTTCACAAATTCAAAACTGGAATGTGAACACATTGCCTACGATGTACAACAACTGTAGTTCATTCGGCCACATATATGCCTGGCAGACTTAATGCTCTTTTACATGTTAACAGAAAATATGTTAAGTATAAAAATTCTGTATTTGCACGTATTCTGTATTAATTTAGCCTTTTTTGCTCCCTTGCCTCAAAAACATTTTTATTGGGTCACTGTCTTGGCAAATAGCCATTATTTCATTAAATTAACTAAAAAACGAATAAATAATAACTTTGCCAACCAACCTTTGTCTGATTTATTTATTGTGCTTAATATAGTGCTTTATTAATTGGGGGGATGATGCATAATACCCACTTCCTTTCTATCCCATGAGCTTTCGTCAGCTATACAATCTACTGTAGAAGCACGCATGCAAATATAGAGTTCCTCTCCTAACGTTGCTAAAAACAGGTGACTTTGTCTTCTGAAAATAGTACGCTAATGGCTGCTATGATTGCTTTCTTGTGCTAACTATTAGTCTCGATCTCAGATTCGTTTTTTGTGAATAGCCTGATACAAACGTATTCTGCTGGCAATATAAAAAATATTATGACATCAATTATCCCACATAGAAGGTTAATCGTAAGTTGTCCTTCGCGTTAACACGAAATTTAAAAACGTTCAATGATCCTTCAAGTAGTCCAAAACTACGTGAACAAAAGCCCTTGGCTCAGGCTATTTTTCATGTACATGAATTATCGTTGAAAAGTATTTTCCTTCTAATGCATTTATGTACATGAAAGTAATCTTTTATACTTTGCTTGCTTACCCTGAATTTTTTGTAATTCTCATGCGTTCCGATAGTGTCATAGAGAATTGCTGTGTAGTTTACTGCCTTCAACTCGTGCAAGATATGAACGCGAAGACAGGGAAACATAGACCTTTCCTTCGAACATTTGTTCTCACATTTGAGCATAGGTGTATTCCTCTCAATTTTCTTCAGGTAACACAAACTCGGCTTGAAGTTAGCCTCATAGAAGGAAGGAAGTATAATGAGATTGAGGAGAATGCCTTCAGCAATAAGTGAAATCGTAAGTGTTGTTGCACATGTCAGATAGATAGTTTTGATGGAAACGTCAGTGCAAACTGTATCCAGAACCTGATCAACTGTCGAATACTGCGTCCCCTGACTAGCAATAGCGGCTCTGCGTACGTTAGTCCTGGACTCTGGTAGGTTCTCCAGTTCCTCGTTGTCAAGCATGTCACTTTTAATCAGTTATCCTATAGTGTGGGCTTTATATAGGTAAGTCACCTTCAAGTGAGCGCATTTTGGCCAATCGCGTTCACCGCGAGTTAAGTGAGGAAGTTGTATATGCTGCGTCGGTTGCTGTTCGTGCAAAATGTCACACGTTGAGTAGAGTTTATTTGAAACAACTGGAGTTTTTATATTCGAAACTATATGAGAGCGACCTGATTGCCATTGTGGGGTCATAAGACAGGACAATCAGAAGTAATGTAAACAAAAGTCCAATGATTTGATTAGCAGCGGAACGCGTGGTTAACTTCATTCAGAGTGAAGGCGCGTCTTATGTTAACTTATGCTTAAAGTGAAAAGGCTTTCATAAAAATTTTTTTTACATCCTACTGCCCTAAGTCTTGTGGGTTGTTAATAGTTCCAGGAAAAACCATACAGACAAAAATTTTTATTCAATAAAAGAGAAATAATACAAGATTGAGCCTAACATTCAATTTCAGTTTCTGATTTCCGTTTTCTAAAACAAATTAATCAAGCCTATTATAATTAAATGATCATGGGTCAAATAAACAGAACTTTTATATTTATGTGACATTTTTTTAAATTGAGAAGTATTTTATTATATAGTCCTCGATACGCTTTGAACAAAGGAATCACAGCAACCGCCAGCATCGCATTGCAATATACAGTTGTTTGTACATTTGATTAAATTGCGCATAATATTTCGAGCGGAATATGTAAGAAAAATATAATTTTGTTTACTTTGTTCGTTGTATTTAGTCGATTTGCAAAATGTTGTTTTGAAGAAATGAATTCCTTTCAGCTCACAATACTGGAGAAAATGGAGGCAATTTGAAGTTAATGAGAAGTTTAACCTAAGACTTCATTTTAAGTAAACTGCCAGCCTTTCTGTATGTGACCTTTTAACTATTTGTATTTCTGTCAATAACCCGGACGTGACTTCCATAGCAACCTTTTTTTGCATTTTTCAATAGACCTTTGAAAAAACAATCAAGGATGCTTCCATGCATTTGAAACTAAAATTTGTATTCAATACCCACATTGCCTTGACAACTTAAGGCACATTTGGCGCAATGTAAATGGAAATGATACAAAATAAGTGCACTTTTTATGTGTACTTGTTTTGTATTCACTTGCCGATTTAGCTCAATCCTGCATCAAACGCATTTTTATTAAATATTGGATCAGTGACTTGTTGTGAAGCCTTTACATTAGTTTTAATTTTTTATCTGAAAATTAAATATTCATTTGTGTGAACATAGTAATTTGTCAATCAACACATGGCATCATTTTACTTATGGTGCTCAATTTACTGCATTATCTGGAAAAAGAAAATTTCTTTCAGTATACGCAGGATGGTATGGATTTGATTACAACTTTAACCGTAATCTAACTTTTTAGTGAACAGCCAGCCTTTCCATGTGTGGCCTTAAATCTTCTTTTAGTTCTTCCAAAAGTCTGGGCCTGATTCCTGTAGAACATCGTTTTGCAATTGTTTAAACAGATTGACGTGAAGCGAAGAAGAATCATTTCCGTGCAAACATTTCTTCACACAATAATCGAATTCAAACACGACCAGAAATAATTGTCCGTGTCCACATTTGACGGTTTTCATCCTATGTTTAATGTTACTAAGCAATTCAAACATACCAAACACATTTTATTTATCAAAAAATTAGCCATGTTTAATATACTTAATATTTGAATTTCTAGTTTGCAGTGAAAATTAACGATTTAAATGTTATCATATAGTCGTTTGTCAACAAAACTACATCCTATTTTTTCTTATCTTGCGTAGTTTACTGCAGTAAAATATGGCGCTGGTCATTGGATGCAGCGATATCACGCAAAATTTATGTATTTTCTGTCCCGCAACATTTAATGATTTTGCCAATTTACTGCGCTAGAAGTTTTTCATAATTGCAAATTTACGATTCACTTATAGTGAGTATTGTGCTTTCTACTGTTAGTGTAAACATGTCCGCTGGAAACAATTCGTTGAATTTTTGTAAGGTTGCACGTTAACGAGGTAGCAGACGTCCTTTCTAGATGACAAGGTTGTTACCTTCTGACATTTGCAATAAGGTTGATTAAATGACTTAATCTGATTCTCGAACTGTTATATTTTTGCTGTCTAATTGGCTATAATTGAGGCAACAAATAACCTTTCCGCTTTCCTCCTGTCAGCAAAGGTAACCTCTCTGGCGTAGTAATTACGTGATACAAATCGAGCAGGAGCGCGCAGCTACATCTAAGGCACTGGCTTTAAGTGGGATCGTCATGCTCTGTCTTCCCACGGGGACAGATTGGTGCATAAATCACGTAAAAGGCTGAAAATTGCGAAATATTAGAACCAACTGGCAAACCAGCACTAACACATGTTAGCAAACTTGGAAGTAATAATGAACAATTTGCAAGCAAAATGCCGCAGTTTGCAAAGGACTGGTAATCACTCGCAAACCAGCATTCATTAGTGTTGCAATATTGACTATCGTGCAGAGTAATATCAAGCCTTCTCTTTCACGTAATGATGCCGGCTTTTCAATCAGTTTCGATATCACCGCTTATAAAATTTAGAGCAATGTATAGAAAATGACCAATAAAATAGTATGAATTTTTATCATGGACTTTGACTTTTTGTATAAATTGAGGTATATCTTTGAGAAGGCATGTACAAAAGTATTTTTCTTGTACTTTATTGGTCGAAAATTACGCCTGATATGAATTTTATACATACCGAACGAGTATCTTTCGGTTTTTAAATGTTTCTTAATTGCCAAATAATTTTGAAATTTACCGACTGTCATATCTGAATTCAAGGTTTCCAGACAGCATACTGGGTACCTTTTGTTTGACGTAAAAACTGTTTGCCCCCGGTTCCAGGAAAGCGTTGCATAGGTTTTATAAATGCATAAAATAGATGTGAATCATACTGTGTACATTATAGCTAGCTTTATTAAATTGATGAGTACAATATATTACGAATGAGCGCGTAAAATTGCAAAAACATCTCGTAACTAGAAATCTTTTTGAAACCAAACAATATTTCTCATTTTAGGATATAATTTAATGAAGGCTTAATTTTCTATCAAGCGAGTACAAGAAAAAAGTCTTTGTGCATGTGCTCACGAAAATATATTTGAATTTATACATGCAGTCAAAATCCATGATAAAAATGCATACCATTTAAGTGGTCATTTTTTTGCAGAATATTTATTTTGTAAGCGGTAAGGCCAAAGATTATTAAAGAGCCAGCATCCTGGCGTGACTGAAAAGGCTTGAGATTAGACTGCACGGTAGTCAGCATTGAAACTTTATTAATTTTGGCTTTCGAGTGATAACCAGACTTTCGCAGATTGCGGCATTTTCTTGCAACATTCGTTATTCTGTAGGTATATCTCTGTGCCTACTTACGGCGCGCTATTTTTTAGCGAATATGTTATAGTAGTTAAACAATTTTTGAGACCCTTAATATTTTCCAAAATAAAAAGAGCCTTTTTATGATGCTTGTCTGATATTTGTGAATTGACTACCGCCCAGTTAAGTACCTGATTTTTGCCGATAAGGGCTTAATGATGTGATGATATGGATTAACCAACCCGCTGACGGTTCCCCTAATCCCGGTTGTTTAAATCACCTGTTTAACAGACAGGACGCATGAACTTTTGCGTAGCGGACTCTATGGCGGTAAAAAGGTTGTTTATGAGAAGGAATGATTGACTGAGGCATTAAGAACGATCCGAAACACTTATCTTTAACTGATCTTTCTCAGTCTGCTTTAACGTACGCCTAGTGCAGCTGCCATTGTTTCTGATCAACAAAACTGATGGGCTGTGGAAAATTTCAAGACGTTTACTTTAACATGCAAAACCGTATAAAGAGCAGGACCTATATCAATAAACCAACCCTTTCCCATTATCTTTACGGTAACCTGAAATAAAAGCATTTGTGATTTATGTTTAGATTGCTTTGTCCACTCTGAAACCCGCATCTAAGTAACTGGTAACGGGTAAAAAAGTAGGATTTAAGACGGAAAACTCGCAATGCAAAGGTTAAGTGTAGTTTAACGGTTTGTCAACCTGCGAATTTTAGTGTTTAAATATCCTTACGTTCAGCGTGTTCTACTATTTAAAGGCACCGCCTACGCCAGATGTATCCGTTAAGCTGCTCTGGAAACAATTATAATTTTTCAAGTCATATGCAAAATATCAAAATGAATGTTCCTTCTTACACAGCATCTGTTTTACTTTGCAAAACAAAAGCAACATTTGATGGCCTGTACGTTCAGTAGCGACTATCCGGTAATTTAGGGCAACGAAGGCACTTTGGAGATGCTCTTGGCTCTTTTAATTTGCGTACGTCTGGGCTGATAGGCAAACAGCAGACCGAACAATCTAACTTGCGGATAAAAACGCCAAAATATTACAAAAATGGCGTTTATGGCCTAATGACTTGCTCACAGTGTTGTTGATACCTTAATGCTCTCCTCGAGCTGTCGTCCCCTAAACTTCCTGCAGTACGTTCTTAACGCATACAGCAATCCTCTATCTGAGAAGAAGACGACCTTTTGAGATCTGCTGCTGATGCATCCTCAGGAACATTAGCAAAATACAGTGTATCGTATATCCCTATATGTCAGTGCTGATGCTGATCTTCACGTTTCTCGCCATACCGACGCGCAATTCTGCTGAATCTCATTTAAACGTAATGTCATATACATAAAACTCGAGGCTAAAATTTAGGAAACACTGATAACAACCTAAAAAGTAATTCGTATGAATTCGCAGTCGGGAATTATAAGAAATGCAATTTGACGAAAAGGTTTTTTTTGGGACAAAAGAGGTAAATTTTATCCGTAAATTGTCGAGCCTTGTTCCCTGGCTCGCTTGCAGCCGCCAAAAAATACTTCAAACGTGCAGAAAAAGCAATAGTTACATAGAGTGGGGGATCTGAAAGGCAGCTGGGGTTTCCGTCAGTCTGTGTTATGTGGCCGTCGTCCTTTTGTTCCCTCAGATCTTCATTATTTCCAGCTAACTCTCTGCGTTTGTTGAAAAACGTCATAAAACTTGACTTTTCATCTGAAAAAAATGAGGGTGCGATCACTGGAACGCGCGTTTTGTTTTTCTGACGTTTCAGATTCCGTGGGGATTCCTAAATCATAGGTTAAAGTATTATGATCTGAGTCATTGGCAGATCCATACACAACAGTCAGGTCGTCAAAAAAATTCTTGAAGAAACATGAAGAGGGCCTCCAGCCAAAAGATATTATGGTTTCCTCTGATGACATGTCTCGTCCAAAGGACCTGGCCGTCGAGACTGTCCAAATTCTCTTACGAGAGAAATACGATAAAACGCAGACTCGTCTTGGGCACTCCCAAATCCTGCAGCTCCCAAAAGTTCTGCCACAAGATGTGCTTTGACCTCAACGGGACTATTTACGAGCAGATGAGGGAAACGCCTGTGGTTTCGCCCATTTGCGGACTCATAACAGAGGCGGTCCTACAATGGTTGGAGTGGCGGGTTTTCCAACACCACAGACCGGAATGTTGGGCTTGGTGTTTTGACGACAACTTCGTCGTAATTGAGAGGGATCAGGTGCAGAAATTCAACGACCGTCTAAACGCTGTTTTCCCGGGCATTCAATTTACGAAGGAAAAAGTGAACACCTAGCTGGCCTTCCTGGATATCCTCGTTTGCCGCAATGACACTAAAGTGCTAAGAAAGGCAACCAACAATGTGCAAGTCCTAAATTACAACAGTAACCAACCAAACGGTCATAAAAGCAGGTGCTTTAGCGCATTGTGCAGGCGCGTTGAGACGCTTTGCAGTGAAATGGAAGACAGGGTTACTGAATTAAAAAATATTCGACGGGTACTGAGAGTGAATGGTTATCGCGCAATTTACCAATTAATGCGTAGACAAACAAGAGAAGATGCCAAATTCAACAAGCTCAAAAGTTTTGGTGACCTCTTCCGTATCTGAGGATTTATCGGAAGTGGTCAGCCAACTGTGCAACCCCACTTGGATTTGGAGTTGCGCACAGGCGAGAATCAACCATCAGACACCGGGTCATGAGACCGAAAGAACCACTGCCACGGCAAGAAACGGCTGGAGTCGCTTACCGGATCTGGCGCAGTTGTGGACAAGGCAACTCTGTCCAAGAAACCGAAAGATTACTTCGGACGCGAATGGCCGAGCCTGTCACAGCGGTGAGAAGGAAAGACGTCAACTCTTAGGTTGCACCTTAATCGACTGGACCCGACCATTTTTTCAACTTGGACGAGGACGCAGTCCTGGTTTGGGGTGCCAGCTGCGAGCTGCTCGAGTCATGTTTGTCAGGCCGCCAATCCATCTACAAGCACAATGATTTGGCGTTCCCATACGGTGTACTGAGAAATTTCCTGCGCAGGAGAATCAGTCATTTGGGAAGTGCCGGGTGCATTAACAACTTTGACGACAGCGGGCATTATTTTCGCACAATTATCAGGCCGGCAACCTTCGCTTACAAGGCAATTGTGACAATAAGAGAGTCTAAGGCGAAGTGTCAAGCCAGTACCGCGTCAATTAAGACCTCAAGCGGTGGCTACAGAAGTAAATAATAATCAGACGTACGCCGATGAACGCTATGGACTATAAGTACCATGCAACCTGTGCATGTTTCAAACCTATTTGCGCATGATCCAGACTATGCTACCACTACCTATATGTAAGGTTCCGCGCCGGAATCTGAAACCTCAGGAAAATAAAAAAATCTCTTGCTCCAGTGATCGCAACATCTTCTGCGGACCCATATATTACCTAATATTGTTTGTCTGAAGACGGCTCGTGCGTTTAACTTCCCCCAGATTGGGCAAGTGCCTTATGCTAACTTTTGCTGAAAGCGCAATGTCTTACATGCTACAGCTTTAAGTCTAATCGGCTTCAGAGACATCACTTAAAGCCATACTGCCAAAAAGGTTGTCATTAAATTTACGTGAAATTGTAAGAAATTTAGTCTTCAATGTCAAATTCAATTTTCGATTCCCGTTTTCTAAAACAAACTAAGTCTGCTGTGAGGAAATGATCACACACAAAGTAAATGGAAGGGCAGACGATAGAAGAAGTATAAGGGTATTTTTAGCACATATTCCTCGATATGCCTTGGGCAAAATAAGGAATAACAGCAAGCGCCGGCATAGTAAAGGGAGATATATTAGATTCTATATCTGATTAAATCAAACGATAAAAAAATTGAAGGGAAGATGTAACACCAATTTGAGTTTGCTACCTTTATTCATTGTGCTGACTTGGTTCACAAAATGTTGTCTACAAGAAAAGACTTACGTTCAGGTCAGTAATTTGGCGAAAAATAGAGGCGTTACTGATTCAAGTGCAATCTTTGTGCACATCAAATGAATTTTTACGCTATTTATTGCTGCGTAAAAGCTTTTTGTTCGTTTTTTTATACGAAATCATTAATTGAGACAGGAATCTGTCTTATTATGTTCATTAAGATAACAAACAATTTCGTTTTGCGTTCATTTATATAAGGTAAGTGTAAGTATTAGATATTGCACTATTGTCAGGAAAAAGAACGAAGTCAGTTTAAAAAACATTCGTCAAAAATATCTGTAACGGTTTTTGTCATCATTTTAAAAAACTAATGATTAAGGTAAATGCTCGTAGGAAATATGTTACGTTGTAGTTTCTGGTAAACAGAAAATATGATATCGTTTATTACAAACAAAAGGAGAAAACTAATGAAATTATGATTGTTAGGCAGACGTTTCAGGCCAATCTAAAGCTAATCGCATTCGAAATTTCCAAATAATTCCTAAGGAATGTGAGAAATTCCCATTGAAAATTTCAGAAGATAAATTGGCGAACATACGTTTGTTGTCCAAAAGAGTAAGGGAACACATACCCGCATGGTTAGGGAAGGG
>JAYGXS010000002.1:96155653-96208814 GCA_036362985.1 Ligula intestinalis | reverse complement strand
GTTGCCGCCAACATTTAGCGCGCCAAATCAGATTTGTAGAAGGAATAGCCAGATGAGGATCAACCTTCATCTTGGGCTTTTGACATCAGTTACAGCACCTGCGTCTTTCGATTCACAGCCGATATTTTATCGGATCTTTTTAAATTGCGTTCAAATCTGGCAAACAGTTTGGCCATGTGAAGGAGAAGGTGTTACTTCTAACATCAAAACGTGCACATGCCACATGCATGACCCGCTCCATTACAGGCCGTAGAAACTCGAGTCGCGCTTCCTAAAAAAATACACAAAGATTCAGTGACTGCTTCATTTTGGCAAAACGTCCATCTTCAAATTTTGCTAGAAAGAAGAAGGATAACTTTAGATTTCATTCAGTGTTTAACGATGTGCTTTTCTTGTCGTGTTGTCAATAATCTTCAGGGTTTAAACACTAGTTGGTAGGAACCAGCCTATCCGACTCGCTTGCAGGCCGTCTTGACGACTCGTTTCCACGCTATGCCGTCAGCGTACAGTACATGTGATGACTCGCAAGTTGTGGCCTGCCGAATGAGTAAGAAAGCCAATCGAGTCGCTACTCGCTTGAGGACAGTACCCAATTCGGTCGATTTGTGCATGCTTGTACACGCTAATGCTTGCCTTAACCACGCCATATTGAAATTCAAAGAATGCATACTGAAGTAAGAGCAACTGGAGCAAAGTTACTAAAGTTAATGCTCAATCAAAAATAATCTAACTAAATAGTAAACTAAAGTGAAATAAACAAAACGTAAACTAAACTTAACTAAAATGATACCCATGTAGGCATTAAGGAAGTCAAGTTAAGCAAACGAACGTTTTCGATTAATTCATCATCAGGCAATACAGTAATATAAGGGAGGGTAGAGTTAACGAAAGTTTTAGGCAAACCAATCAGTAGTAACAAAGGGGGAGAGAGGTGTAACAGGATCAAGGGGGGATCAAGGGGATCAGATTCTAGTCTTAATTGGGGACAGAGAAATGGGGGTGGGGGGAGAGGGGAAGGGGAAGGAGTCAGACAATTAGTTAATGTCATCCAGTGGTCCTCATCTCGGGTTTTGTTTGGTTGTGTGACGACGCAAGGTGTCAACGTCTTGAGACTGTGTCGGTGGCCTTTGGATGCTTGATGCCGCTGTCTCATCATTGTTTCGCGACGTAGTAAGAGGCGTGAGGACGGATGTCGAAAGGGCTTTTGGCCACGGGAGCCTTAGAGCCGCTACAAATGCTTTCTGCGCACATAAAACTGGGTTTGTCACAAACACCTGCTTGAAATACTATCCCTAGGCCACAAATTTTGCTTTTCTAATAGAAGGCCGAACAGATTAGGGGCAGAAGTGCAATTCGAAAATCTTTTGAGTCAGACACATGACTTAGTACCTACAACGCTAGAGGAGGCAGAGTATTTCAAATCTATGCTCGTTAATTGCTGCTATCAATATCTGAGAACTAAACCGTTAAGTATTGGACACATCCCGAAAGAGCATTTGGAGAAGCTCAAAGTTTTGCGCCAAAATACTGATATATTCATTACAAAACAGGACAAAGGTTCTGATCTCGTTCTTATGAGTAAAAGTATTTACGTCTCAAAGATTGAATCAATCCTGGCTGACGAAACAAAGTTCAAAAGGGAAAGACAGAATAAGGATCAAACGGAGAACATAGAAACTCAACTCACTACTTGTCTTCGGAAACTGAAAGACCGTGGTTTTCTTAGTGAACAAGAGTTAGAAGCGCTGAAACCCACAGGCACAGCTCCCCCAAGGCTTTATGGTTTGCCAAAGATTCACAAACCAGACGTTCCAATACGGCCAATAATGGACATGTGCAACTCACCCTATCATGCAATTGCAAAGTGGCTGGCAGAAAAGTTGAAACCGATTCGGCACCAAATAGCACCGCATAGCCTACGGGACACGTTTGAATTCGTCGAATCCATAAGAAACACTAATATCAACGGTAAAACGATGTTATCCCTAGATGTCGCGTCACTGTTCACCAACATTACCCTCATAGAAACCATAGAATTCTTGTGTGACGAGATTGTTAAAAAAGAGTTCCCAATCGGCATGCCGATCGGAGACATGAAGCAATTACTCTTAAGCTGCACTTTAAACGTGCAATTCAGCTTACATGGCCAATTTTACTGCCAAATAGATAGGGTAGAGATGGGATCACCGCTTGGACCTCTTTTAGCGGATACTTTCATGGGCAAAATGGAAAGCAACAAACTTTCTCCTATTATAAAAGACCTTCCAGCCTATGCTCGCTATGTGGATGATATATTTATAATAGCAGGCAGAAGACTTGAGCTTGACACATTCTTAGATAAAGTGAATCAGGTGCACTCAGCGTTAACCTTCACTTTGGAAAAAGAGGATGGCCAGTGCCTCCCCTTTCTGGACGTCCTCTTTAGTAGAGGATCTGATGGATCAATAATTAGAAGTGTATTTCGTAAGAAGAACTGGACAGGGCAATGCACTAACTTCTACAATTTTGTGCCACTAAGTCAGAAACGAGGCCTCGTCCGCTGCCTCACGAACCGAGCTAGGAGAATATGTTCTCCAGAGACACTGGAGGATGAACTCACACTGCTTAAAAATACCTCACAAGATAATGGGTTTCCCGATAAGTTCATCGATAAGTTTATGGAGGAACGTCCACCAAGACCGGAGGTACCGACGGCTGAGAAGAAAACCGTATTTCTTACATTGCCTTTTCAAGGAGATCCAGCAAGCGAACTTCTACAGCTTCGTCTGAACGCTGCAATCGCGCGTACATATCCAGCAGCAAAGTTAAGATTATTGTTCTCAAGCACTCCACTTCTTCGCCTTGAAGGGAAGGATAGACTGCCGTTCCAGACCACATCAATGTGTATCTACAACTTTACATGCTCCTGTGGGGCAAGTTACATTGGTCGAACGATTAGACGTCTATCCAAGCGCATGCGAGAGCAGCACCCTGCGTGGCTAAACAGAGGCCAACCTAAGTCGATATCAAGCGCAATTCTGGCTCACTTGGTAGACAGCGGTCATCGGGTAGGCGTCAACCAAGCATTTAGAGTCGTCTATAAAGTTCCGGCTCAACACTCTAAGTTCCTGCGTCAGTGGATACTTGCGACGGCAGAAACAGTCGCCATTCGCCTTACAAACCCAATTTTATGTGCGCAGAAAGCATTTGTAGCGGCCCTTAGGCTCCCGTGGCCAAATGTCTTTTGAACAGCCGCCCGCACGCCTCTTACTACGCCGCGAAACAATGATGAGGCAGCGGCATCAAGCATCCAAAGGTCACCGACACAATCTGAAGACGTTGACACCTTGCGTCGTCACACAACCCAACAAAACCCGAGACGAGGACCACTGGATGACATTAACTAATTGTCTGACTCCTTCCCCTTCCCCTCTCCCCCCACCCCCATTTCTCTGTCCCCAATTAAGACTAGAATCTGATCCCCTTGATCCCCCCTTGATCCTGTTACACCTCTCTCCCCCTTTGTTACTACTGATTGGTTTGCCTAAAACTTTCGTTAACTCTACCCTCCCTTATATTACTGTATTGCCTGATGATGAATTAATCGAAAACGTTCGTACGCTTAACTTGACTTCCTCAAACTAAAATGGGCAACAATAGCTTACGAAGTGCTTTTCATTAATCCCCAGTCCCAAAATTTTGCCCTACGAAAACGGTGGTTATGAGGTTTATGGGTGGTGAATTAGGATAGGTAGTGGAATATACTGTAGCAACTGCTTTATGCATTTTATTTTATTGTATTTAAAAATGTTATTGATGTGTACCTGTAGCTCTTCATAACCTGCATTTGATGTACTGCACGAAAACCCGGTTAGCAAATTGCAATCTTCTTGATGTTCCTGAAAATATATGTGTTAGTTATGAGTTCGTCTGCTTCAACTTATTTGAGGTCCGTTCTGGAGTTATATTAGTATGGTCCGTCGCGCGAAGCACCGCGCACAGCTTTAATTTACATGCAGAATAACTTACCCCCAGCGACCGCGGGAAACAAATTCTACTACATTTTTTGCATTTTGCCCTTACTTTTCCTCTCTATCCTATTTCCCCACTCCATAAAACCCTATAATCACTGTTTCCGCAGAACAAAATGCTGGGACTAGCGTATTTGAGGTGCACTACAAAAACTAATTTTGTGCTAAAGTGATAAAACGAAAACAGTAAACATAGAGAAATAAAAGTAAAAGTAAACGCAGTAAAAGCCCTTTAAAAATAATGTATAAAAGCACTGCAATTGACCATTATGTGAAATTATAAAATAAAAAGGCTGACTATAAATAAATGAGTAGGTATTTATATGTCATAAATCACAGAGTATCCTTTAAAAGGAGGCGTCATTATATTTTAGTGAACTTCTTCCATTCTCTTTTGGGGATTCGAAAAAGGCTTTGCTGGACGACGAACATCTAAGCTTGGGGCAACATTATAACGCTTGTCACAAAGTAAGCAAGGCGCTACGCATTTATGGGACTGCGCATTGTAGTTCAGGGGCCTTTCACACCGTACCGATCGCTGCATCGGAATCCCCTCCGCTGGTCTAGGTGTTGTCTTACCGTACGAATACGGTGGGGTGGGAACAAGCAGTTAGACCAATGGAGAGAGGAAGGGGTTCTTCGGAAAAATTAAGATGTACTTGTGAATTTTCAAGCTGGTGGCCGCCGGGCGAGACCAGTTTTGCGGCACCTATGATTGGCTGTTTAAGAAGCCGCCTTCAGGCCGCAGGCGCATGCGTTAGCAGTGGTGGGCTTTGGTGCATGCTTGCCTATGCGGAGTAATTAACCGTACACTCATGGCACTAGTGAGGAATTAAGCAAGTTACACTAGGTGACATGGGCAGTTAGACCAATAGCCTGTGATGTGGTGAGTCATGGTTTGTTTGTGAGTGACGTGGGGGCTGAACTGCTACGAGGCTCTGTGTGCGGAGGGGGAAGGGTGATGGTGGGTCGGTTTATGTCAAAGTGGCTGGGTTAGAGGTCACTGATGTACGATTAGGACTGGAGATGGTGAGTTTTGACCTCAAGCCACCGTACTGGTCGTTCAAGTCAACGTGGCGGTTGATGGTGACCCTAGTGGAAAACCAAGCTTCGATAAATTCACGCGCTGGTTTTATGTTGGCCATGGTGACGATTTATGTGTCATCCCAATTAAATCGATGGTCGCACATGATTGCGTGTGCGAACATGAGGGATAGGGAGTCCCGACGACGGACAACTTATTCATGTTCTTTGATGCGGGTGCCCAGCAGTCAACTTGTGTGACCAACATAAACGCAAGAGCAATCTGCGCACGGTATTCGATAAACCACATTTGATTGTTGATCCTTTGGTAAAGGATCCTTTATATGTGATAGTGATGCGCATTATTTTGATGCTGGTTTGCGTGTGATGTGGATATCAGAGCGACTTAACTGCCCAGCAATTACTTCGTAAGGTCCATGTATATAATGTAGGGAGTATAATTTTTGTTTCCTAATTTCTCCATTAGGGTTGGGGACTTGAGATTGTGCTTGACGCCCGAGGCAGTTCTTTACAAAACTGATCGGACATCCATCAGATCGAAATAACCAAGCATGAACGTTTGCTTCTCTTTTTTAATTGACCAAAATGTGAAAAACTCGCGGCCTCGGTGGGGTCGGACTCACACAGCACGGAAAGCTTTTGCGCAGCCAACGCTCTACCATTGCGCTAATAGGCCCCGTGAATCTAATCACACTTGGAATGATTTTACCCGCACAACTTACTGCTCGTATGGAATCCATTGCTACAGAGCAGCAAGCTCACTACCCAGGCAGGGCTACCTAAACAATTATTTAGAATCCACCATAATGACTAGTAGGCACAATTAATTGTTCGGAAGGCTAAGTAGATTTGCTGCTCTGTAAAAGCATCTTCGAACCCTTAAGTCAGCGGTGCTCTTCGTTGTTTGCAACGGCCAAACTACGACGGCTGCAGCGTTCTAGCAGGATAATTTATGACTTTTAGGGTGCCATAAGTAGAGATGAACTTCTAAAGAAACTCAAAACCACTTCTTGATTTCCTGCCATGTGACTAAAACTCAGCTGAGCACCCGTCCAGCTGAGACCATTTTAATCAACAATAACAGTAGATAAATCCGGATATAATGGTCTGCAAGTGTTCTAGCTTGGGATTTTAAAGCAAAATGCACAAAATTACGAAGAAGCAGTGGTTGCTGGAACACGAGGTTTATTGATCTAACGTTTCGGATTCGCGTCCAAAACCATCATCAGCGACAATCACAGACAAGGGTGCTGAGGGTGCCATGAGTGCAATTTTTATAGCCCGCAGTTGGTGTGCAGCGACGCACCTAATACAATTGGTGGATCTCGCGTTCATGGCTAGTGAACGTACCATATGCGATGGTCTTTTGTTAGTCCATGCCCAAGTCTTTAACATTCGCAATTGAATCACATCCAACTCCCGAGGCTCCACCTTAAAACGCAGATCACGATGAGCAGAAAAAAATGTCCAAACCATGTTAATCCGCGGCGTACACATGGAAGAATTTATGGCTTAGAGAAACACCAGCCTGATGACTACGTATGAGTCTAAGCTGTGAGTTTTTGGTGACTCACTCAACATAGGCAAGCATGCACCAAGGCCCACCGCTGCTAACGCGTGCGCTGGCACTGAAAACGGCCTCTTGAACAGCCAATCACAGATGCCGCAAAGCTTTTCTCGACCGGCGGCGAATAAGATGAATGCATACCCAAGTCCATGCAGTATGCCCGGCCAATAACCTCCAAGGCCGACCCTGAAAATGACAGCTCTCTGTGGCCGCTGGCACGCCTATGGCTAAATCCGCACTTAGGACCCGGCTAGCGTGTTCTGATTAGCTCGGGTCGAAGTGAACTCCACTAGAATCTCACGACTGCAGTTCTCGACTTCTGCGAACAGCAAATCACAGTTGCCACATTGACGTCTTCTGGGCCGGCGACGAATGACAGACCTGCACGCGTGAATGTTTTCTCTGTACCCTGGCCTGACTATTGTCAAACTGGCACGTGCAGCTGGCTTGCTCTCCTGACTGGTCATGTGTTCCTAGTCAGATTTCTTCCATGTATTCTCCGTTCCTTTGTGTACAAAATATACAATTCCTAACATTCTGACCTTCCCAAGACTTCTCCTCTACTAAGTTACCATGGTCTGAATATCGCAGTCGCTAGGGTTTACCTCACTTAACCCCCTGCGATAAGTGTGCTCAGAGCACTACAACTATCACACCCACGCCCGTAAAGGAAGAGAAGGGGTAAGGCTAGTAGGAGTTTTTTATTGTATAACGAAGCCCAGTTGCGGTGTGAAGCTCCGACACGTGGCAGGTCCGAGCACTGCACGCGGGTCTGTCTGCTAGCATGCCATGAGCCTGAAAGCGTAAACGTCCTGCAAGAGTGAGTCACTGACGGCTTTTTCAACTGCTTAGCCAATAGCAGTCTACGACATCTGTGATTTGCTCTCCCAGAAGCAGATAGACGAGTCCAGTCGCGTGATGGTTTATGGGCTCTGTGTCGACGCTACAAATTCATCGCTAGTGGGTGTACGAGGTGCGATCGTTGCTCGTTAGTCCATCCCTGAGGCGTTAACAGTCGCAATTTAATCACGTCTGCGGCGAAGGGCCATAATTCCTCCTTCCCCTTTTGCTTTCCAAAGCCCTCTGCCCCAACGACATTAGTCTTTGCAGGCGGCTGCTCCACTTGGGACCTGAAGATTAATTGACCGGCTTCCACTCGCAGACATACGTGTGCACACACGCACGCACATGCGTGCCCGTGTAGTCGCGGCTCCTTAAAGACCAATTCACACACCATCCATTCGGCCAACGCAGCAGGGGCCTTTGCAGGCACCATCCCCTCGGGCAATTGCAATACACCAATGACAACACTTGAACTCACATCACAATTCTACTAAAGCAACTGTCATCACCCCAAACAACAGACAGTTGACACTCACAGGCCTGGCTGGATGCAGTCAGGACCAGCCTCGGCTGCGCCAGTGGCCACTGCCACTTGAGACAGGAACCACAGCAGACCCGTCTCCGTCGCGTTCCCACTCGCCCCCACGGCGGCCAAGGTCTGCTACACCAAACCTCCCTACGGTGGATCTATCACTTTTCCTCGCCATCTGTGTTTTTGATGACGGAGCAACCCCTCCCGACCATGCTGCTCCAAATCCTCCTCCTCCTCCTTGCCGCCGGGATTGAGGCCCACCCGGCGGGGCTCTTGATCCAACAAGGGCCACTAGCCAGCCAGCCAGCCACCTGTGACTGCAACTGGGAGTTGTGTATACAATAAAATCCATATTCTGGTGAGCCTTACCTTTTAAATTTTAACCTGGGATTTGACCTGACGATCGTAGTGATCCAAGTACACCCACTACTTAGACCCCTGCACATCCAACTCGCGAACCTTTGCCTAAAAACTTAATTCACGTTGCAAGAAATAACCTACGACTGGGTGAAAGGCACTCTATTGGGTTCATCGTCCAGGAACTCGTAACTGAGGTGGCCTTGCAATGGTTGCAATCGTTGGTCTGCGGACACCACGCAACGAAATTCCGGACTCGGTATGTAGATGATAGTTTTTTTCATTATAGAGGGGGATCCGATGCTGGCGTTCAGAGCAAATCTCAGTGGTGCCTTCGCTTACATCTATTTTAAGATTGAAGCGAAAGAATACAGCCAGGTAGATTAGTGAATATTTGATTCCCAAGTGGTAAGATAGAAGAAGATAAAGCATTCACCGGAAGAGGCTGAGTTGGTATCTGACGTTTCGAATAGTTTTCTCGTCCACCCAGCATCGGAGAGTTGTATGTCAATCCCGGCTACGCCACTGTGTGTGGCTCGTATCTCACTGTCGAGTTTCGTGTTGACCTTGCCTGTAAATGGGGCGCCAGCGATTGTTTCGTCCTCCCGTATGCGGGCTTTTATAATATGCACGCTCCATATATACCTATCCTTTCACCTGCTCCTGTAGAGCAGGATATATTGGCCGAACAAAGCGACGTCTGGAGAAAAGAATACGCAAGCAAATTCCAGCCTGGTTCAGCAAAGGAGAGAATAGATCGATTTCAAACTTAATCCTTGCTCACCTAATTGATACGAACCCCCAAGTGGACACAAGAGAGGCTTTTCCAAAGGCCTGCACAAACGGGTGTTAGCCAGTGCAGTTGGAATCCGGTTAACAAAACACTCTCTGCTCTCGAAAGGCACTGGTACAAGTAATATGCCTCCTTTGGTAGACTACAGGTGGAAATCCCATGACTCCTGAAGCCACGCCGTCTGAAAACACACCAAACGAAGCCACAGAGAATAGTCAAGCACCCGCTGCGCGGCTGACGTACAGCCATCAACCTGCCGACCGCGAGCGCATTCCACATGTCTTCTCTGCTTAAGTACACCCACCCACCCACCCACCCAACAACCTCCCCCCCCCAGCCTGACGATCATATAAACGCCGCGATTAGCTTACCGTTTTTATTCTCCATGGCACTGTATCGGTCTGATAATGAATGACTGAAAACAATATGACTTTGAGTTCTCACAAATTGCAGCGCATACCTATGAAACAAGTTTAGAGTTCAACTTTGCGGCCGTCAGGCTACTCGCCTACGCCGGAAACAAGCCGAGCCGGGAATTGATCGAAGCGTGGTCCACGGATGAGAATTTAATCAATCGACTTGTCGAGTTGGCGCCAGCTTACAGAGTTTTGCGCAGTCACGTGCAGTAACTGCTAGGCTTCCGTCACAGTTAATTGGTTTCGTTTTAGTTTCTGACGCCCTGCCGAACCCGACAGCTAATTAACGTTTCCCTCTATAATCATCCCCCTCGTCTCCTTTTTCATCCTAATACTTAGTCTGACGGCAGAAAACATAGCAGATTTGCAAAAAAAATTGTTTATAAATTTAATCGACTCTTCAGTTCCCGGCAATAATGCGTTACCGCAGACCTGCACTTACATCAGTTTCATGAATTCAAAACAATATTTTCATCTATCAGGTGCCATGTCGTGACTGTTCTTGCTATTATACAGGGCAGACCGGGCGACGACTTAGCTCGCGAATAACGGAACACAAACCGGCAATGCGGGGAGGCAACCCACTGTCCCAGATCACTACCCACACCCTAGAAGAAGGGCATGAATTCGACTTCTCGAACACACGGATAATGACACGAGCCGGGAATAAGACGGGACGTAAACTGCTGGAGGCCTGGGTGTCAGATCCTAACTCCATAAACAGGCATGTGGATATACCGCCCTGTAATTTTGCCATCCATGCCCGTGGGCAGAAACCAGTGCTCAGTTCTTCTACAAACATGCAGGCTACCACGTCAAGGTCACATGCCATAACTCCAATGACGCGCGTATGAGACAGGATAAGATAGCGTGAGAATAGACGTGGCGTGGACATGAACCAATCACAATTTGCCATCCCATGCCAACCCTATTTATGCGTAACCAACGCTTTCTCTTTTCTCATTTTCTTCCTCTCGCTTTCTCTCTTGTGGAGCCGAATGCTCAGAATAAAACTGTCGTTCCAGCTATCGCATCCTCCTCTTCGTTACAACAAGAACCTGGGGCACGCTTATTCGCTTCCATACACACGATTTTCTATTCTCTGAACAGCTATAATTCAAAATTTTCCGGTCTTTATCAATGCCTTTTTATATTATAACACACACAAACAGGAAGGTTTGGTCCGCAGCGTTAAATAGCATCGAAAATTCCTTGGGTGTCAAGAGACCTTAGATTTGACCCATTGGGGCCGCTTCTTTCTTCAATGCAGTCATCTGGATTGAACTCTATTCTAGCCAACAACATTTTGCGCCTTAAATCTACACAATTAATAAAATAAACAAACTCAAATGTGCGTCAAACCACGCATTCAAATTCCGATCTTCACATTTCATAAGATAGCCGATCTTGTATGCTTGACAAAGTCGGCGGGACAAAGCTAAGGCGATGGCCTTTATCTTAGACAGCGCAAACATGGCTCTTGACCTGAACTCCAGCAAACCAAGAGTGGTCTGCGCGACTCGGTCGCGCGCGTTCTGATCATAAAAAATTTCAAGACCAGGTGAAAAGGTGATTGACACTGATGATTATAAGTAATCCTATGCGTACTTGCACTTGCATAAAGACGCAGGGTGGTCGTCTGAATAGGAATTGCTCAGAGCATGTAAGAATTTCGTCGCTATGAGCCACTTTTGCGGACTATAAAACCGTCAATTACAAGATTGAGAGCCGACTGCCACGACACCGACGGTGTTGGGCGACAACCTAATACGGCCGAAATGACTAACCCAACAGCTAAAAACATGGGCAAGCCCTAGTCATCGCAGCCTTCAAGCCAGTTCACGGGTAGGAAGCTTATTTGGGCGCCAGTAGATGAGGGTTTGTGTTCTTCACAGACAGAGAAAGAACACGTTGAAGTGCATTTGCAACCGGACAAGGGAAGCATGTCCAATATCGCAAGGATAGGCGTCCACGTGGCTTGAGTCGGGGCGTGTCAGTGTCAGCCATGATGTTAATTGGCTGCTTCGGATGGTTGTGATTGGCCGAACATCAGCCAGATCGCATCCACACAAATTACTGACAAGAGCGAAAATATGATTCCCGGGAAGCAGTTGAGAAGAAATAGGCGTGATCGCGGGGCGAGAAGCTTTTTCGCCTGACCTTTGCTATTCATGCTCGAACTCACACTCACAAATAACATCGGATACGCACACTTCACACACGGGGCTTTTCAGTATTCCCGTCGCCGTTGTCCTTGTCGGCAATATTATATGCCTTTGCTACCAGCTGCTACGGCTGTCAGGGCTTCTGTCGAGGCCCAAGGTGAGTTCCCTTGCCGGTCGGGTGAACGTTCATCAATGAGTGTCAATATTCCCCGACGTCAACTCACAAGACAGTGAGCTCGTGGCCAAATGGTTAGGGCGTTTGATTGTGATCAAAAAGGTCGCGAGGTCGACGCTCGGGTGGGACGCCAATTGAGTCTGGATATGACTGACTGACGACGTCTATTAAGCCAGAAATGGCCATTCCAGTCTCCCCCTGTCTGCCTTCATAGGAGGCATTAGCTGTGCTACCCCATACCTATGACATTGAATGACTTCGCCCTAATTGACGATGGTTGTACGCTGGCGCTAGAATTGTTTGATAGTCGGCCTTCGAGTCGAAAACTGAGTGACTTCCTGAGGATGGTAGAGCATTTGGTCCGAAATAGTTCCTTCGGCACCACCTCACGCTGAGAAGAAGACGACTCGATCGATGGGACTCGCATGTTCGTTTGAATTGGCCACCTTACTCTGTCTTCAATCTAACAGTCTGCCCTATCAGTCATTAGTGTGGCCGTTCATCGATCCCGGCAACAAATCTGCCTATCAGTTGGCTACTTGAGCCACACGTGACTTGGAACCGGGCATGGCGAAATCGTCACGCCAAATGACGCTGCACACTTCAGTCCTTGGCCATATAAATCTTACTGCTTCTGCTCGCGTTCATCGCTGATGGGTACACGTAATGTGTGATAATTGCTCGTAAGTCCGCTTCCGAGTCGGTAATTTTCGAAATTTTATCACAATTGATGTAAACTGACGCGATGATAACTGGGCGGTTTGGTTCGCTACCACACGAAACTTTGGCTGCCGGTGTCCTCCCTATGTGGCTACTTACTCTGTCTCAGTACAGAAGACGGTGCCGGGAGATCGTTGCGTTTATTAATCGACTGCGGGCCGGCAAACCAAGATTCAAGCAGTCCACAGTTTATGCCGTTGCCAAGCCCTGCGAAAAGTTTTGGGCCATCGACCTTATGGTCACGTCCCGTCACATGAGCTACGACCGGAGTATTGTGGTGGGTTAAGTGAATTAATCCCTAGCAACTGCGATCTTCAGACCATGGTTGTTTAGTAGAGAAGAAGTCGGTAGAGACCAGAGTAGAAGCAACAGTATATTGTGTACACAGAGAAATGGAGAATAATAGGGAAGAATATTGCCTACGGAGAGAACGACCTTCCGCGAAAGCGGCCTGATCCGAAGTGCAGCATAGCAGCAGGAATCCCCGTGGCCCAGAGAGACAGCGTTCACGCGTGCAGGCCTTCTATTTGTCGCTTTGCCAAGGACCAGATTTGCGGCATCTGTGATTGGCTGTTCGCAAACGTCGAGAACCGCAGTCGTGAAATTCCAGCGGAGTTCACTTCGACACGCGCTAGTCACAAAAGGAGTGCTAGCGTCCTTCCTCTTCATCGCTGCGGCATACTCAGCCATAGGCGTGGGGTGTTGTGTCCAATCTTCTCTGACGTACTTTCTTTGTCCGTAATGGCAGCGTATTCGGTAAAGGACTCAAAATGTTTTCGTAGTGGCACTGGGTCTTTTGGCTTGATTTTTTGGTGCCCGAGTGTTGCTTCGATATAGTATGCAACTCCGACTCGGTGTGGCGTGAGAAAACTGTTTACGGTTTATGAGACGTTCTTCACGCACGAAAATGTTCGCCAGCATTCTAGGGTTGACGGCCGTTTGGTCTGAGCAGCCGTTTAGGGTTTTGCAATTATCCAACCTTGTCTTCCGGTTCGCTGCAGTGAGTCACAACATGCTGATCTAGTGCCCTTGCGCAACTGTGTTTTTTACTTATTGATGATTGCTGTAGAAGCTCAGTACTTGAGTCGCGCCTGTCGCCTTCTTTAATACGTGAGTTTTTATGCCACCACCATCTTTGGGGCAGATGGGAACACTCAGAAGAGCCACCGGGTTGCTTTCTTTCTAACTGGGAAGACGCCCCTGAGATTTGCTTTGAAGATCAGCATCTGAATCCGTTCGTACTGCCTAAATTATTATCCATATACCGGGCGAAGAATTTCGGTCTATGGTTCCGGAGGACCAGCGATTCCAACCGTTGCGAGACCACTTCAGCTACCATTCCCGTGACGAGGCACTCATTAGGGCGCCTTTCACCTGCTCGTAGGTTCCTCCGTCCAGCGTAAAGAATGTTTTAAGGCAGATTTGTACTTGCGAACGCCTGTCGTGGCTAGTTAAAGTCGAAGCGCACTTATGAAAACCTCGCTGTTTCCGGCCTCTTTAACAGCCAATCACAGACGGCCTCACACAGGACCTCATTTGATGACTGCCGAGCAGACCTCACTTCAGACGCCGTCCGCTGGCTTGCGATTGTGCGGGCGTCTGGAAGTCATTCCCCAACAGCCTCCTCTCCAATCCATTCTGCAAGGAATATAATCTTCCTTCTACTCTGGCCTGCCCGTGAATTTTCTCTCCTCTCCTAAGGAACTGGGCCTGAAAGATCGCAGATACTAGGGTTTAACCTCCTTACTCTTAACGTTCCTCAATAACTGGTTACTTCCCGACGTGTTCCACTCTCCGCTATAGAGTATCGAGAGCTGGATGGGACTAAATTTCGACAGTTAATAGCTTGGACGCGGACTAATGAGAAACCATCGCACCCCTTACACCCACCAGCGATGAAGGCGAGATCTACTAATTATATTAGGCGCGTGGCTGCAAACCGACTGCGTCCCAGGAAAATTGCACTCATTGCACCCTTCTCTGCTACTGTCTGTGATGATGGGTTGGAGCAAAAGGCCGAAACGTCAGGCAGAGAGAATCAGACAGACCCCGTCTTATGGATGTACTGTAGTGGCCTCTTGCAGCCACTTGGAACCCAAGACCAGCCGCTGACGCATGGCGCCTTTAGCCTGCCTGTGCGCCCACTGCCTCCTGGGGCTCGGCGCTAACTGTCCTTGACCGACGCGCAAATACGTCCCAGTGTCACCGCGCGCTCATGCTAGCCAACCTTGGCCCATCTCAAGGTCGCCCCACGACCTAGTCTAGACATTAGCCGCCTGAGTGGCCGTCGTAAGAAAGCATGTGTCGGCGATTCCTGATGCGCTAGTCACTCAAGAATTGACGCCCTGACAGCCGAACTGCGGTCAGCCAAAAGTCAACACTTCTTTCATCTATTCTCCTATCCTTCTGCACAATACACTATTTCTAACAATCTGGCCTTCCCACCGTCTTCTCCTTTCACCTAAAGGAACCATGGGCCTGGAAGGTCGCAGCTGTTAAGGTAAACCTTCGTAGCCTTAACCTCTGTCGATGGTACCACTATTTTGCTTGCTAACAAAATACAGAGGAGCACACAGCGTATGTAGCAGAATTAAATAGCACCATAAATTTCGTGAGCGCTCATCAGCCGCTTCCACTCGCTGCATAAACAGAATAACGAATGGTAAATTACAGAATTGAATTCATACAGAAAATCGATCCAAAACATCAAGGTCACTGGAGTTAGCTAAGGGTCAATCAATAAAGTAGGAATTCAAACATTGTGGGCAGCAAAAAATAAACGCAGTAAACTGTCTAAGGCAAAAACATCCAAGGCAAAACTGTGGGAAGGGGGTGGGTAAACAAGGAGCCGGTGCTACCACGGCAGGGTTAAGTTCACCACATGCTCCAGTTGTTTACATAGGTCAGGTTTAAACCGCCTTATGTATGCAGCTGAGCTTGTATTTTGCAACTCGGTGAAGACCCTTCCTATTCCAACTGCGAAGGATGCCTTGCCATTTTACGCCACTTCTAATGTTTTTTACCAATTTACATGCACTTGCGGATGCAAGTACATAGGACGAACACAACGGCAATTGGCAGCCAGAGCAAAAGAGCACTTGCCGAGTTGGTTATTAAGACAGGAGAATAGGACTCCTCGTTCTTCTATCACTGAACACCTATTGGATACGGGTCATTCTGTTGACCCTAAAACATCCTTCCGAGTACTTGTTCGGGCACGAACAACTCGTATCTTACGCTTCCTGGAGGCAGCATACATGAGGTGGTTTAAACCTGAACTATGTAAACAACTGGGGCATGTGGTTAACCTAACCCTGCCGTAGTAGCACCGGCTCCTTGTTTACCCACCCCCTTCCCACAGTTTTGCCTTGGATGTGTTTGCCTTAGACAGTTTACTGCGTTTATTTTTGCTGCCCACAATGTTTGAATTCCTACTTTATTGATTGACCCTTAGCTAACTCCAGTGACCTTGATGTTTTGGATCGATTTTCTGTATGAATTCAATTCTGTAATTTACCATTCGTTATTCTGTTTATGCAGCGAGTGGAAGCGGCTGATGAGCGCTCACGAAATTTATGGTGCCATTAAATTCTGCTACATACGCTGTCTTCACATTTGTACCTGGGAAACGATGTTTCAAACGAACACTCAGGTTGCCGGAGTTGCTTACGAGGCCAACTTGACTGGGTCGCGAGATTGTTGCACAGTAGGATATTTGTGAGCCATGATTAAGGTAACTGGCGAATGAATTAAAACGTTCTTGTTCAAGGTAGTGGCATGGATAAGAAAGAAAACTTGTCGAGCATCGAATCAATTAGGTTATTGTCCTGAGCTTTCCAACCCTTACAGGAATCAATCTTCAGAGGTAAGAAACAGCAATCAAAAGGAGTTTAGTTAAAATGGGTATAGGCCAATCAAATGTCAGAGGTCATCAGGTCGGTGGGGGTTAAGAAACAGTACCTAAAAAGGCTGGGGGGGGGGAATTATATTGGCTAACACTGATTAACTGTCAGTGAAATCGGGGGTCATTTGGGGTCATAAACAGTAGTTAGTGTAGCGCCCAGTCACCACGGTAGAGGGTCCTGGTGATCCTGCCTCCCTACACTGGATCAACCTTGCCTTCCTCCTAGCCTGTGATTTTGATGACAGGGCAGCCCCTCCCGGCCACGCTGCTCCGACTCCTCCTCCTCGCCGCTGGAATTGAGGCCAACCCTGGACCTCTCTGGTACTGCTCGTTCTGCCAAGTCCGTCTGGGCCGCCGCGACTGGTCTGTACGTTGCGGCTCCTGCAATGGTTGGTGCCATCTCCGCTGCAGTGGCCTCACCAACGATTAGTCACCCACGTTCACTTGCCCCTACGCATCCTGCCCTTCTTGTTTTCCAAACAAATGCTCAACTCTCTGGGCTGGCCACGTTGCCTAGCCGTAAGCTGCTACAGTTCAACGCTAACGACCCACTTGGAAAGCTTGACCAGCTCCTCGCATTCATGCGTTCTCACTGCAGAGCTGTAGTGGCTATCCAAGAGAAGAACTGGTCCCTTCCTGTGTCAACTACGCCATCATCCGTTGCGGTCACAACAAATGCAGGGTTTTTACCTTCCTGGTGGACAAATCCATTGCCTATCATCAGGTAACCCTGCTTGGCACCGATCCCACGGAACTACTAGCAATTTCACTCGACATTGGCCCAGCGGCGCTAGCCATCGTGAACGTCTACAATCCGCCAACTTCCAGTTGTCCTTCCGGCTTCACCGCTTCTATCGCTCCCTACGTACCTTCTAGAGACAGTTTGGTGCTGGATGACTTCAACGCACACCATGACCCGTGGTGCTCTAACTTGGTGGGCGATCCCCGGGGAGAAGCCCTGGTCAAGAACACGCCCCGTTCGACCTCCTCAATGAGAAGAGACAAACGCGGCTCCCGACCAACGGTGCCTCCAGCTCGCCCGATTTTTCCCTCACCGGTATCAGCCTGGTAGCCTCCATCATGTAGAGCACGGAAATCAGCCTGGGTAGTGATAACCCCCCATTTTGCTCGAATTGGTCACCACCACCGACCGTATCAAGGCCCCAAACAGGCACTTCATTCACTTCAGGCGATTCAATTGGGCAGCATTCATCGCCAAATGCGAAGCCGAGGTCGATGGCCTATCGCCTCCCACCTCTGTCCACACGGCAGAGCGGGCTTTTCGTCGCCTGCTTCTGACAGCAGCAGGTCACCACGTACCGAACGGCCGCATTCCCCCACTCCACCCAAATTATCCGCCTGAAGCCTTCCGCCTGGAACGAGAGAGTGACGACATACGAGCGCGCGACGCCAATGACTCGCGCCTGGGCGAACTCAATGGCTTTATCACGGAGATGGTCAACGACGACAAACGCCAGCGCTGGCATGTAGTTGCAGATTGCAATTCCCGCGGCAACTCAGCCGCCACGTAAACGTCGACGTAATCTGATCAAGCCCCGGACTGACACACCTATTCAGTCTATTAACTTCGGGAACGGCAACTTTATTCCGAACAATGGTAAGATCGCCGCAAAGACGAGTAAATTGTTCTCATCCCGCTCGGTTTCCAGTACCAAAAGCCAGCGCTCCTCTTTACGTCAACCTCACCCCGGACATCTGCTCTGCAGAAGCTATCCACACCGCCGTCAAGAAAACGAAAGCGTCGAAAACCATAGGACCAGATGGCTTGGCACCTATCCATTTGTGCCATATCGGCCCTAAGGTGGCTACCTACCTTGCTGCCCTTTTCAACATTTTGCTAGCTAACTCAGTCATTCCTGATTGTTGGCTCAAGTCAATTAGTATCCCTCTGGTCAAGTCGGACAAGAACCCCATATCAGCGACCTCGTATCACCCAATTAGCCTCCTCACTCCACTAGCGAAGACCATGGAACGGCCCATGCATCCTATTCTCACGTCTGTGGTGGATCTGTCTTGCCATCAACACAGTTTCAGATCAGGCCGTGCCACCACAACGCCGCTGTTCGAGTGGTAACAGACGGGTTAGCAGCGCGGAAATACGAATTAATGTGTTGACGCCTACAGTCGCTACTTTCATTGACTGTTGGTGACAACACAGGTGAACTCATATTTGACGTCAGTACGGGGACCGGCAACCTGACTAAACATTCCAACAAAGACCGTTTCGAAAGTGAAGAGTCCAAACTGTGCGGGCTTTTCTCACTTAAGTTCAACCAATGTATACACGGACACGTATTCTGACAGCAGCACCAAAACTGACCAGACTGTCTAACAAAGTACCCATGATGGCCAAACTACCAGGCCTAACAGCCTTTCCCTTATGCTTAGTCCACCTCCCCCCGCTTGCTGACGAATAAGTCACCACCGCACTAATCAGGTGTGGCCAAGCGACCGAAACAGCAGAAGAACGAGGTCAACCGTCACAAAAGGAAATCTACATTTTCTAGCATGGTCTTTGAGGTTATTAGGACGCCAAGACAGGAGGCTTGAGAAGTCATTCACATAGGACACCTTTAGCGATGACTTACATTTCCCAATTCCACAAGCAGACATGGCAAGCCCCAACCCATATGGCATCCTGGGAGCGAACCCGCGTTCAACTAAACCGAGGGACGCACTGGAGGTAGTCAGACGTACGCGTTTTGATGCTTGCGACATCAGTTGGGAAGAAGCATATACAAGAGGTGGGACAACAACTTTACTCACCTGACGGTTCCGATGCCGTAGCGGATTCCTCATCAGAGACAGTAACAGAAACAGTTGATTCATGCAAACGGACTTACGGTATTTGCAGTCACTATCCTACGGTATACGTATGACAATTAACGACTGACCCCTATCGAGGTTAGGTGCCCGTTTGTGTGCTAATTACTCAATGACCGGCCTGTGGGTTGTAACCGGCTGAACTTTCATCACCCCTGCTGGATTTGGGCGTGATGACTGCTCGATCATGTGGCTCCATGTCGCAATTACTTCCTGGGATGCCAGTTGTAGCTAACTTACGTCTGTAAAGATGCCTACTTGTTAAAAAAACGTATACGCAATCGAGGAAGATGCACAGTGCGGATGTCTCAAGAGCGGCAGACAGCTCTAACAATACTATTAAAAACTCAGGAAACAGAATTAATTGTAATTTGTATTTTCAGTTAGTAACAAGCCAAAAACAAATGTAGGGAAGCTCTGTCGGGGGAAATTCCACCGCCTTAGCCTTAAAATGCAGGGGCAGTGCGCGTTCGAGATCCACTTCTCTGCGATTAAGCTCAACTCTGTTTGCATTCTGAAACGTTTTCAAGGTTGGCCTCCTTCTTCGTCCTGGACGGTCGTTGCTGAATGGGTAAAACATTATGTTAGTCGGTTTAATACACGCACACAAACACACGGAGTGGCTGTTAACTCGAACGGCTGGATGAAGTGGTAGCTAAGGTTTCCAATGAGGCAACGAAATTAGATTGTGGGGAACCAGAACACACGCGGACCACCAAGAGATGACGTTTTACGAGTAATAAACTAGTATTTTATAGGGAAACTCGTGGAGTAGTCTTGCAACTTAGGCCCGGTACGATAGACGTCCTAGCTTCTAGTTTAAATAACTGGTATCAGTATAAGCCTTGCGCTGGACCGCACCCTTAACGGGCGGCGTGATAGATTTGCTGGATCAACCCCGGGGGTTATATCAGGCGATATTCGGATTGCGCTCTCATTATAGATCCCGAAAGTGGGGGAAGGGCGAGGTGGCAAGCAGTGGGGCGGCGGCTACAGTCCACTATCACGCTATAGTAATCCATGCTAAGTTACCGTCCCTGAACCATCTTCCTGTGTAACACGTGGTGGACATCGTCAAAATCGACGATCGAACTATCACGTCCGAAGAGACAGATACCAGTATCCATTTTTCTCTGAAGAACCCGACTACAATGAAGACAGGAGAGACAGGCGACATAATTACTATAGAGGGGGGATTCAGAGGCATATCACTGTCGCTTTGGCTAACAGCAAGAAGAATAACGGCAGAGCAGTCAGCGCAAGGCAGGGTCACGGCGCGTAGCAGACGACCTCACCGTCTGTGAATTACCTTTAGTTTCGGATGATCGTCCTACAATAGCAAAACACAGGAATGAAGTCCAGAAAAAAGTGGACCGTTAGCCGTACAAAAAAATAATAACGCAGTGTTTTGACTACGATACCTCGCCATCGTCTGAATCAATTTCATCGTCGTCTGAATCCACATCCTCATCCTCGTCATCATCATCTTCGAGCTACAAAATTTATTATATAAAAGTATATGCGGGAAAAATTACATCTGTCTCCAGGGCTTCACCGGTGAAGAAGAGAACAGCGCGAGGGATTACGTATTCCCGCAGATGATGGCCAATTTTGAAATCTTCATGCAGCAAATCTACAATTTCTTCATCCTTGAGAAGCACGAGGTAATGAAATTAAAGAATCTTACCAAGTCCGGTTCTGTTAGAGACTCCTTGGGCGGATCGAAGAAATTAAAGAAGGAGTCCCTCTTTACTGTTTTTGTAACAGTCCTGACATCTTTGCGATTCTTGTGCTTCTTCACTTTTTTCATCACCTTAATGGTTACATTCTTTCCCGGTTTCCAGTTGATAGTGCAGCTGTTTGCAAAGAGCTTGGTAAAGAAAATTGTGCGGTTTGCTTACCCAGTACAACGTGAAATCTCAGGACCATCATAATCTAACGGATTGTCAGCAGGAGGCTTTTGGTTGAAGAAGTACTGCTTCGTAAGACAGTCGTTGGCGAAGTATTCATTTGGCGAGAAGTGAAATTCCAGCACGAAGCCCTAATAATAACGAGTTGAGATTTAAGAAATTGATCTTACCGATTCCTCGTCCGTTATCAACTTGCAGCGAACATCATCCAGGAAGTTAAGAATTGGCTGGTCGTTTTCAGTAATCATCTCCGATGTTAAACTGTTGTGAAGAAGGACCTTTAGCCAAAACTTGGGGATTCCCTTGACTTTGTTATCCATATCACTTTCCTTTGAGGTATCTGCCAAAGGGAACGCGTCCAGTTACGCAAACCACTGCGAAATTTATCCGATAAAAGGCACTCACCTTTGACTGAGGCAAGAGGCTCGTCGTTAACCACTATCGGGAAGATATTGTTTACTACGAAATCACCACAATTATCGTTCGACGGGAAAATACTATTATTTTCGCCACACCCGAAAAAGCCAGGTTCATACCTGCAATGGGCTTTGCCAACTGTAAAGTATAGGCGTATACAAGGCTAAAAAATGCAGGGTGGTGTGACGGTGTGTTGAGAAACTATTTCTGTCACGCGAATAATTAGCCTGTAAGAGGACACTGTTCTGACAAACATCGATGAGGACCTTCACGACTCTACTCTTCTCACATTATGGCCTCTGTAGCCTCGATTCTATGTTATAGAATTAACTCAGTTGAGATGATTCGATGGCTGGGACAACACTTATTCGCCTGACGTTTCGATATCCGTCGCGAATTATTCATTTGAGACATCAGCAGAAAGCTACTTAACTCAATTGACACTGATTTTATGATATGTTCTAACGTAACGAGAGCGAATGAAAAAAACCGCGTGGCTAGACCATAATAGCATCAAAATGCATCGACGCTGATAGCAGGCATACAGATAGACAGTGAAGGGCGGTAAGATTATGGTTCAGAGACTTGTTGAACAATGTGCTCAACTTTTTTCGCTTGCGTGTCCTTTCAAGCAATATAACACACTGATCGCTAGGCGTTTGGACTATACGGTGGCAGCCAACAAGTCCGAACATGTAAGACTCGCAAAGTGAGTATTTAATTAGGACACTTGCTGCAACCCGGTGATCATTCGTGCTGTCCATATCGCAGTTGGCTAGACATGTTCAGAATATATTTTTAGTGGTAATCCTCTAAGAAATATGCGAAGAAGTCATAATTTGGAATCATTGGTTAAGAGGCTGCTTATCGCGTAGTAGGTCATTGCAGTATCGCATAGAATAAGATATAACTTATTGGGAGACAAAACTACTCCCCGTCAGACGTCATTGAAAGCTGTCCCGTACACAATATAAAAATTGGCACATAACGAAAAATGGTCATGGCTACAGCACAAAGAATGCGTACAAATAATACTCGGGGTATATTCCGCTTTAAAGGTGGACATTGACGAAAAGCAGTTTAATTAGAGATATTGTCATAATATGGACGTCTAAACGACCTACCTCCATCCTCTTTTTCGCTCTTGTCAATTTGGGCTTTTGTTGAGAGCGAAGCCGCAAGCTGGATTTCTTGGAGATCATCATCGAAGGGCCACTCACAATCCTCATCAGAGGGTTCGACAGCAGCCGAAATTATCCTTTTTCGCTGAAAATGGAAGTGTGCAAATGCAAAGTTAGTGTGCGATTATCCTTTTGTAAATAAGCTGTGAGAGCAACCCAATATATCAGGGTTTAGGAGGGATTCAGCCGAACTATTTAGAGGGACATCAACAAGACAATACACTCTATACTGAAACTTCGTCTGCCGCAACATCGGCGTGATGTTTGATACAAATTTTGATGGCGAGAGCCAAAAGCGGAGAAATTGCAGGAAAAAATTATTTAGGAACGACCAGAAATTTGGGATGCCATAAAATCTACGACACTGACTTGCCGACAGCATAAATTGCGCAACGAGATCTCTAACTACTGTCAGAAAGCACTGCAATAAAGATAACTCATATGAATAAGAATATTCGTAATGGCTTATTATTATTAACAAGATGCACAAATGGGAAGCAAATCATTGTGATAACGGTCACCTTTCACCTCATAGCAAGCAAAATTTAGTGAAGAGAATAACTTTCAGAAGCTGAAGATAGCAGTTACGTTCGACATTCAGTGAATTTATTAGATGTCGCTTTCCTACTTAAACGTCAGTAAACTCGGGCCTAAACACAGATCTTGAATAAGATTATCGAAAACGCCAGAATCGGTTGTGGCAGGCATGTGACTTAGGTGGCACAAAGCCCTTGAAGCACCGCGATTGCCCTCCAAGTCCAAAATACATCAGTTCCAAAGTCTACACAAACGATAATGCGATTCTCGATGAGTAAATAGGAATACGCGATCCCTAGGACAGGAACATTACTTGACTGAATCCTCCCTGCTACTGTTTATGATAATACGTTCGAAAAGTCCAAAACTTCACACGAACAAAGTTCTTAGGCCAGTGATCATACCTACTTCTGAGTTCCAAAGCCCGCACACCAAGAAATCTTGGGATGGATGGAAAAAATAGTGAATTTGTTATGAAATGCGTTTGCGGTCGGCAGGCTATAGACGGTTTGATGTCCAATATAAATAATGGTCTATTGAACTATGAGGGAAGCAAAATTGTGCCACAATTCTCCTCGCCATCATTTCATGTCGTGAAAAGGACGATAATATTCGTAAGAATATTCTGGACCGCATCCTCTCTGCTGTAGACAATGTCGATATCACACCAGAAATGCAATATTTTGAAATGTTGGTAGCTGGCATTATATGCGATGCAAGGATAATCTCCTGACCTAGCAATAAACTTATTCAAACAGAAACAAATTCAGCTACCAATCATGAGAACTTGACTCATCTGTAAGCTATTGGACATAACGCCTTCTATGGGGGCACGCATTGACCCCAACCTGTGGGCAGATTGGTCTTATTCTACAAAGCTCTACGTCATCGTTCTCTGTTGCCGACAGGTTCGACCTGTCGCACTCCTACGAGATGGTAGAATATAGGGCCGTCAAAGAGCGCAGTATAGATTATATGTAGATGGCGGTCTTGACAGCACAGATGGCCGTATCGCTCTTGGATATCGCCGAAGGAATAAATGCAAACATAATCCTGGTAGGACAGCTCCTGATGAACCAATCGACGGAACATTAAACAAACAGGATACATGAGAAAGTTCAACCATCAAAAGAAATTGTGGACACTTGGTGTGGAAAGCCGCTCCTTGACGCTGATTAATAAACTTCAGTAAAATACGTTAAAAATAAGCTTTATTAAGGTGTTTTTCCATGCTTGAAAGTTTATTTTCAGAGCCTGGTTAGTCTAGAAGTGATACTATGAATAATGAGGGTCCACCCGCTCGCTTGTATCTTGTGACTCTGTATAGACATGCATACGAGAAGACGCAAATTTACTAAATCTTCTTTATCGATTAAATGCTCGAATGATGGTAGACGATGATGTCAAAATTATTTGAATTAATTTTTGTAGTCTAACTAGTTTGTGTTAATAGTGAGGATCTGATTTGCAAACACATCTTAAAGTTGAAACTTAACGAAGCACAAGCTAAGCTGGGAATACAAAAAGCAAGAGTTGAAATGGAAAGAAGATAATACCATATCCCATAGATCAGCATAACGGGCTTCGTACTTCTTCTCAATTTCGAATATTTCTTGATAGTACTCGGTTTCTATGCCGATAGCCTTGAATAGAAGCTTCTTCAATGCCTTAACGCGCCGCTTTACTTCTGCGGGTTGCCTTTAAAAATGTTAATTTGGAAAGAGGAAATACTTGAAAAACTCAGTTATCGCCTGAAGCTTCTCTGGTGCAATCCCTCCCTCACCAATAGAACCATCGTACTCGTCGCCATCACCATCTTCGTTGAGAATTTAATTAAATAGTTCATTATTTACCTTCGGAAACAGCTCTAGAAAATCGTTGCATTTAAAATTGCATACCTGTGTGTATCAGACATGTTCCAGAGATTAACCTCGCACGCACTTACAGGCAAACCCAACGTGCCCCTTGAATCTGAAAGTAGCGCTTTCAAATCAATCCACCAAAACAAACTCCGCAGCCATCGTCTATATTTTTGTTTCCTTACTATTTATAAGAAAGTATGCACCACGGTTTTATTCCATAAGTAATGAAATTTGAAATGTCGTTTGTAGGTCTAGACTTATTATAAGAGTCTTCTTACCAAATTTCCGCAGATCTTTCAGGAGTTATTGCTCAATAGTTTTACGCTCACAAAGTGTGCAAATAACATGCAACCATATCCATATTTCTGAGATATTAAATAAGTGTTTGCTTCTCAGGCGTATTCAATGTCAAGAATGTCACTCTTGCATTTTATTTGCATGATAAGTACTTCAGGACCTTCACGGCCTCCATCACCCCCCTTTATCAACCATAGAAGCCTAAACTGAATGCATCATTCCTTCGTGAATCGAGGAAACTTCAATTCAAATTACAATGTTTATTCTGATAGCGGAAACAAAACCGGTCACCTCTAGCCGCCTTCCCTGCCAGCACAATCCCCGTTCGCCCCGTCGATCAGCGGGGGAAAACGGGGCAGAATGGGGCTTTACCCCCGCCGAGGACGGTTGTCGGGACGAGGATATCAACCCGTTTTCCCCCGTCGGCAAAAAAAAAATTGGCTGCACGACGCGTTGTTCTGCTCATTGTGGCCCCTCCCCCACCCCAAATGCCCCCGCCACCCCCCGCCCCCCTTTAACCCCTTTGGCCCCCCAAAGCTACTCATTGACGCTTTTGAGTAGAGGACAAGTGCTAATGAAATAGAAATTGTGTTATATTATTCGATAAAAAGATAATAGATAATTTTTACAAACGTTTGTCAATGTCAATGTATAAATGTTTGTCAACCATGAGAAAACGCGAAATTGTTACTAAAGGTACATTGTCGGCAAAAGGTAACCAATTAACACAGTGTATGCGATGGCACTTACAGTGTCCTCTGACAGAAAGTGATAGATCCCAGCCTTGTCCACTGCAGCCTCCCTTCATTTTTCACGTAAACCTCCATAGCGATCCCGTGAGCCATGGAACCACTCAATGGTCGTCTTCCTTATTACGTCCTGTGGTACGTTGTGAAGCCCTGGATGTCACAGCGTGGTCTCTGAAGGTTAGGAAAATTATTGCAACCTACCCGTAAAAATTGTAGAGAGTGTACTTCCTATGAAGGACTTCTATTCCTTCTGCGTGGAACCCTGCCATGTAAAAATGGTGCACAGTGACGGTCCAAGAAGCTGGGATAGGATGTGCCGTATAAGCTCTTTGGGGCTGTGGCCGACAACCGTTACGAGGTAATTAACCTACATGTCAAAAGTGTTAAAATTAATTGGTCCGTAATCATACAGTCGATTGCATATCTGATGCAAGGTTGGGAATAGGAGGATTAAACGCACATTTGCGGTTGTTTATTGAGTTCATTGAATCGAATTGGGTCGCAAAATGTTGTTCACTAGAATTTAATTACGTTCAGATCAGAATAATGGGAGAAAATAGAGGTGAGAATGGGCGAAATCCAGCGTTTGTTTCTATCGCAAAAATTTCCTATGCTATCAAACGTTGTGGAAAAGAACTTCTTGTGTGTGCATGTTGCACTATAAAGGAACAGTTTCAGTTTATTTGGTGAGGATAATAGGCAATGCCTTTGAAAACCCTATTAAGCACGTGTACAAGCACCTATAAAAATTAACCACTACTAACACAGAATTGGAAAACAGTGAGTAGCATTGTTTTTGACAATATATGTCTGGTTTTTAGAAGTCACACTTGGAGGGAGGAGATTAGCATTGGTTTTTACAATGTATGTCTGGTTTTTAGAGTTTAGACTTGGAGAGAGGAGAGGGGAGACATGTAATTATCCAAGCGTTGTTTGTAAATCTGAAGGGAAGTGGCCTCCACGACTGACTGTGGAAGGTTGTTCCACTGTCGTATGACACGTTGGGTGAAGAATTCAGAGCGGAGGTTTAGCTTGGACATTTTCGTGCGCAGCTTCATTGTGTGCCCACGGAGATGAGGCGAGAGGTGCCACTGAAATATTCTGTAGAGCGTAATCCTTTTTTAAGACCGTTTATTATCTTGTAAACTAGGATAAAATTGCCTCTTTGTTGCCTGTAATGCAGAGGGAATAAATTAAGTCATGCCAGTCTATCTATGTAAGTGTTGTTCTTTGGATCTCTTACTAGTTTTGTTGCCCGACGCTGCACTTTCTCCAGACATGCCGTGTCCTTTGCTAGCCATGGCCGCCGCGCCTGTATGCCATACTCTAGGTGTGGTTGAACAAACGTGTCGTACACTCTGCCAAAGAGATCTACATGGAAGGCTAGAAACGCCATTTGATGGCGTGCAGCACACACATGGCTTTATTTGCATCTTTGACAGATTGTAATGCGGGCTTTCGATTACTCTGTATCCAAATGCTGAGGTGTTTTTGCGTAGATGCTACGGAATCCGGATGTTTTTCAGGTGATATGTCCTGCTGTTCAGGCGGATAGGGTAGTTTGTTGAACGCAGGTGGAGAACGGCACACTTTTGCACATTGAAATCCAGCAGCCATCTCTCGGACCACGTCTGCAGTTTGAAAATATTATTTTCAGAGCATCTCAGTCGCTTAGTCGGTCAATGACCTGTTTGAGCTTAACGTCATCGGTGAACATGATTTTACTGCAGTCCAGTTCTTGAAGGCTGTCATTTACATAGAGAATGAAGAGTAGAGGATCGAGAACGGAGCCTTGAGAAACCCCACTAACTACGTCAACCCAGTCCGATTTATCCTCCCCGGTGCAGAGCAGATATTTTTTAAGCAATGGTATTAAACGACAAATTGAAAGAACACTCATGAAGGCCTTTTCTGTCTCGTTGGACGTCATCAGGTGGTCGTAGTTCAACTCCAGTTTAGCATTGGAAAATTCCACCAAACTCGAGTTTCGAACCCGTGTCTCTCGGGCCAGAGGCGAACTCTCTACCTCTGAGCCACGGGTCAGCCGTGTTGTCGGTTTGTGATCGGGACTAGATAGTAATGGGTTATTTTAAACCTATCTGTTTCAGGATGCACTCATCCTGTTTACGGTTGTTCGTTTCTTGCGAGCTAATTGGATCCCAAGTTATGCATGTTACTCACTAACTTTTAGTAACAAAACCAGTATGAGTGCATCCTGAAACAGGTCGGTGTAAAATAACCCATTACTATCTAGTCCCGATCACAAACCGACAACAAGGCGGACCCGTGGCTAAGAGGTAGAGCGTTCGACTCTGGCCCGAGAGACACGGGTTTGAAAGTCGAGTTTGGCGGCCATTTCCACTGCTACACTGGAGTTGAGTTACCACCACCTGATGACGTCCAACGAGACAGGAAAGGCCTTCGTGAGTGTGTTCTCCGTTTTTCGGTAAAAACCATTCAATACCATTGCTACTAAAAGTTATCAAGTAACATATATAATTGGGGTTCCAATTAGCTCGCAAAAAAACGAACAATCAAGAACAGGATGAGTGCATCCTAAAAACAGATCGGTGTAAAATAACCAATTACTATTTTTTAATTATATCTGTTCACAAAGCGGAAAATTTTGTTTTGCATCCATGAAATTGAGGTAAGTGTAATGAGGAGACAGCGCATTACTTTTGGGAATAGAATGGCGAAATAAGTTTGGAAAGTTATATTTTGCAAATCTGCCAAGTTTTGTGCCATAAAATTTAGTAATAAACTTTTGAAGTTGTTCTTTGCATTACTCAATTTTAAATTCATATTTTATATTTGAGGGATTACAGGCATGAAATGCGTTTGAGAACGTTGTTAGTATATGGCAACCAAATTAATTGTACAATCGATAAGAAGTTGGTTACAGTTAACATGACAAACATTTGACAGAGTTGTCACGGGACATTGCGAAATAGTTTTTTTTTTTAAAATCGCCGTTGATAGTATTGCCACTCTCCTTCGTATTTGTTATTGTAGAACTTAGTCTAGAAGTAACAAAATAGCTGAAAACTGTTCCGTTTTAAATAAATGAATAAGCTCTTTCACCTATAAGCGAAGATATACCCCTAATTGTTAGGGAAATCAATCCACTGGCCAAAAGTTCACATTCTGACCTTGACTTTGTCCTCAAAAAAATTTAACGTGTGCAGACCTCAGACGCTAAAATATATCAGTTAAGCTTTTTTCAAGAGTTTACTTTTTGTAAAAATTTTCTAAATCAATCTAGAGCATATTTATTCGCGACTTTTGAAGTAGACGTTCATTTTTCTCTGCAATGAGTTCACATGATTGGGTGGTTCTGAAACTATGACACTCAAAGACAGCTGCATGAGAAAAAATGTTTAAAGGCTGCTTATTTATGTAAAAGCCTTCAAGATACATCGTATTTTAAAGGTTTTGGTACGCACATACAATATACTCATTATTTATGGTCAATTGACTAAAGCCAGTGAAAATCGTCAAGTCTTAATTAGAATTTCATGGAAGACCTGAACCTCTTCATAATACAAATATCGAAAACATTACAAAAAATATAGCGGAAGGCAATAACTCTAAGTGTACAAAAATGGGAAGTTTAAAATTGTTCCTGAAAATTCTATTTAAATTTTTAGTCACCGACCAGCACGTCCGCAAGTGAGTTTAAGCAATTTCTTTCCCCTGTGATCCCCCAAAGGGGCATATCAAGCAAAAACGTGGTTGCCTAAGCCCAACATAAGTCAAGCAATGCAAAAACGAAAGAAACAACTAGCAGTTCTCGTTAAAACGTGTTAGAATGCAATCTCAAAGTTTAGGCTCTTCGGTAACACCCATACGCTATGTAGACAGCGGGAGCGTTTAGCAGTGATTGGTAGATTAATTCATATTCACCTACATATCGTCGTTATAAAAAAGTAGTCAATGCATGGTGAACTAAGGAGGAAGCAGTGATAAAAAACTCGTACAATTGAAGCTGGAGTGGAGTTCAGCGAACCCCCGTTTAAAAAAACAAAACGTAGGAGAAAAACTGTTTCAAAAAAATTAAAGGGGTTGGTTGAGAGGATTGATTTTAGTGCAAATGAGACAGGACTGTTGATGAGAACGTATGAGGGTTGGAAACGCTTCTTGTAGTTGGCGAAATCATATAACAGCAGAGGCTGTCGGTCACCATTGCTACACCACCCGACTGGCTTCATGATCAACCATCAGGGAGGGTAATCATGTACAAAATTGTGCGACAAATCCCGAGCTTATTGACCATACAGTGTGCAATTTTGGGGGACAATAAATGTAAAAAGCTGAAGAAAGCATCAAAAATGGTAATACTGGTCAGACATTAGGAAAGAGGGTAAGAAAACGGGACCTATACACAATAAAAATTGAAAGTACTCTGAGGCCTTCCAAAAATTTAGGTGTTCTAGGGATCTGCACTTACGTGAAAACTCGACTGGAAGACAGCGACTGCAAATAGCAATGACGTTTTTCAGTTTACTGAAGCACCCTCGCCATTTCCAGGTATGCCGAAGTCTTTTCATGACACCCAGGCATACCATATGCATGCAATCAAGAGGGAAACACTTAATTGTGTCAATGGACAGGTCTTCAAAGGGGGACCTCCCTTTGTGATGGAACTTTTGAAGGCAGACTCAAAACGATGTATTATCCCGCAAAGTGCCACTAGAAGTCAGGAATGTAATTCACCTGTTTAAGCTCACGCCTTGGTGACAGCACCTGTAAGGTTAGCTTTAAGGTGTGGGCGAAAGCATACCTGTCGCAACCAAATGTGACATTGTGCGCTGTTACTTGTTTTGCGTATGCACGAGCTAGCGAGTCACAGACAATTTGACGCACAACGACATGGACAACGCCATGACTTAGTTCAGTAGACAGGCCATGCGCGAGGAGTTCCTTCAGTTCCGAGACACAGTCATCAAGGAACCTGCCAATAGGGCCTGGTTTACTCCAACTTCCGAAGACACCAATAACGAAATGTTTGGAAACGAAGGGGTTTGTAATGCGGAACAATATTGGCTAGACACATCGACGAGACGCATTAAAAAGCCGCATTTTATCAATATGAAGCTGCAGCCACACCTGATGAACGACGGTCCTTTGATGAGCACGCATTTCTTTCTGTAGGCCATCACAAAAGCCAACATGGACGTAGTCACCATTACTTAGCGACTTTGTAATGCATGTTTGCGGCATTTTTATCACTGTCTTCGTGTTCTTCGGTTCATCAGGGATAGTGGTCCCCTTGAAAGCAAGGACCGTATCAAAAAGCTCCTTAATAGCAGTATGGCGTAACGACCGATGTACGCAAAAATCGTGGAGGGCTTCAGTGGTTAAATAATTTGGTATGAAATTGTTGTCATCAACTTCCAGTACATTTACATCTAATAAGCGTTTTGAGACTCTAAATACGTACCGAAAGGAATTTCTGGGGTGAGTAAAGGCATCTCTAATTCAATGTCTTCAGAGTTATGAACATATAACATCAACAGCCGCGTTGCAACTTCATCTCGAAAGGCCTCTAGATAGGCCCTCTTTCTGCGCTGTATGCGCTTATATATAGTGCTCCGGTGTAATCCATTGTATGACCGCTGCATACTTCTCTTCAATCTATGGTGAACAACGATATTATTCCCCTTTTTATGCACATTTCATGGACAGACTGCTTCATTAACCAAATCAGAGAGTTTCAATAGGACGGCACTTATGGTCGATAGTTAAAATAAATAATATTATGATAAAAGTAACAAAAATACAAATACAACGTACTTAGACAGATAAATGGTAGGTATTGGGCCAAATGCAAAACAGTCACAATACCACAACTGACAGCACATTAGGTCAAGACGATCAATGGCTGCCTTCTTGTGAAGTTAAAATAAACCCCTCGTTTTCATCAACGTCCATGGAGTCGAAGGTTTTGAACCGATTATATTTTACTAACCTTCGAATTTTTATTTCTTCTAACTTTTTACAAATGATAATGCGCAAAATTACTTCAGTTGCATTCCGGACTCGATGGATGTTGCTTCACAGCAATGACAAAAGCTACGGTTCCTGAACAATTTATATGCCTTAACCTTCTACCCCGGACCTCCCTGTATTCCCCCGTCGCCACCCCCATCCAATCCGGGTAGTGTGCTGGCAGGGTTTATGCATGACGAATGGAGCATTGGAGAGGATTAAGTAGGAATTCCTAAGGCCTTTTGGTAAATCTATTTAGCCCGTGGTCTACCGTCAATGAGGTTTTAGTGAAAAACAACCGGTTTTCGTTTTGTTAGTTTTCATTCGCGGTGCCGCACACTTTTCAAAGTTCAACGTCAGCAACAGTTGATCAGATTTTTCGCATGGTGAAATGGATCCAACAAAGCGAATGGAAACCGAAATTCGCACTGTGATTAATACCTTCTTGCAAACCGTGTTTAGCATTGTTATCTTTGATTGCTTGTCACTTTTTATCTGGCCTGCGGATATGACTCGTTTTCATTTCCAGCCTTAAAAAACCAACAGCAGCAAGGACATCCAAGATTCATGAAGATCAGCAGTTATTCAGGACCTCGAAGATCTACAAACGTCTGAGTCGTACCTGAATATCCTGCATATTGTTTTTACATATTTAAAAGTGCTGTTAACCAATAAGACGTGGTGTTTACTCAGTCTGCTTCAAATATTATCAATACTTCGCACACCATCGGAAGATTTTGGTTAATTTGAATATCAGTCAACACGGTACGTAACAGTCGCAAAGGCGAATATACCTTGTAAGCCATTTGCCGGACCCACACGTTTTTGTTTAAATAACTACCCCATTTTTGTTTTGAGGCAAGACGTGAAATATAACACTTTCGATTATCATGTTACGTGCGGTGTTCTAAGCATTTCTTGCTTACACTATTTCACCTCTCACAATCTTCAAACTTCACCGGCCGCTATTATTTTTGCCCTTCAACGACACCATTCTCTGGTGATCATTTCCGGGCTCAGGAGCATCTAACGGTGACCTACAAGCGAGATTTCTTTTCAACTCTCCCAGCTTCAGATCGACGAGCAGAGAACCTAACATTTGCGAATCCATCCTTTGGCAAATCAATTTCTTGGCTACTGCTGACAAGGATCATTGAGGATCTAGTGAGTCGTATCGTTCCTATTTTCATTGTTATTTTTGTATACAGTTTTTTCCACCCTTTTCCACTAATGTAGTGTGATGACAGTCGTATCTGCCTCGCAGACGTGCATTCACGCTGGATGTCTTAATCAGCCCGGATGAAAGCTTGGGACGCGTGTAAGCTCATTTATTTAAATTATTTGATTAAAGCCTAGTTCTCCTAACAACAGCAGTAAAATTGCTTTATAAGCGATGCGTAATTCCAATCTACCTTACCTTAAAACCTAATTGACTGTCAATTCCTTACTCAGTTTATACACATAGGTACCTCTTAATTCATGCAGTCGAGTCGCTTAGTTAAATTTGTTTGGCTTTCGTAGTGCAGTCGAGTCATCAAGGCTAAGTCCAAGCTTTTTAGCCTATTGCAGTCTCAGCAACACTGTTGTCCTCTACTACCGTTACTTGTAGCCCACCTATTTAGAGAGATGGTGGTCTGACATCCGACATATGGTAGCGTCAGAGTTAGCACAAGTTCAACTACACTTAGTACTGACATGTAAATTTATGAGCCCAGAGTTGACTTTAATCACTATTCTACAAACGCTTTAGTATTGTTCAAATGCCAATCACTATTACATATTCACAGATAGAGGAGTGCATACTGGGTGTGTCTCCTTAAAAGAGGATACAGAGGCAGTTCTCATAGTATACTGTCTACTAGCCTCAGTAAGCACGTTTGCTAGAATTAACACTTCTCTCATAAGCACACACCTATAGCAGCAGCATCTTGGTCCGTACAGATCGAGGGATCGAGGTGAGAGTTTGGAAGCCAAGGCGAGCACAGCTTTGCTCAGGCCCTCAAGCATGTACTTACCTGAAAGAGTTAGACCCAGATTCACCTTCCTTGTTCAGATCAATGGTATATAAGCCCTAGCGAAGGCTTAGTCAGTAACAACTTTGACAAATGGTGTCATCAGTGCTAGCACATGTAGTAATACACATTTGTTGTAATTGTGAGAGAAGAACCCTGTGTTGATTTTAACCAGCACCACTTCTGATTTACAATGCAGACTGAAAAAGTACCAGTGAACATATCACTCAGCTACACCCTATGCTAGCTGCTATTTCTAGTGACTGTTTAGCAGAACGAGCCCTGCTCCCTTAGAATCGGGCTAGACACATTCATTAGGTGAGTGACGGTAGACAGTGCAGTTATACCGGCGCAAAGTCTTCTGTCACTATATACTAAGTATAGGCGGTATTTACGGCTGCGGCCACGCTTCCTCCTTGCGCGGTCATCTCGACTCGTATTGTCCCCATTTAAACGCCGTGGAGGGGTGTAGAGTATAGTAGTCTGCGGCGCGTCTACTTTCACTATAATGGGCCCCAGTAACCGTCCCTGCTCTCGAGCATTTGGTGGACAGCACCGATTACGGTAGTCGAACTCACAGTGTGGTAGATTAATAACTGATAGTTAGCTCTACACTAGAAAGTTTTTCGTTACACCTTTTCTGAGAAGTTTGATATATTTTGTAGTTATAGCCGCTACAAATTTGGTGACCCCGCTTTTACGGTTATCTTCGTTTTGCAATTTACTCCAAGCTACTGTTTTTCGTGCTCAATTTTGTCGTTCACGTGCTTTTCAACATGATAGAAGGAGACCCACCTTTTTACGAAGTCGACTCCGACGACTCTGTTTCTAAGTTGCAAAATTCCCATTCGATAATTCAGAATGCAATTATGGCGAGCGAACGCTTTCAGTAACTTCTCATCAGGCCAAACAGTTACAAAGGAGGTCTAAATTTAAAAATTGATAGTTTGTCTTTCTTTACATGCAGGGTCCAATCAGAGCGCAGAACTATGCAGCCAGTTAGGTAATCGTTGGCCATGCCAAGTTGGGGCTTGCACGAGATTTTTTTGTGCACACAAAACCGGTTTCCTCAATTGAATTGCGGTTGCTTCTACTGTTGCCAGCAGACGTTGACCCAGGGACTTCGGGTAGTTTTGTGGGACCTTGTAAATGACCTTAAAGGCTTTGCTTGGGTCCACACGATGTCCGGTGTCAACCATGTGTGCGAGGATCAAACTGTTTATGCTTTTGGTCTCGCCTTTGGCTAGCCATGCCGGGATGTGTTCCCGTATTCTTTTAGATAAGCGCTACTCGTGCGACCGATATAAACAACTCCCCAGGAGCAAGTAAATGAGAAGATACACATAGAAGTGGTCTGAGTTGGCAGCTTATCCTTACCCTCACCATGCAGTATCGGGTTGGTTGAAAATAACATCTGAATTTTCGCTGCTGGGAAGGTTTGTGCTATGGCTTGCCTGAGGCGTCTGCTTAAGAGTTCGCTTGCTGCATCCCCTTGAAAATAGACTCTGAGGAATAGCGTCTTTTTTTCCACCGTGTGTGTGGTGAGCTTTGTTCCTTTCTCCATCATATTCTTTATGATAAATCTGCTCGGATATCCGTTCTCTCGAAGCACGTCCTGCAGTTTCTGGAGCTCCATTTCAATGGTGTCAGCTGAGCAGATTTTTCTGGCTCTTTGCGTTAAACAGCGGACTAAGTTATGCTTCTGTTTGATAGGTACAAAACTGTTAAAGTTTGCATATTGTCCGGACCAGGTCTTCTTTCGGTAAACGCTCCTTCGGATGCTACCGTCAGGTCTTCGACTTAGAACGACATCCAAAACAGGAAGCGAACCTGCCGTCTCTACCTCCAAGGTGAATTTAATTGAGGGGTGTGCTTGATGAACAGCATGTATAAGTGCATTTACATCAGTATCTGCTGGGGCGATGGCGAAGATATCATTGACATATCGGCCATAGTGTTTTACCTCATGGATCTGCTTGTTGAGTTGAAATTTTTCCAGTTTGCCCATAAAGATATTGGCCAAGAGAGGCCCGAGAGGTGAGCCCATAGTGACGCCGTCTATTTGGTCCTACGCACCAGTCGATAGGGACAAACCCAATGCTTTTCAGATTTTCATTAAGCTACATACCTACGAGGTTCGTGACCCTACAGTTTAGTTTAAACATATCGAAGCCGTTTCTACCACACACCATATTACTAGCAAGCGTACGCGTTACTCGTACGTGGTACAGTCTTTAAACTTCAACGTCGCATTTGCAGTTCAGGCTCTTTTCGATCATATCCCTAGGGATCAGCCTTATTGTCGATTGAAACAGGCTATCCGTAAGCGCACGGCACAATCTTGGAATTTGGAATTTATATTTTTCAGTGCCGGTACGGCACTATCTGTACAAAGTTAATTTCGAAAATATAAAAATTCAAAAAAGAATTTGACAATATGTGCAATTAGACGTAGAAAGTCGAAATAATTTTAGCAGAAATTGTCCTTTTGGGGCAACATTTAGCAATGTGTTGCAGTTAATTTTAAGCTAAAAACGAAAACTTATAGCAGTTAAAAAAACTCTTACAGTGAAAATGGATACAGTGTTCAACAGGCCTCCATGTTCAAAAACTGTGTGAGAGAAAAAACTGCTTAGGAGGATAGTAACATAGGAACACAGTAGTAGAGCAGAAATAGGTGTGGGTTGTCTGATGAAGGTGAGTAGTCAACGAAACTGCAGCATTTTAGACTGAGTACTTCCGCGTGGCTTCGTTTGATTCAGTGGTGGTTAATGGAAACATCTAGGTTCTCGGGGGACACGAGTCAGAGAGAATAGTTTCAAGCGGATCTCCTTAATTCCCGATGGTCCTTTCTCGGAGTCATGGAGAAAGCTGCTCGGAAAAGACGAGGAGAATAGAAGGTAAATAGAATCAGTGTAAAGATAAATGTGCAGTCCCTGTTTGAATGCAGACAATCAAGTTAACGACCTTATTTCGATCGGCAAGTTATTCCAAAGAAAGCTATATCTGGAAGCAATGAACAAAGAGCGTTTACATGAGGAAGATGCAGGATGGGAGATAACAAGTGCCGAGTTTCTTAGGTTGTAGAGACGGCTGACGGGGGTAATGACAAAAGTCCTGGTAAATTTTCGCTATTATTAAGCCGAAAAAGGCGACAAAAGCCTGCTTCCAATCTTCTGTCCCAAAGGAACCTTAGTTTCGTTAGTTTCCATCTATTTGAGTAAAAAATATTAGTAGCTGTCGGATACAGCAGTTTTCGTGTGAACTTTTTTGAATTTAGTCAATTTTTGAACGGTTTCCTTCATTCATGAGACCGAAAAAGGGGCAATAGTATTCTAAGATGGGGAGCACGAACATACGATAAAGTCTTAATTTCATTTCAGGAAGATAGAAATTATAAGAAATAAAGCCGCAGATCTGTGTGGCTTTGGCTGATATTCTATGGGCGTGAGGAGAAAGGTCTAATTTATTGGTGTAGCTTAATCCTAGGTCCTTGATACTGGAACATTCAGTCATTGGGTAACCTTGAAAAATAACAGGTTGTGGCAGCCTTTCAGGTCCAAAGCACACGTATCAGCACTAAGAAGGTGAGAATTCGATCTCTTATGTTGAGCTCCACGCCGAAAGAGCGTACAGATCAGAATGAATTTGTTCTAGGTATCTCGCGGTCGTAGAGTTAGAAAAGAAGTAAACACACTTGAGAACATCTGCATTAATATGAGATTGGGAGTGTTTAACACTCAATCAGATATCATTTATGCAAAGCAAGAAGAGCAGATGACCTAGCACGGTACCTTGAAGGACACCACTCAAAATTGCGGTAGGATTAGAGTATGAGGATCCCACTAAGATCTTTTGTTGTCGATTTGAAAGATAAGATCTGATGAAGTAAGTGAGAAGACTACCAAATCCTATTGCCTCTAGTTTGGCTAGGAGCCTCCTGTGAGGAACTTTATCAAATGCTTGACTAAGGTCAAAATAGATAACTGCCACAGATCGGTGATCATTACAAAAAGAAGTAAATAGATTTAGAAAAGACATGTGGCATGTTTCACAAGATCGATCCGGTAAAAAACCATGCTGTGAGAAGCTGCGAATGTTATTGTTTATGCAGAAATCTGTAATTTTTTGGCAATTAGTTTTTCAAAGAGTTTAGCCAGAGAGGGCGTTTTATGAACACCACGATAATTGTGAATATCTTAGCGGGAACCAGATTTAAATACGGGAATTATAATCGAAGTTTTCCAGTTGTCCGGGCAAAAACCATTCTCAAGAAACACTGAAAATGACTTACTCAGTAAGTGTGGGAAATCTCTTACTTGTTTGATGAGTGAGTATGGAATGTTATCAGTTCCAACCGAATGTGAATTTTTCAGACGACTTATTTCTTTGTGAATACAAGTGGGTGATAAATTAAGGGTACTGAGATTTGAATCGCACAGCAGGGGGATTACAGGAGTGGGGCTAGTTTCGATGGTAAAGAACTTGGCGAAAAATGAATTTAGCAATGCTGCTTTCTCCAAATCCTCTGTAACAAAATGATTGTTGCCAGTAAGTAAGGGTGGAATGACTTTTTGAAGCTTGGACGATGACCAAACACGGAAGACTTAAGCAACTGATCTGGAAGAATTCACATCATTTAGTGCTGTAGCCTCTCTACGCCTATCTCGTGCAAGCCTTATTTTAAGCGCTTATTCAAATATTTGCGCTATTCTTAAGTGAACTGATAAAGATCTATTAGACGTATCCTTAAGTTGTTTTTGCAATTTCTTAAGTCTATTTAGGAGAAAATGTGGCACAGTAGAAGAAGCTGAATTTGATTTAAAAATCTTAAGTGGTATAAGAGCCTGAATATTTTCTGTTAGGTTTTGCAATAGCTCCTAGAATAAATAGGGATCGTTAGTTGAAAATATGCTATGCCAATCTAGGTTACGTACGAAATCATTTATTAATTCATAGTTCACGTTACCAAAGTCGAGGTTATTGCATTTTACATCGGGCTTTTTAGAAAGAGAGACTGGAAAACAGCAGTGAATTAAGGCATGGTCACTATTGAAAATATCACGATGAAAATTCATAAAAAGAGGGTGGACATAATTTGTCAAGATTAAATCTAATATGTTGTCATTTCTGGTCACTGGACTGACCAGTTGTGATATGTTTGAAAAGTTAATAGTGTCAACCAATTTCTGAAATCTTGGTGGACAGGTATTTGCATGCCAGTCAATGTCTGGCAGATTAAAATCACCTGCAATTATTCTGATATCGAATTGAGTTTCTGCAACTTTTTCAAACATTTTACACAGCTGCATTACATTACTTGAGTTACAGGGGGGATTGTAGACACACCCAATTATCGCTTTTTTATTGTGTGGCAGGATGACTGAAATAAGACAAAATTTCCAGAAAATGACGAAATGCTCAGGTGATACGGGAAATGTACAAAGGATGATTTAATATGAAGAAGGCAACCACCACCACGCTTTTCAATGCGGTCTTGTTTGTACAAACTATAATTATCTATGGTGAGTGTTGAGTCAGAAATAAGAGAGTGTGTCCAAGATTCAGTGACACAGAGCACATCTGGATCAAGCTCAAATGCTACTGTTTTAAGTTCTGTCATCTTATTAACAAGTGATCTCGCATTGAGTGAGACTCTATTGAGCATATCCTTCAAATGCAGGTTACGCTCGTCAGTTTTTATAAAAAAGGATAACTTGGTGGCGGAAAGAGAAACGACATGGGAGAAGCAAAAGGCGGAAAGCAAACTGGCTCTGGTCTACAGATTGTCAAGTAATTATCATCAAATGAACGGCGCATACTGTAGAAAGGCATATTAGAAGGGGTTCCAGAGAAATGACGGCTGAAGTGTGGCATGGGAAAACCAGAAGGGGGCATAAAAATAGGATTTTGAGGCATTATATCATAATTTAACGGAAAATTTGCCTTCGAAAATTGCATGACTGGTTTTGAAAAATGGTTAATTTTTTTAGCTAGCTGAATTATTTGGGGATTTTGATGAGGTTTGGGGATAGAAAAAGCGCTAGTTTGAGCGGTTATGTCTTTGTTAGATACTGAGTTGTTATCGGTTATCATATTGCCGAATTTGAAAACTGACATAGATTTACAAGGGGCATTTCTAGGTTTATCGGAATTTAAAGCTATCACAGACGTGGTTAGCTTAGAAGGAGAACGACTTGACGAGGCTACAATCTTACTCAAATCACGAGTAAGGTGAATGGGAGAAGTATCAGGGCAAACTGATATTGATCCAGAGGGATGTGGGTTTACCTGAGCGTAAGGGCCAGCCTAAGAGATAACATTTGTTTTTGTTGAACCAGATCCGGTGTTCTCATTTGCTACTTTGGATAAAACCCGACGCTCCATTGGCGTTTTATCCATGCATGCGTAGAGTTTATTTTCCTTTAAATAGTTGGCTGACCGTTCATGCTGAGAGAATATAAGGTCTACTTCTATTGCCGAAAAAAGTTTTATGAGAATCGGTGGGTTTTTACTTCGGGATGAGAGTCTTTTAGCTTCTGCAACTTTAAAATTCAAGTCACAAGAGTAAAGAAACTGAACAGCAACATCTATAGGTTGTTTATCTTTTGAAGCATTATTCAAAAGAAAATTTAAATTCCTTTCTTGCCGATCACGGGTCTCAGTAGACACCATATTGAGGAAAGGCTCTAGTTTCTCACATTGGTGAGAAGTGAGCATCGATACCTTCCCATCAAAGATGGCACCAATGACCGTAAACAGACAAGCATATTGGTTATAAAACTTACTAAAGTTGTCTAAAGCATCAAGATCAATTTTCTTCATGCTTAAGATGGGTTTATCGTTAGGAGGATTGATATTCCGGGTTGATTTACGTCTCAGTTGTGGCTTGGGTATCATATTGAATAGGAGGTGAGTGATAGGATATGTTCTAAGCAAAGTTATGCAAAAAATGTCGACAGAAAATTTGAATTACCGAAGAGGCTACGCAGGATGAATATTATCTATAATAATATAGCAAGTAATACAAACTATTTGTTGCTGGAAATTTAAATATTACCTAATTTTTAGATATTATTAAGTATCACTGCAATAGATTAATTGCTTTTTGAGTAAACCTACCGGAACTAGAATGAGGTTATGTCGGTGAAACAGTATAAAAATGTATATTTTGAACAATCGGTAAAAAGGACAAATACCGGTATGTGCAGTTGCTAAAGTGTTAGATACACAAATAAATAACAACAATTAAACTAGTAACTTCAGCAAGTAACGATGAAAACTGATAAAATATATATTTCCCTTAGCTTTGAAAGATAAGTTGTGTGCCTTGAACTTGAACTTGACCTGCCGACAGTAAAGTCAACCAGCTCCTCGACAATGTGGAGCTCGGTGATCAAACACTTTCCGCCCTTATGCGCCACCTGCATCATTTTCTAGCAAGTCACACTTTAGATGACTCTATTTTCCGCTGAATTTCGGTGGGCAAACTGCCCCATCCGATGCAACAAGTCCTTGCGCTGCTAGATGACTTTGTCCCGGTTGACAACCTCGCGAAACATCCTGATCGAATCCAGTAATATTATCCCGGTGCTATTTCGTGCTCCGTACATCAAACAAAGTTATCGCTAGCTAACCACGCTGTTTGTCAGGTTTACACGTCACGATCTGATCGTAAACCTGATCGCCGTACTCCACGACAGACGGCCAAATCGAGTAAAATGTCTTCCCCGCGGTGGAGTTCGCCCGTGATTTGACGGCCACCAGAGACGATGACCTACAGGGTCTTAAAGATAGTCTCAGGTTATTGTACTCTCAAACGAGCACAATTTGTTCCACACTCAATCGTCTACAAACCGATCGTACCCCTGCTAACCACCATTTCTCTTATTCAACAGAGCGTGCAGATGAAGAAGTCTACTAGTACCACCGTACGTTCAGCCCAAATGCTATGAAATGCGTCCCGCCTTGCATCTACGCTAAACGTTCCCATTTGGGAAACGATGCCACCAGCCAGTAATGGTGACGACTGCTGTTTGCCACTCGCGACCTTGTCACCTGTTTTATGTTTCAAAAAATTCCACCGGTTTTCATTTACTGATCGATACGGGTGCAGAGGTGAGCATAAACCACCACCTTGATGCCATCGGCTCCAGCCATCGCAGTTTGCACTCCAGACTGCGAACAACACCACCATCACCACGTTTGGTCAACGTTTCCTCACTCTATACTTTGGGCTCCGTCGCCACTTCCAGTGGGTTTTCATCGAGGCTGACGTCCAGTCACCTATAATTGGAGCGAAGTTCATGTCGCATTTCGGCCTCACAGTCGACATAAAACATCAGAAACTGATAGATCCCACCACCCAGCTGTTAACTGTCGGGGTAGTTTTGCGCGAGCCTTTCGCTGGCATACATTGGCTGTGCCAAGACCACCATTCTCTGAAATTTTGAGGGATTATCCGTCCATTGCTAAGCCCTGTCAGTTCATGGAGCAGATTCAACACGCTGTTCCTCACCATAACACTACCATCGGCAGACCTGTCCATGCTCATCCACATCGGCTTCATCCCGAGAAGCTCCAGATCGCGAAATACGCGTTTGAGCACATGTTGAAGTTGGAGATTATCCGTCCGTCGTCCAGTCCATGGGCTTCGCCATTGCACATGGTTCCGAAGAAGTCATCTGATAATTGGCAACCACGCGGTGACTATCGCGCTCTTAACCGAGCTACAGTCCCGGACCGGTACCCGATATCCAATATTCATGATTTTTCCCACATGTTGACTGGAAAGACGATTTTTGCTGAGATTGACCTCACCCAAGCTTACCATCAAATACCGGTCGCGTAAGAGGATATCCCTCAAACCGCAGTCACGACATCTTTCGGCCTTTTAGAATTTATTCGCATGCCTTTCGGTTTGCGGAACGCGGCCCAAACGTTTCAGCGTTCTGTTGATGACATTTTTCGCGGTCTCTCCTTCACGTTCGTGTACATTGATGACATCCTTGTCACGAGCTCGTACCCTGAGGCACACGTTGCGCACTTACGCCAAGTTTTCGATCGTTTTCAGCAAAAATTTCTACAACTGAATATCGATAAGTGCATCTTTGGCGTTCATTCTTTGGATTTTCTTGGCCATCACCTTGACCAACACGGGATCACATCCCTTCCAGAGAAGGTACAAAGCGTGTTTTCTTTTCCAGCCCCAAAGTTTATCACTCAGCTCCGCCTTTTTATCAGCCTAATCAACTACTACCGGTTTTTTATACCAAGTTGCGCCGCTATCCTGGCACCTTTGACGGATCTTTTGAAGTCAAAGGTCAAGTCGCTTCAACAATCACCCAGTGCTCTTGAAGATATCGAGGCAGGCAAGAAAGCGCTCACGGATGTCACAATGCTTCATTATTTGAGCACCGATGCTGATACACAGCTCATTCCGACAACAGTTGCCTCCGAAATTGCTATGGGAGCAGTTCTAAAGCAACAGGTTAACGACCAGTTGCAGTCGCTTTCCTTCTTCTCTCAGAAGCTTCAGTCAGCGCAGCCTCGCTATATTACTTTCTCGCGCAAACTTCTTGCCATTTACCTGGCTATCCGATATTTTCGTCATCTGCTCGAGGGGGGAGATTTTCACGTCCACGTGGATCACAAACCTCTCACTAATGCCCTCAAAGCTAAGCATAATGGATTCGTGCCACGTGAAGTACGTAATCTTACAATATCTCACATTTCACCTCAGACATTTGCTATGTCCGCGTTGATGATAATGTTGTTGCGGACGCCATGTCCCGTCCAGAGATCAACACTCTTACCACCACGCTAGACCTGACGAAGCTTACAGAAGCACAGGCGCTTGATGACTCCATCATTGAAATGCTTGCGTCTTCTGCGCTACAGCTGCGTGAGGCTTCCCTCCTAGCGTCGTCAAAGTCGGTCGTGTGTGACTGGTCTACCGGTACTCCTCGTCCTGTTGTACAGTTCTATCGTAAGATCTTTTTTGATCACTTACATTCGTTGTCCCACCCCGGTGTTTGTGCCAGTCGCAAGCTTATTTCGGCTGCCCCTAGATGAACGCCGACATCGCGGTTTGGAATAGGCAGTGCTTAGCCTGCCAAAAGAATGAAGTCCAACGCCATACCATTTCACCCCCCAGTACGTTTGCGGTTCTCGACGCCAGTTTTCACCACATCCAGCTGTATTTGGTCGGAACATTACCCAGCTCGTGCGGTTCCAGGCACATTCTGACTGCTGTTGATCGTTTCACTTGATGGCCCATCGCCGTTCCCATCTCAGATACCTCGGCAAAGAATAATGCCATGGGTTTCCTTACACACGGGATAGTCAACTTCGGTGTTCCAGCTACCCTCGCCACTGACCGCGGAAGTCGGTTTACATCTTCACTCTTCCGTGAGTTCACTAAACTGCTCGGGTGCTCACATATCACTACCACTGCCTATTATTCATCTTCAAACGGCCTCGTGGAACGCCTGCAAAGTCAGTTGAAGTCCGCGCTGATGTCTCAACCCACCCACACAACTAAAGTGAGAATCTACCGCTCGTACTCCTCGGCATTCGCTCAGCTGTTAAGGAAGAAATTCACTGCACTGCCACCGATCTCCTTTACGGCACACCCCTCCATTTACCCGGTGAGCTCGTGCAGTTTTCCTGCGTCTCCCCTGACGCCGCGAACAGCTTCGTGCACCAGTTGCAGCAACGCATGGCCGCACTGCGCCCGACTTCTACGCGCTCGACACCTCGACGCGTTTGCATGCATAACGACTTGAACACAACCTCATTCGTGTTTGTACGGCACGATGCAGTCCGCAGGCTCCTTTGCCCTTCGTATGACGGTCCATTCAAAGTGCTGGAACGGAAGGACAAATATTTTGTCATTCAAAAGGCTTATGCTAATGATACCGCCTCCATTGATAGACTAAAGTCGGCCTACGTTGAATGCACGTCACTACCCCCTGGTCCGTCCACTTCTACGGCAACTGATTTTATTATTTTCTGATTCGTTTTATTTGCTAACTGTTATTATGCTTGATATTGCCTTTGTCATTGTACTGTTGTCTTTCACTATCGTATCTGCATTATTTTATTCACATTAATGTCATAATAATTCCTGTCTTATAGGTACTTGCAGTGCCAAGGGCATGTCTACGTTCCAGAATTTGCCCATTGATATAATTTTGTTACTTCTAATTGACTATATGCATCTCGTCAGCCAGGGTGTCGTGTGTAGATTACTACGCTTGTGGCGATGGGGATACAACGAGTCTGTCATGTCCTTGAACGCTTGCATTGAGTCTCAAGCACAAACTAGTTGTAAAATTGGCCCCAGAGTGTGCGCCGACAATTTCACAGGAAAGAGTTAACCATGAAATGGGTCTTATGAGAGAGTACGCCAAACCGTTGCTAAAACCAGGCGAGTCATTCCGCATTCTAAAGACCTTTCGAATAGGGAAGGCTTCAACAGCTCCAGAATTAAATTCTCGGTCACAACCACTTAAATTTATTTTCGAAAACTGAAGCACAGGCACACTTTTGCTAGAGCGCAAACCATCCTTACGGAGTCTGCATTCACAACTTTTTTTCAGCTGGATTACGACTTGAAAGAGCGGATGAAGATGAGAAAATTAATAATAATAGAGCTGGAAAAACGGAGTAAAATGTCAAAACAAGAGAGGGACAAATAGTTCAAGTCAAAAGGCCATCTCTCTGGTCGAAGCCGGTAACAGTGACTGCCTAGCTGCCTCGCCATCGAAACCTAAGACACGCCCTCTTAAATTGGTCGTTTTAAATGCCAGATCACTGCTTAATAAAATTCTCCTGCTCCAGACTCTGGTTTTCGTCAACCGCCCAGACATTGTTATGGTAACCGAGACATGAGCATTGGCCTGTGTAGCTGACTCTGAACTTTCTAGTCTAGGCTATATATGCATTCGAAACTGTTATAACGAGTGCCTAGGCCAAGATGTTGCCGCCAATGACATCCTGTGCGAGTCTCCAAAGAGAGAACACGACAAGAAGGGTGCAATGTCAGAAGTCTTTGAGAGTTCTATGTAAAACAATTTTAGGGAAACAAACGTATGTTAACGGTGTCTCTTGAGCCAATAAGATGCTCTCCTGAAGAAGTGGCTAGTCCCATTGGTTCTTGACTCACTGAGTAAATGTAGCTAGAAATTCGAATTATCGATTGATTGTCTAGCTCGAAGTGGTAGCTCGTGCATAGGCCGATCGATGCCTATAATGGGCGTGGCTACTTGCTTCGCAAGCTACTGCTTGCTAAGCTGTTCGTTAGACCTGCCTCACACATCCCCTCTAAAGACAAAGCGTACGATTTGAGGTGCGGGTTCACTGGTGACGGAACCGTTCACACCCTTTCGGTTTGGTCACCTAGAGGCTCAAGTTTGTGCCTTTTTAGCACTGGGGTCCCTCGTGGAGAGGTCTGGGGAGTTGGCTGCAGTCGTGGGAGAGGAGGATGGAGACTTTTTTGTGGCGCCACGTCTTTTTCACGCGCCACTGCGGGTTGACCAACCAAGTGTTTGAGGGGGCTTGGAAGTTGATGGCACCTTTTGTCTTGGTTCCTCCTCCTTCTTCTTCTAAGGCACCTTGGCAGGGGGTGGGGTCCTTGACTTCAGCTTTGTTGTCAGCTGATTTGATTTGGCAGGACTGGGCCAAGGTAACTGCACACTATTGCAAAAGCGGTTACGTAAGAAGTCTAAGAGACCGAGCTTCTCGGTCCAGTCAAGGCCAATCAAGTCAAGCTTCCGATGGTTGCTAAGGTAGCATTTTCCCTTGAATTGAATGCCTTCAAAAGAAATGTCACAATCAAGCTCACCCGCAAGCTGGATAAATCCGCCAGAAACATTGATGGCATTTTTGTCCAATGTGATCATCGGGGGCCGTCCAATCCTCTGCCATGTGCACTTGGAGATGAGGCTGATGTCTGATGCCGTGTCCAGCTGGGAGCCTACGGGTTTGCCATTGATGGTAACCGTGAGATATTTCCTCCGTGCTTTGACCCTACAAGATCACAGTCAATATTTCCCCACTCTCCTCCTAGGACATTGCTACATCTATATCCCCCATCAATTACGATCTAGGATATGTGGCGGCAATCGTTCGTATGTAATTTTTTCCTGCGTCTCTGGAATTATTTTACTTGCTTGGACGATCTTTAGAAGTCGGAATTTAAAAATATTTTGCTTTCCAACCCATTCTACCGAGACACAACCTCTTTAAACCGAACGCAACCTCTTCAAACCAACAAATTCGTGGCCTAGTAAAAGAAAGCGTCAAGATGTGAATATTCTCGAGACCTTCAAAGGCTGAGTCGTTTCCCAACATTGAATACACTTTTTCAAACAATTTTAAAGTGCTTATTTAAAAAAACTACAGTATTTGTTAAGTTCCCTCTGATTATTTGTCGTAAGTCATAATCTGAAAATCATATCAACTGGTTTTTGCTGAACGTAATAACTAATACAGTTTGCTAAACAATTTTAAGGGATTTTAACAACCAGCTGCGGTAAAATCATAAAGGCTAAATTTTTTTAAATCGTCTCACATTTAAAGCAGATTTCCATCAAAATTATGAGAACGAAAATTATAGCTCCTCGTAAGAGATCTGCTCCCAGACCTAAGCGGTGCCTGACCACACCTACTAGTCCATGCCTTGATATCAACATGCAGCCCATTGTCAAGGCTCAGCAAAATGTTTACTCTGCATTATAGAACTGTAATCACTTCATGATTAAGTTTGGTCCTGTTTTGTCAATACTAGGCAATCTGTTTGATGATAATTTATCAGATGCGCCCTAGCAAGATTGTAAAAAGTTAGACTCCCTCGTCCATTTATAACCACGGAAGCTTTTAATAGACAAAAAGGAAGCTTTAACTTTTTACTAAAAAATGCCTCCATATAATATAATATAATATGTTTATTATGCCAGTTTACAGGCAATTGTAAAGAGTTGGTAATGCACCTCTTGGGCGCCTTCCAACACCTCGAAGACCGGAAAAAACCTAAAACAAACTCCCTATGTTGCAGCCAGTGTTGGTTTTGTTTCAGGTTTTTTTTGTTTTGTCAATACTGGGCGAGATAGGGAGATTGTTTCAAGTGAAAAAAACCTGCCTTCAAAGGTATGATACAAACGGAATAAATGTACAATTGTAAGCTGAGTTGACTCATCAGCAGGAGAACTGTTTCATATCGTTTAAAAACATTAGTTCCAGACGCAGAGGGTTGGCACAAGAACACAGTGTTCTCAGTCTTCCTTCAATGGTTGTCGGCAAAAGTTGCGCGTTATCGGCTGAAGGGTTAGCAGACTGCGGGCTGCTGCTTCAGCAGCATTATCTTCAGCATGAAGCCTGGCGGGGTTCAAAGTCCACGAACGCCATCAGAGTGAAAGAGAGATTCCACCGAGTCAGCACCCAAAATTCGTGAAAATTGACCTGAATGTAGAAAACTAGTTATAGCTCTCTTAAATATAGGGTAGTTTTGCTGGGTTTTAATACTTTTGGGCAGCTTATTCCAGATTGATATGGCATTTACTGAAAAGAATTGCCGGTACTTAACTGTACGTGCCGTAGGAAGAAATAAAAATACGTCTCGATGACTGGCGCGTCGAGAGTGCTCAAGCTGCCTTATTGTACTAAGGGGATTAAAGGTTTGACCATTCAAAAGTTTAAACAGTTAAAAAAGACCCTTCTGCAATCGACGAAGCCATAGGGGATCCAGCTTTATAAGTTCGCACCTTTGTTGGTAGGTTAAGTTACGGTGTTCTGTAGTGAAAACTCTTCTAGTGAAGAAGTGCTGCACCGATTCTATTTTCTTCCGTTCACTAGTGCGCAGAAGACTGAATAGAGGCGAGCAGTATTCAAGACTAGGTCTCACGTACATATTATAAAGGCTAGTTCTAACCTTGATAGTCTTAAAATTTCTAAGGATAAATCCGGTGGTTCGGCGTGCTTTCGAGACTATCAGGGCACAGTGCTCTGACAAATTGAGACTATTAGAGTAGGATATGCCCAAATCCTTGATAACTCCTGGGACATTTAGTTCGTGGCCGTCAATGCTTAATTCCGGTTGATGATCGTCACCAACAACCATAACGGAACATTTGTGCCATGAAAGGGTGAGGCGCCATGTGCAACACCACTGGCGGAAGGCCTGAAGATCCTTTTTTATCAGCTCGAGCACGATGTTGCGATCTGCCGGTTTATATCAATAAGCGACTTTTAAATCATCAGCGTACATGAAGGGTCTGCCATACTGAAAACAATCTGAAACGTCGTTGACAAACAGGCAAAATAGGAGCGGACCCAGTACACTACCCTGTATAACTCCACTCCTCACATGCGTGGGGTTGGAGATAACATTGGAAATTTTTACTCGTTGTGTGCGAGCACCCAAATAAGAAGATATGAAGTTCAGTGGCTTGCTACCTATGCCGAAGGAGGCTAGTTTCAGAAGGAGGAGGTTATGATCGACCCGATCAAAGGCCTTAGTAAAATCAAAATAGACGCTATAAGTGGCAAAACCGCTGTCTCTAGATTGCAGCACATAATCAAAGAAAGAGAGCTGACAGGTGTCACAAGATCGATTCTCGATAAAGCCATGTTGAGCTGTATTGAGCAAGTTGTTCTCTGTCAAGTGACGCATCACCTTTTCTTTGATTAAGGTCTCCAAGATCTTCGAGGCTGCGGGAAGTGTATTTATTGGCCTAAAGTTGTCAAGTTACGTCGATCGACCATGCTTGCGAATAGGCATTATGTGCGATTCCTTCCACAACGAAGGAAACGTTCCACTCTCAAGAGCAAGATTAAATACCTTACAAAGAATAGACGGAAAGATATCATTCGCTTCAGCTTTTAGAAGGCTAACTGGGACGCCATCTGGTCCTGGACTATAGGATTGACGATAACGACGAATGGCTACAGTCACATCCCAGACGGTAAAACTTATGGTTTCGAGTATGGCACCCGTCCAAGCCCGGATAACCGGAGGTGCAGCGAACGAGCTTTCACTAAACGTTTTGGATAGGAACGCATTGAAGCTATCGGCGGTCAACTTAGCGTCACCCTTTGGATATTGCAACAGATTTTATATGTTCCGGTGGTTTCAACTGCAAAATTGCAGAAGCCAAACCTGTCCAATCGCGTAGCAAAAACCCACCCATCCTAGTTAAATTGTTTTCACCGATCGAGGTGGACTCAATCTTCGCTCAACGAGGTCGCATTTCCCGATATTTAGAAATGACTAAAAGTTTCCTCCGTCGAGATCTTACACCAATGGAGCCAAGAAATGCGGCTCTCCAGTCCAATAGATCAATGACTCCTCAGCCTTCTATTCCTAAATCTGTTCGTAGTCCCGATAGGGTAAATGCACTCGCTTATCCTCCCCCCCCGCACACCTGGTCAAACACCTACTAACGTCAGTGCACCCGTTATCCCTGCCTCCCAGATGTCTATTCATTGTCCTATAACCATCAGTACACATGCTATCCCTACCTCCCGAATGTCTAGTCATAGGCCCATAAACATCAGTGCACCAGTTAGCCCATCCCTCTTGATGTCGCGACCGTCAAAACCCGCCGCTCCGTCATCTAATACGATATAAACTAGTCTAAATACATTCTCTGTCCAACGATCGATCAATTCCGTTGCCTTTTACTCTGCCACAAGCTCATTAATAATGTCGCCAATACCGTCGAAAGCGCTTAGGCCGAGCGCCTCCCCACCACAGCCTAGCTCATCTTTTGACCGTGCAAGTCATATTATTCCCCCGTATAATGCGTTATTGAACGTGCCAGGCTTGAACCATGAAAAATTTAAGTTGCAAGACAGAAACCCAAACTGGTATAGTTTAAATCTAATCGGAGCAGCCGTATTAGACATTCACTGATTAAGACCACTAGTCCTTAAGCGAGCGGCCCCAACACTAATTTTATGTCACCGTTTCCCCATATCAGTTCCTTTACCCATCCTCTACCACCCAAACCTACAAATTTCTACATGCCTTCTCGCCTCGCCCCATTCCTCCCAAACGCCCCAGAAGCTTATTTTGGATCGACCTCTCCTCATTTTTCCCTGCCAGAAAGCAATGCCCCTATATATCTCAGACCTTATCAGCCATCCATTATTGGCTACCCGTATGCTTACAGTTCCATAGCTGTCAGTACTTATTTCACAAATAATACGGCCTACAGTTTGCCTACCCACCCTTAAATTTTTTTTTATGAATAACGATAGCCATAGTCCTGTCACTCGAAACACACTAGATGTCATAGTGCTTAATGCCAGGTCCGTTATAAATAAAATGGCTCAATTTCGAGCTATCGCTTTCGAGATGATGCCTGATGTTATATGCATAACAGAATCTTGGACCCATCCAATCATTTCTGACTCCTCCCTTATCATAGACGAGTATGATTTCTATCGTCACGATCGCATTAATAAGCGTGGTGGTGGTTGTCTTCTCTATATTAGAACGTCATTTAGGCACTTTCCGTTTTATCTAAATAGCATGTCCTTCTCTGAAAATAAGTGTTTCGCTTCTATTATCCTGTCGCCCTGGCAAAAGGCGATTATCGGATGTGTATATAATCCTCCTAACTCTTCATCTGAAGAAGATGCAAATTTGTGTGAAATATTCAAGTTTATTTCAGAATCCACTTTTGAAGTTAAAATTATTGCTGGAGATTTTAATTTTCCTGAAATCGACTGGCTTTCGAACTATTGTCCACCTAGATTTCAGCCTTTCCTAGATACCATTAATTTTTCAAACTGGTCTCAACTGGTTAGCTCCGCAACAAGACAGAATAATATCCTAGATCTGATTTTCACAAATGGTATTGCCCCTCTCTTCGTTGATTTTAAGCAGGACATCTTCCAAAGTGATCACACATTAATTTACTGTTGCCTTCCGCTTCCTTGTACGGAAAAGGCTAGTGCTAGTCGTCCCTATCATGCGTATGACCTCGCAGATATTAGCTCAATCAACAAATTTCTTGACTCATTAGATTGGCAGAGCCTCTTCTTTATTAATGACGCTGCGTATCTTTCTGAACTCATGTCGGTAGCTTCCAAAAAATGCTACGCACCAAAATTGACCGTCCCTCATTTTCTTTTGCCCAGACTAAAGAAATTGAGGAGGCAGCTGAAAGATAGATCTACTAGTTCGCTGTCTCTGCATCTAAGAATCGCAGAGATCTTCGAAATAGCGTCAAAGATTCGTCTTACGCGTAACCAGCAAAGGGAATCTTGCGCCCAGAGTGAGTCAAACTGCAAAATCGGTTGCACAACTGTTTCGTCGTAGGTCCTCCGCAAAACGAGGAATTGATATACCCCCATTGCTAAATGAAAATAAAACATTTGTACTAGATGAGTCTCATAAGGCTGAATTATTCAATGCTTTCTTTGGGAAGCATTTTACGAAAGAATCCGAACCGGTCCCGTCGTTTCAACCATACTCATACAATACTCTCGGGAACATTGATGTCTCCATAGAATTAATTCGTAAGCAGATAATTTGTCTAAAAAACTCGCACTCTTTGGGAACTAATGGTTTCCCTAATTCAGTTATCAAAAGAGTGTCGACCTTTCCCAAATTATTTAGCCATATATTTTAGTCTCTTAAATGGTTACTTTCCTGACACATAAAAAGACATCCACTATTCTTCCAGTCTTTAAATCAGGATTTCGTTCCAACATAAATAACTACCTCAGTGTTCATAAACCCCAGCCCTAGCTAAACTTCTGGAGAAGATAATTTTTTAATCAGATTCTCGATTTTTGCCTGAAAAATAAGCTTTTAAGTGACTCG
>JAYGXS010000002.1:96045356-96135653 GCA_036362985.1 Ligula intestinalis | reverse complement strand
TTTGTGGACAAGCGTTCGAGAATAGCCAGAAGTCGGTTTGGACAGCTTGCAAGGGAGGGAGAGACTCGTCATAATCAGAATCCCTCAAATACTAACGTTCAGCACCAAAGGCGTGAAGTACCTGCCACATTCCGTTGCTGGCGGCCCGCCAAATTTCCAGCCTTGCTTTATATGTTCTCAAACACATAAAGTGGCCAGTTGTCCCTGTCTACTATCCATGAGCGTCGCTGATAGATGGAATTGTATGCACGAACACAAGGCGTGCTTTGTCTGTCTCGATAATAAGCATTTTGCCCTGGTGTGTAGGCAAAAGGAACGTTGTGAGTGTACAGGACGTCATCATACACTCCTGCATGTAAGGCGATCGGGAAACGATCAGCGAATATTGCGAGACGAGGGAATTTGCGACCTGAGTAGAATCGCATACGTACCATCACGACTAGGTGTTATTCCCATCAAGCTAGCAACACCGACCGGAACTATCGAAACAAACGCATTCTTGGACAGTGGCTCTGATGTCACGTTAATAAAACGAGAGCTACTAGTTAACAGCGGAGTCTTCACCAAGTCGACGGCATCGACTATCAACACATTAAGTGGGTCTTTCGAATGTAACTCGGAAGTCGGAGACGTAAGACTGCTTCCCATGAATGAAAAAGAATCAGTTGAAGTCGAGAGGGCTCTAGTAGTTGAAGACTTGCCACTGTGTGCGGAACCATCCATTAAGAAGTTGGCATCGTCATGGTCATACCTGAACGATATAATGTTTGACGAGCTCACGCATTGTGAGGTCGGCAAACTTATTGGAAACGAAGTCGTGGAAGCTCATTGGGTACTTGACCAACGTCTGGGTGGAAAACGAGAACCGTTTGCCGTGAAAACTTTGCTTGGATGGATGTTGCCTGGACCTTCGCGCGACAGATTGGAAGGTGACTCGATCTGTCACTGTATTGTTAATCAAGAGAGAGAGGTGACAGAAGACATTAAACACTTATACGACTCTGAGTTTTTTGACACGTCTGCAATGATTGCGAGTTATTCGTTGGAGGATGAACGGGCTCTGACTATGGCACGTTCGTCCATTAGGCACATAAATGGGCATTTCCAACTGTCACTACCTTGGAGAAATCGTACGTCGAAGTTCCCGGAAACGTATCCGTTGGCGCGGAAGCGACTGCTTCATCTCAGGAGTAAGCTGGATCGACAGCCTGAGTTACTTCAAAAATACGAGCAAACATTCAGTTCCTACAGGAAAAAGGGATACATCGAGCGGGCTGAGAGTAACAAAACATTTCCGGAACTAAGACGTTGGTATTTACCTCATCATCCTGTTGTAAACCCCCGAAAACCAGACAAAATCCGCGTTGTATTTGACTGTGCTTCAAAGTGCCAGGGCATGTCTCTAAACGATCACCTCTACCAAGGGCCGGATCTAAACGCAAAATTAGTAGTGGCAGGGGATATAGAAGAGGGGATATAGAAGAGATAGAAGAGATGTTCTTACAAGTGAAAGTGCATCCGGTCAATCGACCAGCTCTGAGATTCTTGTGGTGGGAAAGTGAGGGGTTGGCCGGGGAACCTGTTGAGTTCCAGTGGACATCCCATACATTCGGGTTAACTTCTTCGCCATTTATTGCAGCATTTGCGATGCGAAAAACAGTTGAAGATTTCGGTTCATCCTACTCTTCATCAACTTGTGAAGCGATTCATCGTAGTGTTTACGTTGATGATTGTCTGCTTTCGTTAGGCGATGCGGATTCCGCTAAATGTTTTGTGGACGAAGTTTGCACGCTACTATCTCATGGTGGCTTTCGGATGTAAAATTGGGCGTCTAATGACCGCCGCGTGCTGTCGCACATCAATGCCAGCGAACTCTCTTCTAATATGAGAGATATCGCTGTCAATACTCTATCAACTGAGCGAACCTTAGGACTGCAGTGGGATACGAATTCTGACATGCTCGCGATAAGCCTCGACATACCTACGAAACTGTCGACTCGTAGAGGCATCCTGTCTTGCTTGTCTTCTCTTTATGACCCTCTGGGTTTCGTTGCTCCTTGGTTGATACCGGGAAAGTGCTTACTACAATCCTTATGCAAAAACGAACTAAAATGGGATGAGCAACTATCCGCTATCGAGAGATCTCGATGGGAAAACTGGATCTCAAACTTACAGAGTCAAAATACGCTTCAGCTGGCTCGATGTCTTAAACCCAAAGGCATCAGCGATCCAATACGGACCGAATTACACGTGTTTTGTGATGCGTCAGAAGTAGCATTTAGTGCAGTAGCCTATGCTCGTTTCACTAACGAAACACGGAACTTACATTGTTCACTCGTTTGTTCAAAAGCACGCGTTGCGCCTCTCAAAACCGTTTCTATACCGCGTTTAGAGTTGGCGGCTGCAACCCTGGCTGTACGCGTGGCTGACCTAATCCGGTCAGCTACCAGTATGTACTTTAAAAGTGTGACTTTCTGGACTGATTCTATGATAGTCTTATACTACATACACAACGAATCAACCAGATTCTGTACATTTGTAGCCAATAGATTGACGGTTATTCATGACTTGTCTGCAACTTCACAGTGGAGGTTTGTGGGTTCGGGGGTTAACCCAGCAGACATAGCTTCGCGGGGGACGTGTAACTTTGCGTTCTTGCCTCAGTGGTTGCGCGGTCCAGACTTTTTAGTTCGACTGGAGAGCGAATGGCCTGCACAACCTTCACTGGTGCAGCCCACGGATTTGGAATTCAAAATAACGATTGCTCAAGTTCACGTGTTAAGCCAATATGGCAGTTTGGATAAACTGGTTAACCGTTTTTCAAGTTGGACCAGATTACAAAGGGCCGTGGTCTGGCTCCTGCGTTTCAAGCAGTATCTTATCGTTTCCGCTGGTAAGGGTCCTCAAGAGACATTGATGAAGGGCTATATTCGAGTCACGGAGATGCGTCAGGCTATAGATGGTCTGATGAAGTACATACAAGGACAGCACTTTACTCGAGAATTAAGTGTTTTCGAATCTCTTCAAATGGATGTCGACGGTAGAAGAAAAACCGTTAGATCTAGCAGTTTGAAGCGCTTGTGTCCCATTCTAATTAATGGTACGATGCGCGTGGAGGTCGCTTGAACTACTTGACGTACAATGGGTCGTTGAAACAGCCTGTAATTCTTCCAAACCATCATCCCGTGACAGATTTAATAATCAACTACTTCCACGAACTAGAAGGACACTGCGGGACGGCACAAGTATTGGGGGCTATCCGTCAAAAGTTTTGGATCTTGAAGGGAAGCGTGTCAGTTAAGCGTGTAATTGGTGCATGCTTATCGTGCAGACGTAAATTTAGGCCACCCCAAGGACAGATGATGGCCCCTCTTCCCCTACAAAGGACAGAAGTGGGATGGTATCCCTTCAGGTGTGTTGGGGTAGACTATTTTGGACCCTTTATGACGAAGCGTAGGCGGTCTTATGAAAAACGCTATGGTTGTCTGTTTAGTTGCTTACAGATCAGAGCCGTCCATCTTGAGATATCTTTTTCTCTTTCCACTGATTCCTTTCTCCAGTGCTTAATGAGGTTCGTTAGTAGACGAGGAAAACCGACTGACATCTATAGTGACAATGGAACCAACTTCGTTGGGTCAGTTAGGGCGCTCAAAGGTGATATCAAAAAGTGGGATCAAAAGGTAATATCAGATCAGTTACTGACCTCTGAACTCCAATGGCATTTTAATCCACCCGCAGCTAGCCATCGCGGAGGAGTATGGGAACGTGTGATCAGGTCAGTACGACGAATCCTCATTTCACTGTGTAATGAGCAACGCGTAAACGACGAGCGACTTAACACCCTCTTTGTACAGGCAGAATGCATATTAAACAACAGACCGCTGATTTCGCCCGCTTCTGATAATAACGACCTTGAACCCCTTACACCTAACAGCTTGTTGTAAATGCAAGATAGCTTGGAGCTGCCCCGTACTGACGATTTGGTTACGCAATATCATGCGGGATGGAAACAAGTACACTACTTGGCAGGCGTCTTTTGGCGACGCTGGACTAAGGAATACCTGCCTACACTACAACAGCGTACTAAGTGGCTTCGAGAGTCCCGAGAGCTGAAAGAAGGGGACGTAGTCTTAGTGTCTGGGGAGTACATATCTCGTGGAAAATGGCCTTTAGGAGTGATTGATAAGTGCGAAGAGAGTCTGGATGGTTTAGTTAGAACAGTGCAAGTGAGAACGGCGGGCGGTGTCGTAAAGAGAGACGTTCGTAAGATTTGTTTACTAGAGGGTAGACAATAAACAGGGAAGTAAGGGACGTGGTGCTAGTGTCACGAGCAGATATAAAACTATTTTTACTAGCGAGTAAATATGTGCTTTGCATGAGCTGAGTGTAGGTGAATTAACAGAGCCGATGTGGACGGTACCTGGAGAATTGGCGGGCGGTGTTATTTCCGGCTGAACAAATTTGAAATTCTGCACATCTGTTCTCCTATGAGACTCCTGTGCGACCTAAAAAATGATTGTTTACACTTCCGAAGGCTGTCTCCCTTCCCCCGGAGTGCTGACCGCCCATGACTCACTCTAATGCACATGACTGAATACTGCCCTCCCCTGGTCTTGCCCCCTTTTTTCGATTTGCACAGTTCAATTTCGCATGGCGACCACCCTGGAGGCAGTGGCGACCCAGCTGTCCGTTCATCCCTCCCACCTTTTTGACCCAGCGCCCGCGGCTACTCCGAGAACCACTCATCGAGCCACCCCACCACCACTGACTTCAAACGCTTGCAACCCGCCCCCTTGCCAGTACAGTATTGTCTCTGTTCAAGTCCGCCCCCCCTTTGACGTTGGTGTTTTCAGACCAATGGGAGCCCACAGGAACTGCCTCCTGGAATCCTATAAAACCAGATCAATGCCCCTTTGACCGACTCCCTTTGCTCTTGACTTGGAATATCCATTGTTTAGGTTTGTGCATTTATTGTTTACTATTTTTCTTAATAGTACCGTACCACCTTGATAGTTGTTATCACTGGTTTGGCGTACGCGTGACTACGGGATACAGTCGAAGAGAGCAAAGGACGAAACAGCCTTTATCAGCGGCCTTTGTCCACTTCTCCTGTGAGTAAAGAGCACTCGTGAGGCCAGAGCGTCCTGGGCGAAAGCCGTGCTGTCCATCACATAGTATTTCGTTGCTTTCGAGGAAATACATTAAATGCTTCTTAATAATGCGCTCCATTACTGTGCACGCGATGTAAGTTAGACTGATAAGACTGTAATTTGCGCAATCAATTCGCGAACCTCCCTTATAGATCGGGGTGACGTTTGCCACTTCCATTCTTCTGGGAGTTCGCCTTCGTCAAAAGATTTCTGGAAGATGGCAGACAGGGTTTTGCATAGTTCGTTAGCTTATTCTCTTAGTGCTAGTGCAGGAATTTTGTCCGGCCCAGGTGATTTGGCAGGCTTAAGTTGGAGTAATTCGGCCCTGACAGTGTTGTGTGAAAACTCTAAGTCCTCTATTTTGGGCAATAAGGAGGAGGGTAAGGGTGCAGTTTTCGGTCGATTAGCGGACGGACCGTCAGCAAAAGTTGTAGGTTCTCGGGTGTAGATGGAGTCAAAGAAATCGGAGAGGAGGGAGGCTTTCATCTGGTCTTCGGTCACCAGTTGTCCATCGGCTGATCTAAGGGCAGGGATCAGTTCCTGAGATCTCTTCGTGCTTCGTAGGTAACCGTACAAGATCTTGGGGTGTTCCAGCGACTTGTGTAATATGTTCAACTCGTTTTTGTTGCGCAGTTTAGTAGCTTCTCTTTTACAAATGTTACGTTGTTGCTTATACTCCCGTAAGTGTTTACCGGAGCCGGTTAATCTGTAGCGTCTCTAGAAGCGGTTTCTTTTTTTGAAAATGGCCTGCAAGTTTGAGTTCATCCACTTCGGGCGATTCGTACTTGTCTTTCTTCTGAAGGGACAGTTGAGACGAAGAGTTCTTTTCAACGTCGAGCTAAAGGTCATCCACTGTTTATTTGCCCCACCTTGGAGATCTGTTTCCCATGATACCTCTGACATTTCTCTTCTCATAAGTGGGTAGTTGCCCTTCCAAATGTTACTTTCCCATGTGTTGGAGGAGTAGGGTTTGGAGAACAGCGAATACTCGAAATACAGCATAATATGGTCGCTTGACCCGGATGGTGGTCGATCCTGCAGGTCAATCACAGTTTCCTCCTCTCGTGTAAAGATAAGGTCGAGACAGTATGACTGTTGTCCTTCCCTAGCCCGCGTTCCAAACGCGACGGTTTGGCAGAGCAGTTTGGCTGTGGCCCATTGTATTAATTTGTGATTGAAATTGTCTTGAAGACCCTGTGCAGTCCATGTCTGCCAGTCAAAACCAGGAGCGTTAAAGTCCCCAACGATGAGGATGTCTTTTTTCTCCCAAACCCTATACAATTCTGCTATGAGGATAGTGTCTTTGTCATGAGAATGGTTTGGCGGGCGGTATGTCACCGAAAGCGTCAGTGGCCTGGCGTACTTAGCAGATATAGTAATATTTAGCATTTCCACATCTCGTGCTGGGACCGGTACTTCAGCCGTGGCTGTCAGCTTGCAAGTGACATAGACTATAAGCCCTCCTCCCCTAGTTGTTCTGTCTTTCCTGAAAAGCTGATATCCTCTAAGTGATAATTCAGAATCAGCGATATCTTTTGAAAGCCAGGTTTCAGTTAAAGCCATGATGTCTGGTTTCACCTCCTCGACCAAGTTTTTTAGTTCGTCCAGCTTGTTAAACAAGCTTTGTACATTTGCGGTTAGGATCTTTAGTGATAGTTTACTCCGTGAGGCCCAACCCTCATCGTGACAGGTTTTGACCAGAGGAAGGGCTCCTTGACTTGCATTATTTGCCCATCTTTTATTTTCAGGCCCTTTTACCCACTTTCGGTCCTCTCTCTCAATTCTATCCTTAGTTGCCTCATTTTCATCCACTCCCTCGGCTCGAATTCTGGCTGAAAAATCACTTGCTTGTGCGAATTTCGTAAGGCCGTTTTTCCTTTTAGCAGTTTTGATGCCAAGCCTTCGTTATCAAATATAACTTTGAGAGGCCTTGGGATTGTTTGTAGGTCGCGGCCTACGTCTGCAAAGATAAAGTAAGTTTTCTGACAGAATTCGAATAACCTCATAGGGTAATCAATTTTTAATGGGCTTTGGGTCTCATCATATGCCTCTTCAAGTCTCTTCTGTAAGATATTGTGCGCCAGTTTTGGCGGTATGGATGTGACTTCATTGTTCACATCCATACCGCCAAAACTGGCGCACAACATCTTACAGAAGAGACTTGAAGAGGCATATGATGAGACCCAAAGCCCATTAAAAATTGAACACCTTATGAGGTTATTCGAATTCTGCCAGAAAACTTACTTTATCGTTGCTGGAGAAACGAACAAACAAATCAAAAGAACTCCAATGGGCTCCCCAATCTCTGGCTTGGTGGCAGAACTGGTTCTACAGGAACTAGAAAACATCGCCTTCGCCCAACATGAGCCTGTCTTCTGGCGCCGCTACGTCGATGACACGTTTGTTATTATCAAGAGAAATATGCTGCAAAACTTCCATGACTTGCTCAATGGAATATTTTCTGACATTCAATTTACACGGGAAGAAGAAAAAGAGCAGCAGCTGCCTTTCCTTAATGTCCTCGGCAAGAGAACACCCAATGGTGAATTCGAGACGACGGTTTACAGGAAGGCGACGGAAACAACACAACTCCTAAATTTTCACAGTAATCATCCAGTTGCTCACAAACGGAGCTGTGTAGAAACACTCTTCAAACGGATCCAGACCCGCTGCAGTAAACCAGAGGAAAAGACACGCGAGGCCAGATATCTCCATGACCAGTTCATGCGGAAAGGTTATCCAAAAGCATTTATAAACCGATGCCTACGCGTTCGGCCCCAGAGGACCCAAACAGAAGAACCACCAAAGATATGGCACGCTCTGCATACATAAAAGACGTCTCAGAAGCGACTGAGCGCATCGCTGCGGGACTAGGTGTTGGAATTGCACACAGACCCAAAGCTACAATGCGCAGCAAAGTGATGAAAATAAAAGACCGGCTTACGCAGAATGTACAATCTGGTTTGTATATCGCATCCCATGCCTAAACTGTCCCTGTAATTATACAGGTCAAACGGAACGCGTGCTCGGATGGCGTATACGTGAACACAAGCAGGCCGTGCAACTAGGCGACGAATCATCACAAGTTGCAACTCATACCTACGAAACAGGCCATGAGTTCAACTTCGCTGCCTCAAGGTACTCGCCCACGCGGGAAACAAGACGAGCAGAGAATTCATCGAAGCCTGGTCCATGGATGAGAATTCGGTCAACAGAGGTGCCGAATTGGCGCCAGCGTACAGGGCCTTACGCTATTGCATACGATCACATCCAGACGCTCGCCGTAATCAATTGGCCCAAAATCCTCCATAATCATCCCACTTTCGATGCTGACGTGGCCATTTGGCGCCCAAGCCTACATAATCCCTCGCTTTTCATCCTCCTTCCCTTCTCTTATGACTTTTTAATTGCCCATCCCTCCCACCATAACTATTACTTGTTTTGTTGACGATTCTATTTCTGTCAATATTTCCACCCAACTTTTCGATCTTGCCTACTGGCACACGCTAACACAGCTCTCAGTGGCAAGTCGGCGACACACTTAATTATTGATTTTCTGCACGTTCAAAATTTTAGTTATTGTACACACGCCTCAAGTAGCTTCCATATTTGTTACTGTTTCTCCACCTCTGACGATGGGCTCTTGTAAGAGCTCGAAAGCTCAGGAAAAAATAAATTTTGTTCCAGTGATCGACCATATGTCTCCTTTACCAATAGAAATTCCTGGAATACGAATATTCTCTCGCATTCGCGACTTGTATCTTCCTGGCGTGCGATGGTTTCCACCCTCCGGTCCTTCAAAATTTGAGAACTTACTTAAGGCTGTAGATGTTGGCATGTGGTATCAGGTTGTCAATTTTCCCACTCGAGGAACAAAAATACTGGAACTTATTTTCTGTAGGGGGTGCGAACCACTTTCACTGTCACCCTTAGACGCCGTTGGGAGTTCAGTCCATCTCACAGTTGGTACTGCACTAGAACTGGAGGTCGACGAAAAAGTTTCTCAGAAATATAGTTTTTATCATGACTTCCGATCAGCAAATATGTCGGAATTACTGACACATCTAAACGCTCTCAACTGGTCTGAATTTTTCCAATGTTTGGAGGTAAATGTTGGTACCGAAACACTGTACAAAGTGCTGGATCCACTTATCCTCCAATTTGTCCCGCGTAAGACAGCAATACATGTCAAGGATGAAGTGTACCTTGCTCTGTCTTTCGCCGTAGGCTGCGTAGACTCTTTCGTCGTTTGCATCAACAGAAAGACACTTCCGTTCTACCCTTGATCACACTGCTCTTTGAGCAGGCTAAAAAGCTCTTCGAAGAAAAGCAGATAGCCAATGAGGCCAAATTCGCTGAAAACCCTTCTCTAAATGTTGCGAAACTCTTTTGGCGCGCAGTCAAAGCGCAGAGGAAAGCGCAACACCTCATACTTCAAGACACCTTATGAAACCCCTTAGTTGACGCTTAGCTGACCGCCGATAATTTAAATGCATTCCTGTCCAAAATGTTTAGTAAAAACTCGTTTGCCGCACTTCCGGCTATCCAGGCTTGGATGGGTGCCGTCCTAGAAACCATAAATTTTACCATTTGGGACGTGACCATAGCCATCCGTCGTTATCGTCAATCCTATAGTCCAGGACCAGATGGCATCCCAGTTAGCCTTCTAAAAGCTGAAGCGAATGATATCTTTCCGTCTATTCTTTGTAAGGTATTTAATCTTGCTCTTGAGAGTGGAACGTTTCCTTCGTTGTGGAAGGAATCGCACATAATGCCTATTCGCAAGCATGGTCGATCGACGTAACTTGACAACTTTAGGCCAATAAATACACTTCCCGCAGCCTCGAAGATCTTGGAGACCTTAATCAAAGAAAAGATGATGCGTCATGTGACAGAAAACAGCCTGCTAAGCGCAGCTCAATATGGATCTCTCGAGTAAAGATCTTGTGACACCTGCTAGCTCTCTTTCTTTGATTATGTGCTACAATTTAGAGACAGTAGTTTGCCCTTCATACCGTCTGCTTCGATTTGACTAATGCCTTTGACCGGGTCGTTCATAAATTCCTCTATCTGAAACTGACCTATTTCACATAGGTAGCAAGCCTAAGAACTTAATATCTTCCCATTTGGATGCTCGCACACAATGAGTTAAAATTTCCAATGTAATCTTCAACCCCACGCATGTAAGTAGTGGAGTTATACAGGGTAGTGTACTAGGGCCGCTCCTATTTTGCCCTTTTGTCAACGATGTTCCAGGTTGTTTTCGGTATGGTAGACCCTTCATATACGCTGATGATTTAAAAGTCGCTTATCAGTATAAATTGGCAGATCGCAACATCGTGCTCGAGCTTATAAAAAAGTATTTTCAGGCCGTCGCCCAGTGGTTTTGCACATGGCGTTTCACCCTTTCATGGCACAAAGGTTCCGTTATGGTTGTTGGTGACGATCATTAACCTGAATTAAGCATTTACGGCCACGAACTAAATGCCCCAGGAGTTATCAAGGATTTGGCATATCCTACTCTAATAGTTTCAATTAGTCAGACCACTGTACCCTGATAGTCTCGGACCATGGGATTTATCCTTCGAAATTTTAAAACCATAAAGGTTAGAACTAGCCTTTGTAAGATGTACGTGAGACCTAGTCTTGAATACTGCTCGCCCATATTCAGTCTTCTGCGCACTAGTGCAGGGAAGAAAATAGAATCGGTGCAGCACTTCTCAACTAGAAGATTTTTCACTACAGAATACCGTAACGTAGCCTACCAACAAAGGTGCGAACTTATAAAGCTGGATCCCCTGTGGCTTCGTAGATTACAGAAGGGTCTATTTTTTACTGTTTTAACTTTTCAATGGCCAAACCTTGAATCCTCTCAGTACAATAAGGCAGCTCGAGCACTCTCGGCGCGCCAGTCATCGAGATGTGCTTTTATTTCTTCCTATGGCACGCACAGTAAGGTACCAGCAATTCTTTTCATTAAACGCTATATCAAACTGGAATAAGCTTTCCAGAAGTATTAAAACCCAGCAAAGCTATCCTCTGTTTAAGAGGGCTATCACTTGTTTCCTACATTCAGAGCAACTTTCACGAATTTTGGGTGCTAACTCGGTGGAATCTCTTTCAATCTGATGGCGTTCGTGGACGTTGAATCCTGCCAGGCCTCATGCTGAAGATAATGCTGCTGAAGCTGCGGCCCGCAATCGGCTAACCCTTCAGCCAATAGTGCACAACTTTTGCACACAAACATTCAAGGAAGACTAAGAACACTGTGTTCTTATTCTAACCCTCTCCGTCTTGAACTAATGCTCCTGAATACAAACAGCGTGCGCCTCAAATTGCGGTTCAAATTTCTCGTCCTCCGTGGGAAATACCATTTCGGGATTTCGGGATTTCGGACCAGCTAACACTTTGGTGGACAGTCGTTATTAGCTATTGGATTCGTTTTCACAACATCCCCAGCCTCAGAAGCCACGCAGGCACTAGTCAGAAAGAGCAACATCTCAGTGACCGCCGTCCGTCAATAATTCTCAGGGATTATAGCTATCTACAAACGGCTGAGTCGTTCCAATATCCTTTCTATACAGTTATTCGCTTCATACATATTGCATAAAACTTTAATATCGTTTGATTGTACTTCGATCTATGATGGGAAGCAAAACTAAACGTACAGCGCAAAGTGTAAAAATTCTGCCGCGAGTGGGACTTGAACCCAAGACCCGTGGTTCGCGGGCATCGGTCGTTACCATTAGACCACGAAGGCGCACGGTTTCAACTGATTTAATTCAGGATATAAACCAAAATCGCAATTTCGAGGGAAGAAACCGCATGGTTGGTGCAACGAAATCGTGCCCTGCTGAAAGGCCTAGAAGTCCTCGGAGCTCAATATGCACAAAGTACGAAGACCGAGATGGCATATCAGACATTTACAAAGCATTTTCGGTCATGCAGAAGGATATAATAATAATTTGTATATTTAAGGCCCAAGGGGCCCTGTCGCTACAAACTTAGTGCTATCGTGAAAATAAAAATAAAAATGATAAACAGTGAACTCTTATAAAATAATCATCATCGGCAGTAAAAAAACTCCTAAGTCGGTGGATGAGTTCAGCGGGTCACCGATTCCCAAAAAACTATGGGAGAAAAAGCTTTGGCATGCCTTAAAACGGAATTTGCAGAACTGAAGTCGCTTTTGCATATTGTAGTGCATGGCTTGATGTCGGAGACAACTGAAAGCCGAGAAAAGGCCAAGACGAAGAAAACACAGGAGGTTTTCATACTCAATAAGCAAACTACAGCAGAACCAGTAGTGGAACTCGACCTAGTCGAAGAGTCGGAAATCCACGAAAATGTAGAAGACCCGGGAGTCGAACCCTTTACATTGGGCCAACAGGCAGATAGTGTCGCCACTAGACTAGCAGACCACGATGAACAGACTGAACATTTTGCTTGCTCAAAAGGTGTCGTGCTTAAAACAGTCCCAAAAACCAAGCAGGTGGTGTCTAAGATACCAGTAAGAACTAGTCTGGTTGCGTCTCCCAAAAAGCCCAAGACACCACCGACTACTACACAAAAAGGTGGCCTTGGCACAAAATAGGAGCTGTCGGGTCCTCCCAATTATCAAATGCCGGAGCTTAGGGATCTCACTGCCCAAGTTGAGGATACCCACACGTCAATAGGGTCTACTAATAAACCTCATAGCCCGTTATTTAATCGCAGCCAGTGCATCGTCATATAAGGCATGCCTGAATCTTCTTCAGAGACCCCAAAGAATAGAATTGACCATGATATGGATTTATTCCGTGGATATATTAAACTTCTCCTACATGGAAATGAAGAAATGGTGGTCCCAATCCTAAAAGCATTTAGGATGGGCCTGCAAAAGGGTCCATATATGGACTCGAGTCAACCCAGACCAATAAAATTTTTACTCAAGCACGAAGAACAAGCGAAGCTACTGTTGAACAGGAAATCGCAACTACGGAACAAGTACCTAACGGTTTTTTTTAACGGGAGTACTCGCCGGCTGACAGGGAGAAGTGGAGGGCACTGAAAACTGAACTCCACAGAAGATCCAATGCGGGCAAGAGGAACCTGTGAATAATGAACGGGAAATCATCACCGCCCAGAAGTCATTCCTCTAGAGACAGCCAATTACGCTGAGTTTTACAGACAAAAAGAAGACCCAAACTCAGACAATAAAGAAGCTATTTCGTGGAAACCTTCTGGCTACCTCGAACCACAAATCGCTCAGAACTCTATGCCGACGAAGCTGCGCTTTCTTCATACGAACGCACAGATTTTGCTTCAGAAGATTGACGAGCTCAAAGTTTGTATAGCTGACCTACAGCCGGATGTCATATCCATTACAGAGACCTGGCTACAGGCCGACGTATTGGATGCCGAATTTGTACCCGGAGAGTACCAAGTTTTTCGTCGGGACCGGATAAATAGGAGAGGAGGAGGAGGAATAACAGTGTTTTTCAAGAAGGGCATCATTGTGTCAGAACGCAAAATTGGTTCCTCTCATGATTGTGAAGCGCTATGGCTTAAACTGAAAACGCGTGGTGCACCCACTTTACATTTCATGACTGTCTATAGACCGCCAAATCAATCACCAGAGGGTTGTGAGACCTTATTTGGACTAATGCGTGAGCTGGCTGTAAATGAAAATGTGCTGATCACTGGAGATTTTAACGCCCCACTGATTAAGTGGGATGAGCTATCAGTTAAGGGTTCTCATGAGTCTTTCAGCTTTATATTCTCAAAGCTGACGGGGGACCTCTCTCGTGCAGAATTTTGGATTCCCAACGAGAATAAGAGAAGCACAAACAGCGAACTGTTTGGTCCTTGCATTATCGAAAGACCCGATTGATACAAGCAAAATTAGGCCAATCGCGCCTCTTGGAAAGAGTGATCATGTCATGATCCTGTGGGAATATGCTTCAAAAACCAAGCAACCGAGAAATACGGAGGTTTGGTTAGACTACTGGCAAGGAAATTACACCGCAATTAGAAATGACCTAGCAGAAATAAATTGGTATGAATTTCTAACCGGTAGTCCGGACGCCGACTGGAACAATGTCAAGGATCTTATAAGCGAAGTTATGCATCGAAACTGTCCGCTGTAAAACGTAAAAAAGGTGAGCAGGCCCCCCTTGTTAACGCAAGATCTGAAGAGCCAAATAAACCGCAAGAACAAACTCTGGAGAAGGTATGCATCAACACGCCAGCCTTCATACTACGAAGAATTCCGCCAAAAGCGGAACGAGGTTAGATCAAACATTCGAAAAGCACGGAAAGACTACGAAGCGAAAAGTATCGAGCCGGTCGTAACAAGGCCAAAGGTACTCTACAGTTGCTTCAACAGCAGGCTAAAAAACAAAGACACAGTTGCAGTACTAAAAGGTGAAAATAATGAGGAAATTATAGACAATCTCGAAAAAGCAGAACATTTAAGCAAGTTTTTTGCATCTGTTTTCACTGAGGAACTATATTTTAATCCGACAAACTTCAATGCAGAGAGCAATGGCAGAATCATGGAAGACCTCAGTTTCACAGAAGAAGATGTAAGGAATGAACTTCTTGCGCTAAATGATGCTAAGTCTCCGAGTCCAGGCAAAATACCAGCAAAGGTACTGTAAGAGCTGGCTTCGGAACTTTCCAGACCGCTAACGCACATCTTTCAGTTGTCCTTTGATTGAGGCCTCCTACCATCCGATTAGAAAGTTGCAAACATATACCCTATTCACAAGGGTGGATCCAGAACCAGCGCGAACAACTATCGACCAGTGAGCCTAACTTGCATATGTTGTAAAGTTATGGAAAGGATCATCAAAAAGGCCAGTATGAAGTTCCTCGCAGAAAAAGACTTCTTTGATGGTGCCCAACACGGGTTTCGAGGAAACCACTCCTGCCTGACCAAGATGCTTTATTCCATGGAGCAGTGGTCCAAGTCATTAGACGAAGATACCCCCGTAGATGTTGTTAACATAGACTCTAAAAAAGTCTTCGATAGTGTCCCTCACCAACGGCTACTCTACAAGGTTGGCGAATCCGGGCTAAGGGGCAATTTACTAAATTGTGTAGGAGATTTTCTCATAGGCCGATCGTAGTCCGTGTGCCTCGGAAACGCAAAATCCTTTTCAGTGCCAGTTGCGAGTGGAGTGCCGCAGGGCTCCGTTCTTGGGCCACTATTGTTCCTAATCTACGTCAACGACTGTAGGCATGGACTGTTCAGTAATGGAGTCTTGTTTGCAAATAATATTAAGATATGGCAACCCATCAGAAACGCTTATGATGAACAAACTCTGCAAGAAGGACTTGACTTCCTAGGTGAATGGTCCAAAATGGTTAATCCGGTTTAACTCTGATAAGTGCGTCACATTGTGACCCAAGACGAAGAAAGTGAACGCGAAAGATGACTCACACAACAACGTACTCGATGGAAGGTGCCCGTTGAACGTCAATGAACAAAAAGATCTGGGTATGGCTATTGTGCCATCACTGAAGCCGTCTTTACAGTGTGTTAGGGCTGCGAAGAGGGCAAACAGTATTCTGTTTGCCATCAAGCGAACTTTTGTCGACATCGGCAAAAAACTTTTCGGCAAAATCTATGGAACATTTATTCGCTCACATCTGGAGTATGGCGTTCAGGCGTGGCGAACATGGATGCACACAGATAACCAGAGGCTGGACAGAATTCAGCGAAAGGCAACGAAAATTGGGAAGGGCCTAAAGTCTTCATCTTAGAATGTAGACTTGAAGCACTTAACGTTTCCCCCCTTGAGTATCGACAAATCTGCGGCGACCTCATACAGACGTACCGCCTCGTGAGGAATCGGGAGTGTGCCCTGAATTTTGATGACTTCTTCGCCTTCGCCACTTAAAACAACCTCCATGGTAATACTCTCAAACTGCAGGGAACCCTATCCCATCTAGAGGCCTGAAAGCATTCGTTCTCACAACTTGTCATCGGTGTCTGGAACGGACTGCCCGAGAAGGTCGCAATGGGGGACTCCACAGATGCGTTTAAATGGAAGCTGGATGAACATCTACTTAACACTTACCGTTTATATGTGCAAGGAAGCAGGAATAATTTACGCCCCGGAAATACCTATATATAAAATTTTATAGATGCATATGCTTCTTACTATTTTACAGTAACATATTTTATGATGGATATATTATGTACACAAGAGACTATTCTAACTGCTCACACGCACACGTTAAAATTTGTACATGTATATATGTTACTCACTGTTTATAGTGACATATTTTATGGTGGATATTTCATGCATACTGTTTAAATAGGGTCTTCAAAGACATTGCCTACTACCCTGGAGCCTTTAGCTATCCCCATCAGCTTTCTAATGTTAATTGTCCTGCTCCAGTTAATGGCTATTCTCCAAACTTCCAACCAAATTACCCACCTCCACATTTTTATTGCACAAGATAACCCTAGTTCGATTACTCAAGCTACACTAGATATCATCTTTTAAATAAAATGGCTCAACTTAGAGCTATTGCGTTCGAGCTGAAGAAAGATGTTATATGAATTACAGAGTCGTGAACCTATCCACTTATTTCCAATGCTTAACTCATAATAGACGAATATGATTTTACCGTCAAGACCGCCCTAGTAAGCGTGGTGGCGGTTGTCTTCTCTATATTAAAGCTATTTTTAAGCATTTCCCGTTCGACGAAGATGCTGAGTCATTCTCGGGCAATTACTGCTTTGCATCCATTTTCCTGTCTCCCCGTCAAAAGGCGATTATCGAATGCATTAACAGTCGCCCTAACTCATCATCGGAAGATGATGAAAAGCTATGTGAAATATTTAGGCTGATTTCGGAGTCCGCTTTTGATGCTTAAGCTATCGCTGGGGATTTTTACTTTCCCGAAATTGATTGGTCATTGAACTGTTGTCCATCCAGATTTCAGCAATTCCTAGATACCATAAATTTTTCAAACTGGTATCAGTTGGTCTGTTCCTAAACAAGGGATCAGCATATTTTAGATTCAATTAGCACAAATGACATTTCCCCCCTTTTCGTTGACTACAATCAGAACCTCTTCCCAAGGGACCAAACTTTAATCCATTGTTGTCTTCCGCTTGCTTCTACGAAAAAGGCTAACACCATTCGTACTAATCGTGCGTTTGACCTAGCTGATCTTAATTAAATTAACAATTTTATGGACTCACTAGCCTGGCAGGAGCTTTCCTCCACGAACAGTTTCACAATTCTCTGTAACTTAATGATGGCAATTTCAAATAGCATTTTGGAATTAGTGCCGAGGAAAAATGTTAAGCCTCATACTTCGGACCCCACCGTTCCTAATTTTCTTTTGTCTAGACTAAAGAACTTGCAAAGACAGTTGAAAGACCAGTCTGCTAGTTCATTATCTTTGCACCTAAGAATCGCAGAGATTTTCGAATAAGCGTCTAAGATTCGTCTTGCACGTGACAAAGAGTGAAAATCTTGCGAAATCAGCGAGTTAAACTCTGCAAAATCTATTGCTTAACTGTTCCGTCGTCGGTCCTCCGATAAACGCGGTCACGAAATTCCCCCTTTACTGAATGAAAATAAAACCTTAGTGCGAGATGAGTCTGAGAAGGCTGAACTGTTCAATGCACTTCCTGCAAAGCACCTTACGACGGAATCTGAACCGGTCTCGTCGTTTCAGCCATGCTCAGGCAATACTATCAGTACCATAGATTTCTCCATAGAAGTAATTCGTAAGCACATTATCCGTCTCAGAAACTCACACTCCTCGGGAACTGACGGTCTTCCAAATTCACTTATCAAGAGAGTATTCAGCTTCCTCTGATTGCTTTGTCATCTATTCTCAGCTTATCTTTGAAACGTTTCCTTTCCTGACTCATGAAAGATATCTATCATTCTTCCAGTCTTCAAGTCAGGATCTCGTTCGGATGTAAAGAACAACCGAGGTGTTTATAAAACCCCGGCCCTAGCCAAACTTTTGGAAAAGATCATTTTTAATCAAATTCTCGATTTTTGTGTAGAAAATAAACTATTAAACGCCTCACAACATGGATTTCTACCTGGAAGATCATGCAAAACCTGCCACTTGGCATTCCTTAACCTGGTTACTTCACTTCGTAATGAACAGCAATCAGTCATCGCAATTTACTTTGAACTAAGTAAAGCTTTTGCCAAGGTGCCGCATAGGCGCCTTTTAGTGAAACTGGAAGCCCTAGGCATCAGGCCTCCCCTCCTCGATTTCATTGCCTCCTACCTGTCTAACCGCAGCCAGAAGGTCTTAGTAGGCAAAAGCTACTCGATGCTTCAACCGATCACGAGTTGTGTATTACAAGACATGGTTAAAGGTCCCCTCCTTATCATTCTTTACACAAATGAAATTTCAACAGAGCTAAATAATTCGAAAAATTTCATTTTTGATGATGATCTTAAGTGTATTTACTCCTTTTCTAAGGACCCGGCCAGTACTTGTGTTGATAAAGTTAACGCAGACTTGCGTACTCCCTCAAGTTGGAGCGCTACATGGCAGATGGAGTTTTCTCCATCAAAATGTACTTTCTTAAGTTTTGGTCCCGCAAGGCTTCCTGGACCCTTTATCTTCCAAAAAAGTCCACTGTTAGAAAGATCTACGATAAAGGATTTGGGTCTTGCTTACACGAATAAGCTTGCATTATCACCTCATGCAGATTGAATTTCTGCCAAGTCTGCACAGATATGTGGGTTTATATCATATAATTTTTTCCTTCCAGAAATGAAGTTAAAACTATACCGCATGCTTGTTCTTCCTACACTAGAATACTGCTGCCCGCTTTTTGGCCTCATGACCCAGCATGACCGTAGTCTGGTATGTGTTATACAGATAGATGTCAATTAGCAAACACTAAATTTCTTTAGATAAGAAGACTCGAAGCTGGTCTATGCTTTCTGTTTCGCATTAACAATAGTCCTAATCTCCCACAAATTAACACTCTTCTTCCGGTAGACTGACCTTACGCCACTCGTAACTCTTCCATGATAATTTTAAAACCCCGTAGTTCCACACCTAACCGTTCTCGCTTTTTTACCTGCAAATATGCTTTTATTTGAAACAACCTTCCACTCGGTATTAGGCTGTCTTCTACACTATTGATTTTTAAAGGCAAATTACATAAGCATTTAAATTTAGAGGAAATAAAGTCGTTAGTGTCTGTTTCCTTTCCAAACACGCAAGTTGTAGATTTTGAAAAGGGTCATCCTGGCATTTGGAGCAGAGTCAAGCATCACTTCCAACGGCTGCGAACTCTTCTCCGTGTTTGCAACCTTCGCTGTGTTCTTCGAGGTCACTATTAATATTTATTGAAAACTTTTTAATGGGCTCTGGAGTCAGGTGGGTCGCATCTCGGTGATGTTGCCTTGACTTCTACTGTGTTTTCCTGTTGTCTCGGATGACCCCTTCTTAACTCAACGATGGATTGTTTTTTCCCATGACCATAAACGTCCCGAACCCTCAGCATCAGGTCCCAATCTAACGACATCAAACCCTGCTACCTATTAAGGCAGTTTTTTCTCCTATAGTTGTTTTGGAAATCGGTGACCGATTTCGGATTTTTTACTGCCAGTGACAATTATTTTATAAGAGTTCACTGTTAATCTTTATTATTTTTTATTTTCATGATAGCAATAAGTTTGAAACGACAGGGCCCCCTGGGCCTTAAATATACAAATTATTATAATACCCTAAATATACTGAATTATGCTGAACTATTTCATACAGGCCATGCAATTTTGTCGTCCTCCCTTGGTGACTCCTAATGCAAACATTTCTTAAAATTTTTCGACGCGGTGTACATATTTTCCCATGTAAAGTTGAATATATTTACGGTGAGTATACCAGTCTCCTTTTGAGCAATTTTGCTTGCATTCGCCCTTTTACATCCCTCCAGCTGTTGTTTATAATGTACATTTTCTCCTTTATTCCTCTAATATATACTGCCGATTCATAGTGATCCGTTTTTCAAAATTTCATTTAAGCCGAACACATATGCACAGAATGCACGACTTATGTGGCATGCTTTAGAAAACATGCACTCCGTTGTGGAATTTCCTTACGAAAATGTGTTTCGGAGGTGGCTGTGGCTTGATTTTGCAACACTGGAAGCATACTGTGGCCCAACAAACAGAGAGCGGGCTGTATTTTTGGAGGACAACCATTGGCCACTAGACGGTACGAAGTTGTAGGCAGTAACGGTGCTGTAAAGCAAGCTAACTCTGCAGCAGGCACAAGATGGTGCGCGAAAGGCAGACAGGACTGGATATATTTCTAGATCGATGTCGCACGAATTGGGTAGGGGCAGGAAAACCAGGTATGCATGCCATATGGCTTATGCTGTTGATTTTATGCAGATATAAACGCATACTTACGTCTGACTCAGAAGATGATGACTATCCAAAACAAAGGCCGACGCAGCCGGCTGATACGCTAACGCTATCTAAATACTACTGATAACCTAATAGTGACCTATATGTTGTGGGCCTTGCATAGAGGCCAATTTTTCAAATCTGATCCTATCCACTTTTTTATTACATGTATATTTAAGGGTTGCAGGCAAGAAATGCCCTTAAGAACCCTATTAATGCAACGCTAACAAGGTCGTTCTTACAGTTAATGCGCAGTCGGGGGGAGCACATATGATATCATAACAGAATTTTGAGTGAATTTTCACGGAAGAGAATGAAAACGGTATGAAGCCAGAAAAGTTGTTCACAGTGTTGGCAGTAGGAAATCGTGTTGTAAAAGTCGCCTTTTGTCAAATAAAATCACATCGAGTCTTCTTTTAAATTCCACAATTGTGTCAGCGGAAACCGTCTCGCTTGGTAGCAAGTTCCAAGGCCGGACCACGCGTTGACTGAAGAAATATTTTCGGAGGTCTAATCGGGTGCGTTCATTTGTGACCTTGTAAGGATGGCCACGCAGGTAAGTAGTGGTGGCTAATCGAAAGAAATCCTCCAATTTTAGGGAGGAAATGTGGCCCCGGATTATTCGGAATGTCCAAAACAGGCTGCACTAAACGTTCCTGTAAGACAAAGGAAAAAGGTCATGTTTTATCAATCTCTCCTTATATGGTCAGTCCCTGAGACCGTCAACCATCTTTGTCACCCTGCGTTGCACTTGTTCAAGAAGCTCCACATCTTTCTTCAACCACGGTGTTCAAACTGGCATTCCGTATTCAAGATGTGGTCTCACAAAGGTGCCAAATATTTTTCCGAAGAGTTCAGGTGGAAAGATTTTGAACGCTCATCTGATCCAGTGCAGGGTACTAGTTGCTTGCTGGACGGACGTTTTACAGTGCTCTGTTTGCATCAAGTCCGCGGTTGTCCATATACCCAGATATTTGTGTGTCTCAACCTCGTTTAATGCGGTTTCATTGATAAAATTACTGTGTTTCGGTGGCACTTTTTGCCCCGGGCTTATGTGTAGAACAAGACACTTGGATACATTAAAGTTAAGAAGCCACGTGGAGGACCAGATAACCAGTTTATCGATGTTCGACTGAAGTTTCTTTGCGTCGTCGGCGCACCTAATTTCAGCCCATTTTTTTATGTCATCCGCAAACATGACAGCTGCGCAATCAAGCTCATTGAGACAGTCGTTTACGTAAATCAGGAATAGCAGCGGACCCAAAACGGAGCCTTGTGGTACACCACTCTCGACCATTGTCCATTCTGTGGTTGAGTTTCCGACAACGACCGTCTGTTCTCTGAGGGACAAGAAACTACTGATATCAGGCAAATAAATCTCTTGTTCCAGTGATCGCATCTTCTTCATCTGAACTGCAGTATTGCTGTAGTAGAACAAATGGCCAGAAATTGGTTTCCTGAAATGTCTGTCAAATAAAACTCTTGTTCCAGTGATTGCATTTTATTCCTCTGAACTGCGGCATTGCTGCAGTACGACAAATGGCCAGAAATTGTTTCTATGAGTTGAAGGGCCGTAATGGAGGGCAGTCGAAACGCGGGCGCTACATCCATCAGCTACAACGGGCATCCTTGAATTATTGACCACACGCGTTTAGGTTGCAATTATCCTCACCAACGACACTGCATGCACAGAACTATCCCCGGCCAAGGAAGCAGTAAATAAACTCATAAAATTTCTATATGTATATTAATAATGTGTATTTACATCTAACTGCAATAGGTAATAACTACTTTTTATCATTACCTTTTTTGCTCAATACACTTGTCTTACAATATTTTATTCGACTTCAGGAACTGTCAGTGGCCAATGGAATTCAGCCCTCTCCTTTGATTTGAAAACCATAACTTTCCCTGAAAGATGACAGGAGTTTTGCGCAAATATTTAAAAGAAACTTCAAATCACATCTACTTAATAAACTGTTTACTTTTTTTATTTCACTTCCTTTTTATGCATCGCCGGAGTTACACTTATTCGCTTAAACGTCGTTACAGTTATACTTGTTAGCTTATGCGTCGCCGGCGTTGAATTAAAGGGGCAGGGGATCGATACGCTTCACATACTAAGATAACCAACAGCCTCGATGACTTCTCACGGTTACAAAACCTAACTATGGCAAAACCTTACCAACAATTTCAATGATGGCGTCGCCCCACGGCGTGATCGGGCTCAATACCACGTCATCACCACGCCAGATTGCCACATGTGGCTGGGCGTGGCCAGACGTGGCAGGTGCTGGCAGGGCGATCACGCAATCCCTAGCATATAAATAAATAAATAAATTTTATATTTAAGGCCCGGAGGGCCTCGTCATTGCTAACTTAGTGCTGTGGAAAAAAAATACACAGTTGATAAATGCTGCTCTCCATGAAACAACCACATAGACAGCGGGACCGATTAGTAGTGTTGGTAGATTAATTCATATTCACCAACATATCGTCGTTTTAAAAAAGTAGTCAACGCATGGTGAACTAAGAAGGAAGCAGTGAAAAAAACTCCTACCATTTAAGCTGGGGCGGGGTTCAGCGAACCCCTGCTTAAAAAAAACAAAACGTAGGCGAAAAAAACTGCTTCAAAAAAGTTATGGGGTTTGGTTGAGAGGATTGATTGTAGTGAAAATGAGACAGGACTGTTGATGAGAACGAATGAGGGTGGGTAACGCTTCTTGTAATTGGAGAAATCATATAATAGCAGAGGCTGTCTTTCACCAGTGTTACACCGCCCGACTGGCTTCATGATCAACCATCAGTGAGATGAGACCGGAGGAGGCCATCGCGGACAACAGAAACAGGAAGATGAGGGAACGGCAGAGGTCACCTGATCATCAACGAAACGTCCGAGATGTGACCTTGTAGACTGCGGAGTTTAGCGACCAGCTGGCGAACATAGCAGAACCGCCACGAGCATGACTAAGGACCATTAAGCCTATCGTCAGGGTCGTAAAACGGAGAATGGAGAAAACGGCAATGATGACTGGACAGAGAAGTGGACGAAACATCGTTGCAAATATCACTAAAAGGAGGAAGAAATAGACATGTTTGGAAAAAAATTTGATCTAAACATAACCACCTCAGATACCAGGGGGAGCCTTTTCAAAGTCCAAAAGTTGTGTGTTCGGGAAGGAGACGGATAACAAGGACTTAATATCTTCCGAAGTTAAGTGTTTACGTAATTTGACTTTAAAAACTGCTAAGTTCGACGACAGCCTAATTTCGAGGGGAATATTATTCCAGAGGAAGGCATATTTGGAGGCAAAGAAGTGAGAATGGTTCCACGTGGAGCTTAAGGGGGGTGCAATTATCCTGGCGGAATTACGGGTGGCATAAGGTCTATCTGCGGGAATGAGAGCGTTGATTCGTGGAAGGTTAGGGGTAGAGTTAACGCGAAAGAGGAAACAGAGGCCCGCTTCGAGTCTTCTGACCCAAAGAAATGTCATGTTCGCTAACTGACATCTCTCCGTATAAGAAAGCGTGGATCGAGGAATAGCGAATATTTGGCGAGTAAATACCTTCTGTACATTTACAATCTTACTGCGGTCCGAAGCATTCATTAGACCAAAGATGAAACAGCAGTATTCTAGGATGGGCAGAACATACATGCGATAAAGTTTTAACTTTATTTCCAGCAGGAAGAAATTGTGTGATATAAAACCACATATATGTGCAGCCTTCGCAGATGTTCGATCCGCATGAGGCGACAATGCTAGTTTATTTGTGTAGCTTAGACCTAAGTCTTTTATAGTGGATCATTCTAAAAGTGGAGTATTTTGAAAGACTAGGGGACGAGGAAGCTTGGCGGGACCAAAACACATGAAACTACACTTGGATGGAGAGAATTCCATCTGCCAGGTAGCACGCCAACGTGAGAGTGTAAGTAGGTCCGCATTTATTTTATCAACGCATATACTTGCCGTGTCCTTAGAAAACGAGTATATGCATTTGAGGTCTTCTGCATAAATGAGATTGTGTGAATTGTTTAGAACAGTCGAAATTTCGTTTATGTATACAATGAAGAGTAAAGGACCCAACACAGTGCCTTGAAAAACGCCACTCGTGATCAGCTGAGAAATGGAGTAACAATTACCTACTAGGACCTTCTGGCTGCGGTTAGACAAGTAGGAACTGATGAGAGGGGGACGGATGCCAATGGCTTCCAATTTTACTAGAAGCCGTCTCTGTGGTACCTTGTCGAAGGCTTGGCTCAGGTCAAAGTAGATAACAACCACGGATTGCTGCTCGTTACGGAGGGAAGTGACGTGGTTAAGAAAAGCTAAATGACACGTCTCGCATGATCTTCCGGGTAGAAAACCATGCTGCGAGGCACTTAAAAGCTTATTTTTTACGCAAAAATAGAGAATTTGATTAAAAATTATCTTCTCCAGAAGTTTAGCTAGGGTCGGGGTTTTATGAACACCGCGGTAGTTATTTATGTCTGAATGAGATCCTGATTTAAAGACTGGAAGAATAATTGATGTCTTCCAAGTGTCAGGAAAGTAACCATTTAGGAGATAGACTGAAAATATATGGATAAGTAATTTGGGAAAGGTCGATACTCTTTTGATAACTTAATTGGGGATACCATCAGTTCCGGAAGAGTGTGAGTTTTTTAGACAAAGTATCTGCTTACGAATTAATTCTATGGAGAAATCAATGTTCCCGAGAGTATTGTATGAGTATGGTTGAAACGACGGGACCGGTTCGGATTCTGTCGTAAAATGCTTCGCAAAGAAAGCATTGAATAATTCAGCATTATCAGACTCATCTAGTACAAATGTTTTGTTTTCATTAAGCAATGGGGGTATTTCAATTCCTCGTTTTGCGGAGGCCCTACGACGAAACAGTTGTGCAACCGATTTTGCAGAGTTTGACTCACTCAGGGCGCAAGATTCCCTGTGCTGGTCACGTGCAAGACGAATCGTTGACGCTAATTCGAAGATCTCTGCGATCTTTAGATGCACAGACAGCGAACTAGTAGATCTATCTTTCAGCTGCCTCCTCAATTTCTTTAGTCTGGCCAAAAGAAAATGAGGGACGGTCGATTTTGGTGTGTAGGGTTTCACAATTTTAGTGGGCACAAATTCCAGAATTTTAGTAGAAACGACCGACATGAGTTCAGAAAGATATGCAGCGTCGGTAATGGAAGAGAGGCTCTACCAAACTAATGAGTCAAGAAAATTGTTAATTGAGCTAATATCTGCGAGGTCATACGCATGATGGGGCGACTAGCACTAGCCTTTTCCGTAGAAGGAAGTGGAAGGCAACAGTGAATTAATGTGTGATCACTTTGGAAGATGTCCTGCTTAAAATCAACGAAGAGAGGGGCAATACCATTTGTGAAAATCAGATCTAGGACATGATTCTGTCTTGTTGCGGAACTAACCAGTTAAGACCAGTTAGAAAAATTAATGGTATCTAGGAAAGGCTGAAATCTAGGTGGACAATAGTTTGAAAGCCAGTCAACTTCAGGAAAATTAAAATCTCCAGCAATAATTTTAACTTCAAAAGTGGATTCTGAAATAAACTTGAATATTTCACACAAATTTGCATCTTCTTCAGATGAAGAGTTAGGAGGATTATATACACATCCGATAATCGCCTTTTGCCAGGGCGACAGGATAATAGAGGCGAAACAGTAATTTCCAGAGAAGGACGTGCTATTTAGATAAAATGGAAAGTGCCTAAATGACGTTCTAATATAGAGAAGACAACCACCACCACGCTTATTAATGCGATCGTGACGATAGAAATCATACTCGTCTATGATAAGGGAGGAGTCAGAAATAATTGGATGGGTCCAAGATTTTGTTATGCATATAACATCAGGCATAATCTCGAAAGCGATAGCTCGAAATTGAGCCATTTTATTTATAACGGACCTGGCATTAAGCACTATGACATCTAGTGTGTTTCGAGTGACAGGACTATGGCTATCGTTATTCATAAAAATGAATTTGAGGGTGGGTAGACAAACTGTAGGCCGTTATTATTTGTGGAATAAGTACTGACGGGTATGGAGCTGTTAGCATATGGGTAGCCAACAATCGATGGCTGATAAGGTCTGAGATATCTAGGGGCCTCGCTTTCTGGCAGGGAAAAATGAGGAGAGGGTAAACCAAAAAAAGCTTCTGGGGCGTTTGAGAGTAATGGGGGGAGGTGAGAGGTGGAGAAGTTTGCAGGTTTGGGTGGTAGAGGATGGGTAAAGGAACTGATATGGGGAAACGGTGCCATAAAATTAGTGTTAGGGCCACTCGCGTAAGGACTAGTGGGCTTAATCAGTGAATGTCCTGTACGGTAACTCCGATTAGATTTTAAACTATACCAGTTAGGGTAACTGCCGTGCAAATTAAATTTTTCTTGGTTCGGGCCCGGCGTGTTCAATAACGCATTATACGGGGGAATAATATGACTTGCACGGTCAAAAGATGAGCTAGGCTGTGGTGGGGAGGCGCTCGGCCTAAGCGCTTTCGATGGTATTGGCGACATTATTAATGAGCTTGTGGCAGAGTAAAAGGCAACGGAATTGATCGATCGTTGGACAGAGAATGTATTTAGACTAGTTTTTATCGTATTAGATGACGGAGCGGCGGGCCTTGACGGTCCCGACATCAAGAGGGATGGGCTAACTGGTGCACTGATGTTGATGGGCCTATGACTAGACATTCGGGAGGTAGGGATAGCATGTGTACTGATGGTTATAGGACAATGAATAGACATCTGGGAGGCAGGGATAACGGGTGCACTGACGTTAGTAGGTGTTTGACCAGGTGTGCGGGGGGGGGAGGATAAGCGAGTGCATTTACCCTATCGGGACTACGAACAGATTTAGGAATAGAAGGCTGAGGAGTCATTGATCTATTGGACTGGAGAGCCGCATTTCTTGGCTCAATTGGTGTAAGATCTCGACAGAGGAAACTTTTAGTCATTTCTAAATATCGGGAAATGCGACCTCGTTGAGCGAAGATTGAGTCCACCTCGATCGGTGAAAACAATTTAACTAGGATGGGTGGGTTTTTGCTACGCGATTGGACAGGTTTGGCTTCTGCAATCTTGCAGTTGAAACCACCGGAACATATAAAAGCTTTTGCAATATCCAAAGGGCGACTGTTTATGGAGGAATTTTTTAGTATAAAGTTAAAGCTTCGCTTTTGTCTATCAAAAGCTTCCGTAGTTATAAGATCGACAAGGGAGTCTAACTTTTTACAATCTTGCGACCGCACATCTGATAATTTGCCATCAAACAGATTGCCTAGTATTGATAAAACAGAACCAAACTTCATCATGAAGTCATAACAGTTCTGTAATGCAGATAAATCAATTTGCTTAGCCTTGACAATGGGCTGCATGTTGATATCAAGGCATTGACTAATAGGCGTGGTCAGGCACCGCTTGGGTCTGGGAGCAGATATCTTACAGATATCTTATATAAAAAATAACAGAAGCCCGTTATGAACCTCTTATCTCCAACTCATCAGGGGAACAGTGTGTGCACTTCAGATGGCCGATTTAGTCGAATTCGCACAAATGACACATCTCCGAGGTCATGCATACAAACTGAAGGAACACCATGTCATACTCGAAGTGTGGGCCAATTTCTTCTCCTAACGAGTCATTGAAAAATAGAATGAACTTTCTGTCTCAGTTGTTCTTACTGAAAGCGTTGACGATTTTAAAAGAAGACTCGATCTCACTTCACTTGCTGCTCATACGTTTGGTAGACAACAACAATTTATATAATGCACATATATGGCTTTAAAACACGCATGCTCTGACATCATCTATCGGTAAATAGTGTTTTCAAAGTCTCTGCCTAACTCCCTCATATATACCGAATTATAACAATAATCAGAGTACAGCTTTGCACTTACTGTTATGACTGCACAGCATTCTCCTGAATATTTTGGGCGAGGAAGTAAGTTCTTATAATTTTTTTTTCAAATGCGAAACTACTTCCCTAAATACAGTCTGTATCCAGGGCAATATAGCCCGTATATCGCCACGATGACATACATATGTCGCCGCTATATCGCTTCTGTCCGCTTTGTCGATATAGCTCCTATATCACCATGGCAACATATGGCAATATAGACGAAAAGGTGGATGAGTCCTTTTGCGAAGGGACCCGATATTAATCTAACATGATTGCTCTGAAGTAGAAAGACATGCGGCTGTGCTACCTTTCCCCCCTTTCATTTTCTAGTACGCCGTACAAAGCGGAATATAACTCGTCCAGAAATGACTTTCATGTTCGCGTCCTTCAACTTCGAGTCAAAAATCATATGGTTTACAACGAAAGTCGGGTAAATATGAGAACAGTTTATAAAATACTATCAAGTATATGAAAGAGAAGAACTTAAAATAGGAAATAGAAGAGTTGATACAATAGTTGATGTTTCACGCCTACATGGCGGGTCTTGGAGTCAATGTTGAAGGGGCTACATTTTCGTCTAAAAGTATTGACTGTAGAGTGGAACTGAAAGCTTTACCAGCAGCTGTGTGCATGAACGGATTCCTTTGCAGGCGTTTCTCAACGATTTTCAAGGACCGTATAAGATGTAGAGTGAACGCAGCCTCCAGCTCAGAGAAGCTGTGCTCGTATTTCTTCCAATCAATATATAAATCTGAAAAAGAGGACGTTCAAGTAAAACGCGACCACTTACCTCTAATTAGTCCATATAAAAGAGAGGGTCCGAGCGCCGCCTTATTCTTTCGTCCTTGAAAGTTTACGGCAGCCACTATACTGTGTTCGAAAATAGTGTTGTATATGCGGTGCGCAAAATCTTTGGTGTCACGTCCACCAAGACATCTTAGGTATGAGGCCTACTATGAAAAGAATAACAGGACAGCAGCATACCATCTGATGATGTTACGCTGGTTCCCGAAGAGATTGTTGACCTCTGAAGGAGATTGGCAGTCCTTGTAGAGGCCAGTCCAAATCCACGATCGGGTGCATCGATTAACATCCTCTCCAACAACCGAAGACGGCTGGAGTTCCGTTGAACTCGTTTTATTAAGCACAATTGGGCGTGGCACGACTTGTACAACTTCTGATGGACGGCATTTACAGAATTTTTCAATGAATTTAGAGAGGCCATAATATCCTTGTTTGTTATTGGACTAGATGCTGAAAATTGTCTTATTGGGGAGGAAGAGAACGCAGGTACTTATGTAGTATGTTCGCATCCGTGGCCCATTCCCTCAACCCATCCTCAATAGACACCTGAAGCTCTGAGATGCTATCTGTGGTATTGCATTTCTCGACCGATGAAATCCAGTCATATAACTCACTGTCGGAGGAGAAATAGAACGTGTTGAAGCTGTCCACGGAGTTTTCTCCCGATTTACAGTAACCTGATGGGCCAGGTACGGCTTTCTCATCAACTTTCACGTGTTAAGTGCGATCTTGCCTCATTTCCTCGTCAATTTCACGCGAAATTTCAGCCGCTTCTCTCGCAACCTGCCCCCTTATTCTTCTTTTGCAATTCCGCCCAGACATAATGCAACAAATAAAACACAACAAGTTAGCAAATGCAAAAGGTAACGTTGTGGACGCAAATATATACGCAGAATTACAGAATAAGGCGTTGTCAGTCAAATAGCGGAGTTAAGTGCGTTCACAACGGCAGATAAAACAAAATGGCGGCTTCGGGCAAAAACCCGCTCAATAAGCTAACCAATAGGAGAACAGATCGTGGCGAAAATTGAGCCAATCAGCGCTCAATCAACAGTATGTTGTAGTATCCAGAGGACAGGGGTTCCACTGCCGTACAAGAAGGTTACCCTTCAGTGTTTAAATGAATGTGCTGTAGACTTATACCATGTCGGCCTCTTAACTGTCGTCCACTATAACGTTTTGTATGATATCGAAGTTATAGATATTTTCCTTGAAGTCACCCATGCTATCTTGACAAGCTGCTGTTACTGACACGCGCGTAAAATACTTGGGCAGCACCAGAAGTTACATGGTCAACCTCCAAAAGTATTTGCAACCAATAAAGAACGTCGAAGACAGGCGCACTGTAGACAAAGCTAACGACTGTGACGATATTTTATCTTTCATGATTCGTTCTTTACTATCATATCTTCCTTCTCTTTCTTAGCCAGAGCAAATGCCTACACCCTGACTGACCGGACCGATACAGTCCCGCAGGGTTGATCTTCTTTTGTACCGCGTAACGGATTGATTGAATAAACGTGTTTACAGCGAGTCTCGTCTTTTAGCGTGCCTTGGCTCACATTTGTTAGATCGCCTGTCTCCGTTTGCTGCGTCTAATCACCCACCTGCTTTATTCAGATCCAATATTCCCGCGCGTCTACCCAAGCTACACGACAACGGTCCAAGGTACACCCTCATGGCTTTGCATGAGGTGTTGTTCACGGTAGCTGGTGTCCCAGTTACTATCCTGGCCTCGGTGTTGCTGTTTACATGGCTTCTTTTCCTGTGGGAGAGTTACCTCAATATCCGCCAAAAGAGTGTGGCTGTACAAAATGAACAAATACCTTCATCGTTGCAATCATTAATGGATGTGAGCGCTTATGACAAAGCACGATTGTATTCGATTGACAAAATTAATTTTGGATTGATCAACGAAGTATATAACATACTGGAGACTACGGTTTTACTGTACTTCGGCGCTTTAGCATGGCTCTGGTATAAGTCTCAAGATCACGTGGTATATTTCAACTCTCTTATGCCGGAAAACTTCCGTGCTCATGTCACGTTCAACAAAGAAAGTGAAATAGCGTGTTCAATGCTTTTTATATTTTACATATCTCTGTTTTCACTCGTCGATTCGTTACCATGGAGTCTTTACCGCAATTTTGTGATCGAGGCTCGATATGGCTTTAACAAGCAAACAGTTGGCTTCTTCCTCAAAGACAAATTTAAGGGATTTGTCGTCCGTACGATAATTGGTTTGCCGATCTCCGCTGTCCTTATATGGATAATCAAATGGGGTGGTGACTACTTCTGCCTGTACGCTTATATTTTCAGCCTCTGTGTCTCGCTTACACTGATGTTTATTTATCCTGAATTTATCGCACCTCTTTTTGACCGTTATGAGAGGTTCCCAGACGGCCCTCTTAGAACAAAAATTGAGGAACTAGCTGCTAGCATATCTTTTCCTCTTAAGAAACTGCTCGTTGTTGAGGGATCCAAACGAAGTTCTCACAGCAATGCCTACTTTTACGGATTTGGCTCAAACAAACGCATAGTCTTGTTCGATACGCTTATCAAGGGTTTTAAACTGCCAGATAAAAGCGCAAACAAGCGGGAAGCAACCAATCCGGCGCACGACGCCGAGACGAATGCTAACGAGACTGTAACACAAGGGGCGTCAGAATCCGGACGTGCTGACTGTTTTAGCCGCGGCTGTGAGGATGATGAGGAAATTCTGGCCGTACTTTCCCACGAACTGGGTCATTGGAAGTTGAGCCATAACGCGAAGCTTCTAGTTGTGTCCCAGGTCAATCTTCTTCTAATGTTCATCTTTTTCCAACTAATGATCAACATGGATCCTCTATTTACGAGCTTTGGCTTCCAACCTTCAACAACGCCCATACTGCTCCGTTTGATAATTATTTTCCAGTTTGTGTTCATGCCGTACAATGCTGTGTTGGACTTTTTGATGACACTTGTCGGTCGAAGCTTTGAATTTCATGCTGATGCCTTTGCGGTCGGACTCAAGAATGGCGAGAAACTTAAAAGCGCTCTGATTGTGCTAACCAAGGACAACCTGTCCTTTCCTGTTTACGACCACATCTACTCTCTGTTTACGCTTTCTCACCCACCTCTACTTGAACGTTTCCAGGCGATAGATGAAGAAATGAAAAAGCAAAAGTGACCTCTTTTTGAGCATTTGCCATTCCTCGTGTTGTTTAGTCAATGAACTTACATTAAAGTTCCTTTATATTGTCTTCAGTTTTGGGCTAGTAAAATGTATTACATTTATTGGCTGTTTGCGTTTTTACTTTGCGATGCAACCCAAAGCAATTGGGCTATTTTCATCCTTTTGAGGGAAGGGAGACTTTTTAAAATTTGTTTTCTCTAAGCGGAGAGTCCCTTAAAGTTATTATTATTTAACTTAGCATATGGGCAATCTCACTTGACGACCAAATAGTGTCTTAAATGTTCATAAGAGCTCTGATTGGCACTTAAAATATGGTAGGCGTAAGACAAGCAGATTCCGTATTTCGGAGTTGCAGGTGCATGTAACAGGGATAAAGAACAAAGCGCGTAATATCCCACGATCTGCGTTAAAAGTTAGGCGCTCATTAGCGAAAGATTCAGTTGCCAATTTTTTTCAGCAACAGCATTTGCAATGGCGCAATCTTTAAATCTTGTCAGTCTCAAACTTCGTTCTTTTAAGGATGTCTCCATGCGAAATTTCTGTTTTTTTGGTGCCGGTTGATTATGGAGAAGTCACGTAATTGAGTCTAAGTTTGGTCTTTCCATGTGAACAGGCAGGCGCTGTAAGTTGGGTCTTTTTGCGTCAGTCTTCCACTACTTTGCATTATTTTACATTTACTCGATTCGGTAACCAAATGCTGTATGGGCGCTTGTTCTTCAGCATCATAAAAGATGTCTACTCGTCGTCATCTCCCCAATATTTTTTCCCTGATTCTGCATTGGTCCTGTGATAGAGGATGGACACTACGTTGACCATAGAATTGGACCCATATTATCTGCTCGGACCGCTCTCTACGCCCTAAACGTACATGTGGTGATGGCTAAACGGATTCACTACAGTCAAGCTAAGGGACCAATGCTTTGTCTCATCCATAGCAAAGACAATTTTTTACTTTACAATAATAATTAATAATACTGCTGGATAGAGATAAAAAAGCCCGAAAGGCGGGTACATAGAACGAGTGGATATCAAAAGGTTATAGTAGACACGATGGCTTGATCGCTGCACACGCGCGTAAATTAGTTTATTAGAGAGATTTGTGCATTATCTGTGGCACTCTCCTTGCTCACTTTCATTTGGTGTCAACACAGCGTCAAAACGACGGAAGGGGGCCATAGGCGCAGTTATTGACAAAGCTAAATAGCCCTTGCTACGCGCACCGCATATGACTGGTCCGCAATGCATGTACTAGGCTTCTGCAAAGATTGCTTGAATGTTGCATTTGTGTAAGTGACATAAAGACCACGCCAAGAAAGGGTAATTGCAGCCTCAGAAGAATCGATTTATTCTCTCAGTTGGCAGTCGTCCGAGCCGCGACTCATAGTGCGTTCCAATCAATCCAAATGCGTCAGACTTAGGATGCTGACGCGGGGATGGATTTCTTGTTGCCGATGTAACTCACTATTCTGCGGTCGACTGTTAAAGTTTGCCAGTTGGCGGGACTATGCACGGTGGCTGACAGAAACACGACTAGACCACCCATGCAATATACCAGCTTACATCAAAGGGCATTCTGCCCGTTGAGACCGGCTAGGTTAGGAACGATAAAAGCTGTAACCAGCACAAGTAATGCTGTCCGTGTAAGCGAGATGCGCGTGTACTGACATGTAGGGTTGTGTTCGCTAAAGCAGGAGGTTGTCCAAGTAGAGAGTGAGATGTGTGTTGGTACCGTGGGCTAGATTCGTGCACGGCCCAGAATGCGTGTGGGCCAACAAGGTGAGGCGTTGTGGAGGGATCCACATTGCCGTTTTTCACCAGAGACTTCAGCGGAAGCACATACGCTCAAATATACCCGCACAATTATCGATTGCCTTTAAGCCGTGCAGCCAAATGATATGGGGCGAGGTGCGTATGTTTGGAATATTGTTATCAGGTCTCCGTGCAGTGGCGTTACAAGTGTCCGACCAGACAGTTGCATCATTCAAATTTAAAAGTCCAGTCTATACCTACTAAGCTGCTGGCGATGCCGTTAGTGGTCGTGACTTTGAAGGTGAAGTTATTAGCGCCGGCGGTAGATAGGCAAATCAGCTTGGTCGACGTGACGCTGTGGTTAACTCCGACTTCGTGAATGTATTCGGTGTTTGAAAGTAGTTTGAACAGATGATACGACGTATTGCGGGGTTGCAGGTAATGGATTTCCGGTCTCACTGCGATAGCTGAGTGATTCAAATCTGCAGTGGCAGTAGGAACATGATGCAACAGTGTTTACTGAAGGTAATGACGTTAGTAACGCCTGCGGTTAAAGAGGTTTCGTGTGCAGGATAGGGTAAATTTTTTTGACTTGCGGTGATTTAGGCTATCGTGTAGAGTCATGCAGTATCTACATGCCCTGGGGCAGTGTAGGCAGTTGAATAGTGTGACGGCTGCACGCTCAGGCACCAGACACTGAGTAGCAAATGACTGATCAGGTGTATGCGTGATTTATCTACTTGGTTGCAATATGAACTAGCTGGAATTGGGTCGGAATTGTCGGCGGTAGGACCAAAGGCGTCGATGTTTTGCAATATAGTAGGAGTTTCTTCACTGGTAATGCTGATGGTAGCAGTGGTGGTGGCGTTTTGTGGGATGAGAAAGGGGTCGGTCGTTTTGACACTACACTTTGCCCGGAGATGTCTAATTAGACTGGTATCTGTGCTTGGGCATCTGCTGGTAGAATGTTGTGAGTTAGGGGATTGCGTACGTCGTAACTGAGCCGTTTGGATCTTCCTCTGACTTGACAACGACTGTTTGCTTGACCATTCTAGTCTGTATGGCAATATTCAGTAGGACACTCTCAGGTGCTCGAGGAAGGTCATTTGAATGTTACTGTGGCGACGCTTTTGTCTGCGAACACTCATGACGACTCCGTCCTATGAAATCCGTTTGTGCAGGCACTTCATCCATGCTCACGAAGTGTTCGCTCCGTCACAGTTGTATATGCGTCACGTAGAGTTACTACTAGAAACCTTGGTTCGTTCTACCAGGCGCGCGTCGTAAGGCTTACCATTGGAGTGAATTTCTGCGGCATTCGAAATCTGGCATGATTTTCCAAAGTCCATCGCGATTAACTGTGTCAACGATCCTCGCCAGAGACCGATTCCCATTCCTTAGTAGTGGCTGGATCCTGACGATAATTTCCATTGCACCACTGTACTGGCAGAATGTGCACTTTGTTTCCAGAAGTTTCTCCTCACCAGATGCGTGTTCCAGTAATTGAATAGGATAGAAGCGGAAATTTTCCTTGGATTTTGAGAAGAGAAATGCCTCTGTGGATACCACGGTGTTTCTACTTCCCTCACATCTGTGATTATGCTCGATATTGATGTCCTTGTTCCCACGCTTAGTAGAACAATGTGGCAAATTCCCCGTGAGTTGTATGCCGCCATATTTATAAACTGCGGCTGGAATTGCGTCGGCTTTAGTTGCTTTTCACGAGACAGATTTTGCACTGTTCCGATTGTGTCATGGAGGAAAGGCGGACGATTGAGGTTGCCGTAGGTATCCACTTGAGGAAGTCAGTTGATGGCTTCGCAGATTGTAGTTAAGGACGTTATTTGCGTGACTTTCCCGTCAGGAGGGTTGTTCTACCTTGGCTCGGCAGAAACGCTGCCTCTCGGCTTGCGTACAGTAGAGGGCTTTGATGGCAACGGATCGATTCTTCATCACACTAAGGTCGGCGTATACCTGGGTGTTCTCAACAATGCGAGCCGACTAGTCACTCTGCATCTCCCTCAGCCTCCGCTACCCTAGGCGTCCGGCTCAGAACTATGTGGCGTTATTGCATTTGCTGGTGTGGATCTTGTTTAGCCTGCATTTCTCGGAGGTTTCCTTATCATCAAATCAATCCTGTAGCTAACGGTGTGCGTGGCCGAATACTTCCATCCCGGTAGCGCTCAGTATATAGGATACTTTCCTGCCACTCTAGGATTGATGAGAGATTGCAGACATGGAGGTAGTTGAGTCTTATTTGGGAGGTTTGACAGATTTGCTTAATTTAAGTTGACCCAGTTGTGAAAGAACTTTCGGCGTTCGGTGGGGTTTGGAACCGCATAGAAAAGAAGGCCTGATCGTGAAGCCAATGCCCTTCCATTCGAGCTACAAACGCCGCGCCTGCGCTGTGAGTTAATTCCCTTGGATCGAGTTTACCCTCCCAACTCTACCCCTCGTATGAAAATCCACCAGCAAGTTGACTGCCCAAGCAGGATTTCCTAAGAAATAATATAGAATTCACCAGAATGACCACTAAGCTGACTTCATTATTAGGAGGTTTGGCAGATTTGCTTAATTTAAGTTGCCAGACAGTGCTATAGCTGATGTAAAGCTTGGCTGACTTTGATGACCCGACTTGTGAGCTCGTCCTCAATCTTGAAATCGTGATCAACACTTCTATGAAGTACGTAAGTGCCACGTATACACTGATATCGGTCATCATGGTGGAGAGTACGAGAATGAGTAGGGCGAACTCAAATACACTGCGCCGCGCTTCACCACATTGGTTACCGCAATTGTTTCGTTCTTCTTGAGGCGAGTCATCATTCCGCTGTTAAGTTGTCTTACCATTTGAGTGAATTTCAGAGGAATTCGAATTTTGGCATGATTTTCCAAAGTCCATGTTGATTGATTGTGTCAACGACCATTCCCAGAGGCCGCTTCTCATTCCTTGGCAGTTGCTGGATCGCGAAGATGATTTCCATTGTACTCACAGAATGTGCACTTTGTTTCCAGAAGTTTCCCCTCATCAGATGCGTGTTCCAGAAATTGACTAAGATAGTGGTGGAAATTTTTCTTCGATTTTGGGAAGAAAATTGCCTCTGTGATTACCAGGGTGTTTCTTCTTCCCTTTCATTTTGGATATGCTCGATATTGACGTCCTTGTTTTCACGCTTAGTGGAACAATGAGGCAAACTTTTCCGTGATTCTTATGCTGCCATGTTTATAAACTGCGGTTGGAATTGCGTCGACTTTACTTGCTTTTAACCATACAGATTTTGCACTGCTCATGGAGGAAATGTGGGTGATTAAGGTTGCCGTTGGTGTCCACTTTAGAAAGTCGGTTGATGGATTCCCAGATTGTGAATAGGTGGCTATGGACGTCAGTTGAATGACTTTCCCGTCAGGAGGGTTGTTCTATCTTGGCTCAGTAGAAACGGCGTCCCCTCGGCTTGCGTGCAGTAGAGGGCTTTGATGTCAACGAATCAATTCTTCATCACACCAAGGTTGGTGTATCCCTGGGTTTTCTCAACACTGCGAGCTAGTTATTCGTTGTGCATCCCCCTCATCCTCCGCTGCCCTAGGCGTCGGCCTCGGAAATATGAGACGTTATTGCATTTGATGGTGTACTTACTTGTATTTGTTGCGGCTGCGATCATGGCTGACGTAGTCGGCCTCGATGATTTACCATATCGCGCTTTTCTACGCGCGACGATCCGTGGTAGCAGACCCGGACAGTTCGAGTCATTCTCATCGCCACTGCCGGAGACTGAATACCGAAGGTCTAAGAACCACTTCCTTGTCCCACCAGACTGCGTTGAGCCAGGTTTTGAGCTGACCTTCACTTTGACCTTTCCAGTTAGGTAGCGGTTTCGGGTCGAGGGAAGTAACACTGAGCTCGTGAGGTTGTCGACGAAGAACGTGTCCAAACCACCTCAGTCGTCTTTCTTGGATTGCCTGGGATATCCTTGTGATGTTGACGCAGCGAATGCGAACTGTCTTATTTGAGCCGAAGTCGGTCTACTTCACTCGAAGGATGGTCCTCAAACAGTAGTGATAATAGACTTTCAGCTTCTGTTCATCTTCCATGCGCATAGTCTAGCATTCGCAGCCGTATAGAAGAACATGGTACACGCGGAGCTTTGTGGTAATAGAATAGACGCTTTTGAAGGCTGGAGAAAATTCGTGAAGCTGCGTTAATTCGGGAGGCAATGTCATCCTTACTCTGTCCATTGAGCAGCAACCTCGCTGCTTCACGTTGACAGCCACTAATCTCTAGGGATACCTTCTCTTGGGCCGGGAGGCAGCGAGAAAATACTTTTGGCTTTCCAGCGTTAATGGACAAACCGACCTACTTCGCAAACTCGTTCATCCGTGACACCATAGACTGTAGATCGTCAAAGCTTGACGCCAATAAATCGATATCATCGGCATAGTCGAGGTCAGTCAAACAGTCTCCGTATGCAAGCTCAACATTGTTGTATCCACGTAGGGCCTTCCAGCCTTCCAGGCGACAGGACACAGCCTTATCGAACGCCAGCCTGAATAGTGAAGGATTCTGAGGGGTTGTTATGGGCCAGAACCCGCGCAGTAGTGAAGGGGTAGTATGCCTTGATCATGGCGATTAGTTTTGGTGGTACACCATCCATTGCCATTATCCGCCATAGAGATTAACGACGGAAAGAAACGAACGCATCGGCAAAGTCAACAAAGCAGTAGGCCGTTGGTTGTTGGTAGCTATGGTGGGATTCAAGGGTCCGTCTCAGTGTGAATATCTAACACTTTTTCCGATGGTCCGCGACTATAAGCATCAAGATTTTGTTTTTTTGCTGGTAGCGTACCCTCATTCAAGCCTTTCTCGCTATGCGCCACCTGTAGACTTACCGGGTGACCGGTAGCCAGACAACTGGGGACTCGTTTTTCACAATACTAGAGGGGTACGCAACAGCTATTAATAGCTAACACAGAAATCATTGATGACAGTCGTATCTGCCTCGCGGACGTGCATTCTCGCCGGATGTCTTACAAATCAGCCCGGATGAAAGCTTGGGATGCGTGTAAGCTCATTTACTTTTCATCCTATGATTAAAGCCTAGTTCTCCTAACAGCAGCACTAAACTTGCTTTATTAGCCACACATAATTCCAATCTACCTTACCTTAAACTCTTATTGGCTGTAACTTCATTACCCAGTTTTTACACTAATGTAATATGCAGTCGAGTTCTCAAAGCTCAGTCCAAGCTTTTTAGCCTATTGCAGTCTCAGCAACACTGTTATCCTCTACTACCGTTACTTGTAGCCCACCTATTTAGAGAGATGATGGTCTGACCTCCGACATATGGTAGCGTTAGAGTTAGCACAAGTTCAACTACACTTAGTACTGACATGTAAAGATATGAGCCAAGAGTTGACTTTAATCACTATTCTACAAACGCTTTAGTATTGTCCAAATGCCAATCACTATTACATATTCACAGATAGAGGAGTGCATACTGGGTGTGTCTCCTTAAAAGAGGATACAGAGGCAGTTCTCATAGTATACTGTCTACTAGCCTCAGTAAGCATGTTTGCTAGAATTAGCACTTCTCTCATAAGCACACACCTATAACAGCAGCATCTTGGTCCGTACAGATCGAGGGATCGAGGTGAGAGTGTGGAAGCCAAGGCAAGCACAGCTTTGCTCAGGCCCTCAAGCATGTACTTACCTGAAAGAGTTAAACCAAGATTCACCTTCCTTGTTCAGATCAATGGTATATAAGCCCTAGCGAAGGCTTAGTCAGTAACAACTTTGACAAATGGTGTCATCAGTGCTAGCACCTGTAGTAATACGCATGTTGTTGAAATTGTGGGAAAAGAACCCTGCGTTCATTGTAACCAGCAACACTTCTGATTTAAAATACAGACTGAAATATTACCAGTGAACATATCACTCAGCTACACCTTATGCTAGCTGCTATTTCTAGTGACTGTTTAGCAGAACGTGCTCTGCTTCTTTAGAATTGGGCTAGATATCTACTATAGGTGAGTGAGGGAAGACAATGCAGTCATACTGGCGCAAATTCTACTGTCACTATATACTAAGTAAAGGCGTTATTTACGGCTGCAGCCACGCTCCCGCCCTACGCGGTCATCTCGACTCGTCTTGTCACCATTTAAACGCAGTGGAGAGGGTTTTAGAGTGAAGTAGTCAGCGGCGCGTCTACTATCACTATAATGGGCGCCAGTAACCGTCCCTGCTCTCGAGCATTTGGTGGTCATCTTTGATTACGGTGGTCGAACTCACACAGTGTGGACAGCAATCGTCCGGAAAGGGACGTTTGAAGTTCGCACGAGGCTGTTAAGCCGCGTACTTTCTAACCCGTTCCTAGTGCCTTTCGTTTTTAAGCGTATGGTTCAAACACAAAGGGGCCGTCCACCGTTTTTCGTTTGACTGGGAACTCTAACCAAACCCGCTTATATCGGGCTTTTTCAAAGTATATGCGGCCCCCTGTTAAATATAGCCAATTATTTAGGGTTCTGATTGAGAAGGATTGGCTTACGCGTTCGGATCGGCAAGTCGAAGTGCGAAAGATTTTGCGAGAGCATGAATATCTCGCCTGTACAAGGTCACTGCGCCTATGTCCCTGCTTGGGCAGTTGCTTGAAGCTCAGGAAGGAACCCTGTAGACCTCCTTGAGGCCTTGCATATTTTCACCTGCGCCTGTGGAATCCTTGATGGTATATTCGCTTGCTTCAGCCATCCATTAAGTCCCGTCTGGCAAACTTTGGGCCAGGATAGCATACTTCAGTATCAGCCTTCTGAGGGAAAGCTAAGCGAATACCTTTGAACTGTCTCTTGGTAACAAAATGATAGGAAAAAAGAAAAAAAATTGGAAAAAAGTACGTCAATAACATGCTTGTGGTGAAAAACACAGCAGTTGTTGGTCAGAAGAAATGGTAATAAAACATGAATACTTGCTTATCACAAGGATTATAACGTAAAATATGTCCTTTGGTTATCAGGCGGCTGAAAAATGATGTTTTTGGTGCATGTCCAGTTTGCTCTTAAATGAATTAACGCAGGTGGGGAAGACAACCTCTTCGGAAAGGGCGTTCCACGCTGCAACTACTATGTAACTGGAGTGCTTCAAAAGTATGAAAGCCGAAAAACAGGGAGAAAGGGAATCTTAATTCTTGACTTCCTTCATTTTGTAGTCAGTAAGACGCGGAATCAGGGACTCTATCATACAGGTGGCCTTGTGCTCAATTCTATTGAAATTAGGCCTAGGGTTTGGTCGAGGCTTACTGCTAAAGTCTGGTCTGGCCATTCTGGGTTTGAGCCCTAAAATTGGGTAGTTGCGAGAAATAAGTCAGCGTTTGTCATTCATTTCCCTTTCGTCGACCGAAGCAACAGGCTGTTGACGATCGTTGTAGGTCCTCCTGTTTTCATCATCTTGTCAGCAGACTCGGCAATCAACCAGAACATATCATGGTCACATCTGCAGCACTTCCGTGATGCTCTCGTGCACTCTACGGATCCCCCTCTCGTTGCTACCCTCAGTGCAGTGATGACATCTGCGATGGGCTCATGCCCATGCCTTGTCAGGCGACCACGGAGCGCGTCGATTCCTGGGGACGCCGTGGCATTATTGAGATCCGTGATATTATGTATTACCCATACAGTTTCTTGGGAATTTTGTTACTGATGACGTCCGCAGTGGTACCTGCCATTGCTCTCTGTTAGCCGTAAGTATACCCACGTTGTCCGCGTCCCACCACGAGAAGGTTGAGGATTAGATTTCGGTCCGCTGTGTCGCCAATAAGGAGCTGAAAGGCGTTTGCCTATCTTTTCCTGAATGAAACTGAACTGAACTGGTCATTCCCCTTCTCGTCTTTTTTACCGGAAATAATTTTTGCCTTTTTTCCCGCTGTTTGGCCATCTGTGAAGCATCAAGATCAGAGCTTCAATGCATAACAGACTCGCTGGAATTCATTTTTACCGTACAAAATATTAATGGCTCGGTTAAGTCTGCTGTCTTGTGATGGACTGAACAAAAAATTGTACCAAGACTAAAAAACAAAAACGAGAATAGGAAGTATGTAAAGGGACTTACTACTTTTTTCCCAAGCTTTAAATATGTAAAGGAAGTGAATGTGACTCCTTTGAGTTCGTAAAGTATGGGAATGCTAGCTACGAAACCTAGACCATGCTCTCCTTACACAACAACTAAGAGCCGAGCTCATCTGTCTGTAGGGGTCATCCTCACCACCATCACCAAATGAAGCGGTGATCTTCTCGGATGTCCAGATGGAACCCTCCGCAGGCGGCCGGTCGACAAGACAACGTCTGGCAGTAGGAGCGGGAATTGGCTTTGCGGCGGCCTCCATGGTCTATCTCCTATCGCCCTTTGTGGCTCCCGCCTTTCGTCGTATATGTCTGCCCTTTGTCCCCGCCACCCCGGACCAACTTCGAAACGTTTGCGCACTTCTGAAGCACGCTCAAGACTCTGGGCGGCGACTGGGCAGGGTCCTGGACATTGGCAGTGGAGATGGCCGTGTGGTAAGCATGATCTCCCTCCCTTGTTGGCTAGCGAATCAGCTCCCTTTCCGTTTACGACTACCGGGCAGGAGGAAGGGTGTACGCCCAACTTGACCCAGCCGATGCCCGAAAAGTTAAAATATAGTTTAGGCTATCGGGGATTAGTCAAGCGAAGTCGTAGAGCAATCCCATAGTTGTCACGGGGGATTGCCAGATTCGCTTAATCCGGTTGAACCAATTGTGAAAAATTCGCGGCCACGGTGTGCCTCGAACCCACACAGCATGGAGTGGTTTTGCGCAACCATGGCTCACACTCGGATCGATTTTACTTGCTCAACTTACCGCTCGTATGAAATCCACCACTACGGAACAGCAAGCTGACTGTCTAGGAAGAATTTCCTAAGCAGCAGGGAATGGCTTTAACGCAGCCAACGCTATAATGCTTTCAGTTGCGACGCCACGTCGTGCGTTGTGCGGGTTCGAATCCCGCCGAAGCTGCGAATTTTTTCACAATTGGGTCAACTAAATTAACCAAATCTACCCAAAACCCCTAAAAAAGGCTTATAATAAAAATGGCTCATGTTGTACATCCTTGAAAAAAAAACAGTACTGACAATGCTGGTGCACAGGCCAACTTGGTCCTTTTCAGAATCGAGTCGGGCGGCTGTGACACATTTAAGTCGCATTTTCACCGGCATGGGCATCGAGCTGCCCTTGGAAAATCCTGACACATATGTAGCAGTGACAAGGTCGTGTTAAGCGCGCAGGGATGTGCTGTTCAGATTTTAGCGACTGCGCCCGCACCTACCGTTGGCCCTTCTGCATATGTATTGCCGTCGGAACTTCTTACTACTGTTGAGTCCACTTCGTGGGCCATGGTGGACGTCGTAACAGCTCAGGTCACGCATTCTGGTCGTGCTCTCCGATGGGTTTTTGGTTTCTAATTAGGTAAACGGAGGCAGCACAAACCTTCAAACGCTTCAAAAACTGCGCCTTTCTAGATTTTACCCTTTATTCTCTGACCTCCCTTATTTCCATGACTGACTTACCTGAAGCGCACTTTTGGGAGTTATTTAATTATTTCACCTCCCCAGTGTCTCAGCCTGGCAGTGTGTTCTGATCGTTTTACCGCACACATTTTATTTGGTATTCAGTTCTGTATTCTCAAAACCCCTTGACGCGTCTTAAGTTGACTGTGTTTTTTTTTCGAGGTAACTTCAATACTGGCCGAGCCACAACTCTGCGTGGATCGTGCAGTTGGCGTGGAACTGAACAGACCACTCGTTTGGTTCTCTCGTTGGCGGGCCTGGCGACTGGGTCTCCTGCCCTCACGCGCCTCCTTCTACCGGGCTGACCTCTGGAAGTTCAGTCTTAGTCCCTATCAGACTGTCGTCGTGTTTGGCGTCGACTGCATGGTGGGTGCACCTTCCTCGTCCTATTTGCTTTGTCTTTCGATAAAACGCCTGTATCATTCCGCACTCGCTGCGATAGTATCGCGAAGATATCCCAGACCATTTAGAAAGGCGTTCTCCGTCATCCGCACTACGAACGTTGCTATGCTGCCCTCGATCCGGCGCCGCAGGCCACCTGGAAACATCGAAGAGGAGGGCAGCTGAAGACTTGGCTCGACACCGCCCGTCAAGACATGGAAGCAGTAGGAACCACAGCAGACGCGTCTACGAATCGCGTTCCCACCCGCCCTCCCGGTGGCCTAGGTCTGCTACACCCATCTCCCTACGTTGGATCGACCCTCCCCTCAGTCTAATCCATGTTTTTAATGACGGAACAGCCCCTCCCGGCCACGCTGCTCCGACTCCTCCTCCTCGCCGCCAGAATCAAGGCCAACCCTGGACCTCTCTGGTACTGCTCGTTCTGCCGAGTCCGTCTGGGCCGCCGCGACTGGTCTGTACGTTGCGGCTCCTGCAATGGCTGGTGCCATCTCCGCTGCAGTGGCCTCGCCACGGCTGCCGATTGGTCGCCCGCCTTCGCGTGTCCCAGCGGTCCCGTGCCCCCACCGATCTCCATGCCTCCAGCCCGTCCAGTCCTGAACCCAAATCCTCTGGTCTCCGACCTTGCCTCACCACCTGGTCTTAAAATCTTACAATTCAACGCCAACGGCCTCCTTGGGAAGCTTGACCAGCTCCTGGCCTTCATGCGCTCGCACAGCATAGCTGTGGCGGCTATCCAAGAGACAAAGTGGTCTAACTCCACTAAGGTCCCTTCCTGTGGCGATTACATGATTGTCCGTCGCGACCGCGGCCGCAACAAAGGCGGAGGTTTGGCCTTCCTGGTGGACAAATCCATTGCCCATCACCAGATTCCCCTGCTTGGAGCCGATCCCACGGAAGTACTGGCGATTTCCCTTGACATTGGCCCGGCGCCGCTAACCGTCGTGAACGTGTACATCCCTCCAACTTCCAGTTGTTCTCCCGGTTTCACCGCCTCTATCGCTCCCTACTTACCTTCTGGAGACAGTCTGGTGCTAGGTGACTTCAGCGCTCACCATGACCTATGGTGCTCTAACTTGGCAGCCGACCCCCGAGGAGAAGCTCTGGCTGATGAAATAGAACACGCCCCCTTTGCCGTTCTCAACGATAACAGCCAAACGCGGCTCCCAAGCAACGGCGTCTCCAGCTCGCCCGATGTTTCCCTCGCCAGTCTCAGTTTGGTAGCCTCCACCATGTGGAACACGGAAATCAGCCTGGGTAGCGACCACCTCCCCATTGTGCTCAAATTGGTCACCGCCGCCGAGCGTATCAAGGCCCCCAACCGGCACTTCATTAATTTCAAGAAAGCCAATTGGGCAGCGTTCACGACCGAATGCGAAGCCGAGATCGATGGCCTACGGCCTCCCACCTTTGTCCACATGGCGGAGCGAGCCCTTCGTCGACTACTCCTGGCAGCAGCAAGTCACCGCATCCATAACGGCCGCATTCCCTTTCTCCGTCCTAACTATCCGCCCGAAGCCTCCCGCCTGGAACGAGAGAGAGAAGAAATACGAGCGCGTGATGCCAGTGACGCGCGCGTTGGCGAACTGAATGGCTTAATCACTAAGACTATCAACGATGGCAAACGCCAACGCTGGCATGAACTAGTTTTAGATTGTAATTTCAGCGGCAACTCAGCTGCCACTTGGAAGCTTTTACGCAACCTGACCAAACCCCGGGCCGATACATCAAACCAGTCTATTAGCTTTGGGGATGGCAAGTTCATTTCCAACAACGGTAAGATCGCCGCGAAGATTAACAAGCTGTTCTCGCCCCGCTCGGCACCCAGTCCCAAAAGCCAGCGCCCCCTTCTTCGCCTCCTCCATAAAGCCCCGCCCCCAGACATTTCCTTTTCGGCTGATGCCATCCTCACCGCCGTCAAGAAAATGAGAGCTTCGAAAGCCTTAGGACCAGATGGTCTGGCGCCTATCCATGTGCGCCACATCGGCCCGAAGGTGGCTGCCTACCTTGCCGCCCTCTTCAACCTTTCACTGGGAACTTCAATCATCCCTGATTGCTGGCGCCAGTCGATCATTATCCCCCTGGTCAAAGCGGGTAAGGACCCCTGCCAAGCGACCTCTTATCGTCCAATTGCACTCCTCAGTCCATTGGCGAAGATCCTGAAACGGCTCATCCACCCAATTCTGACGTCTGTGGCGGAACTATCTTCCCACCAACATGGTTTCCGATCGGGTCGTGGAACTACAACGGCGCTTTTCGAGCTCAGCGACGCTATCCTCGAGGGCTTCAATCAACAGAAGCCCGCTTCGCGGACCGTGGCAGTCTCAATTGACCTGTCACGAGCCTTTGACTGCGTCCGCCACGATCAGCTCCTGCAGGACTTGGTCTCGTTGAACGTCCCGACCGGCCTGGTCCGATGGTTGGCGGCTTACATCTGTGGCCGTCACGATCGTGTCCTCTTCCGGGGTGCTCTCTCTAAGCCCCGTAAGCAGACCTGTAGCGTCCCTCAAGGCTCTGTGCTCAGCTCGACGCTCTTTAACATCTACATGCGAGAGCTCCCACTCCCCCGGGCACCTATGCAAGTGGTATCCTATGCGGACGATGTTACGTTCTTTTGCCGGCACCATGACATCGATCAGGCTGCACAGCTCCTCACGGAGTTCATGCTTGTTGTCGAAAACTTCCTCACCCAGCGCGGAATGACGATCTCGGCAGCCAAGTCGTCCGTAACTGTTTTTAAGCTTGATCCGAAGGAGTTCAATCGTCACCCGGTCATCACCGTCAATGGGGCGTCCTTACCGCTCGTCCGCAAGCCCAAACTCCTTGGTGTGCGTTTTGATCCGCTCTTCACGTTCGCAGACCATGCCAGGGAGACCGCAAGCAAAGTAAGCCGCTGCACCAAGGTCCTCAAGGCTCTAGCAGGCACATCCTGGGGCTGCGCGGAAGAGACTCTGTCGACTGCTTTCAAGGCGCTGGCCAAGCCGCACCTCACTTATGCGGCATCAATCTGGTCTCCTACGATGAGCTCTTCCAGCCTCCGCCGCCTCCAGTCAGCCCAAAACGCTGCCCTCCGCACGATCATGGGTTGCTATAAAATGTCGCCTATAGATCATCTTCATGCGGAGGCTTCTGTTCTACCGGTCGCCCATCACAACACTCTCCTTAGCCAGCAGTTCTGGTGGAGTTGTTCGCAACCCGGCCATCCCAATCATCACCGTTGCACCGCTCCTGAGCCCTACCGCAACGTCCGGCCGTCTATTCGAGCACTCCACAAGGAAGCTGTTGCCTCGTCTCTCGCGCATCTACCTGTTGATAGCTCTGCCACCAAGACAGGCTTCAAGCGTCTCCACCAGAGAGTCGTTGTCGAAGAGAAACGAGGTTACCGTCCCCCGGTCCTTTTGGGTGGCTATCCACCTCCGATTGCGGCCTCGGAACGACATCTCCCAAGGGTCACTCGCTGTACCCTGGCGCAGCTACGCAGTGGCTACTGCATGCTCCTTCGCCAGTACCAGCACTGGCTCAACCCATCCATACCCGACTGCTGTCCCGACTGCGGCGTCTCGCCGCATGACTGCCGTCATCTGTTCGCCTGCAGTTCTCGGCCAGGCACCCACCTCACTCCCGCGGACCTGTGGCTCAAGCCGGTCGAGGTCGCGGCTTTTCTCCGTCTCCCAACTACTCCCAGTTTGGATTCCGGCGGGGATTCTTGATCCAACTATGGGCTACGACACACACACACACATGGAAGCAGTTGTTGGACCTTCTATCTTCGGTCTCCGCTATTGGAGAAGGGACTGGGTGGAGGTTTCCGGATCCGCTACTGCCAATCCTCACGCGTGAAGGGGTACCGTTTGTGGCATCATTGAGGCCGGCTAGATCGGGCATGATCACAGCCGTAACAAGTACAAGTATCATTCCTACTGAGAAGCGCTTTATTTTAAAAATAGCATCCAAAATGTTCAGAAAAAACCAGGCCCTATTCCCTGAGCCCACGCGATAAGTCAACAAAGTGCGCAAAACTCTAAAGGTATACGTAAAATGTACATGTCTTATATCGACAGGTCCGATGTCAGCTTTCGGATTCCTGTCTCTTTACGCGTGAGGTAGCGGACTACAAGCGGCCGTGCAGAACGCTGATACGCCGATGTATTGCAGAACATATGTCAATATCTCCTGATATAAACCGGCAAAACAAGGAGCCCGTGGCTGATTGGTTAGATGGTCAGATCGAGGGGTCGCGGGTCCGAGCCTCGGGTGGGGCACCACTTGGAGTTTGGTATGACTGGCTGATGACAGCTAACGAGCCAGAAATGGCTATCCCAGTCCCGCCTGTCTTTACCGGTAAGGTTATCTGCTTAAATTTCTGGTCGCTGTGTGGCTGCTGGCGTGGCTCGCCAATGAACCTCAAGGCAGAGCGGAACGAGTGAGTTCCGTTAGCGATTGCTAAACGTTAGTCCATGGGTGTGTTCGTTCTCCAGCTCAATTTGCATGCTTCTTTGGCTGTGGCTCCATTCTGCTCGGCCGACCACCATACCTGTTGGTCCTATGTGAGAATTCCCAGGAGAGCTCCTTGACTGCTCTGATCTCCTCCCACTTTAACCGCCAATAATGACAAGGTCCACTGGGTGGGCCCCATAGCTGGATGGATGTAGGGGCAGTGACGGGCGCATGGATTAGTTTAAATGAATAGTAGATTTGCGCTGCATCTGACGCGCTCTCCTTCCCCAGCCACCTGGGCCCGATGACAGGTCTGATTAAGCATGACCGGAGACGAGCCGAGCTGTCCGTCTTCGCATGCCGCACGCAGAATGGCTGGCGCACACCGTCCACAAATACGATTTTCTCCAATGCTCTTGGACACAGACTGCGGTTGGCGTCGATGAGCATAGATAGGAATTCTGGTCGTGATAAAAGCCGTCATCTCAACGGTGGCTAGTGTACCGTGTCTTGGCTCCGGCTTCCGCTTCGGCCATAAGTGTTGCTTGTCCGTGGTTTCCTACTGTAATTACCACATGTACCTATCGGCAGCTGCTTTTACTATAAGAGTTATGCTATTTTTTAAAAAGCAAGGATGTTAATTATGTTCAGACAGCGTGTTATGAGCCTCCTGGAATCATCAAAGAAGTTAACGATTGGAGGTCTTAATACTTCAAATAGAAGAACGCAGGTTACATCTGGTTAACTCTGTCACTCCCCTTATGTTGTCGCTCATTGGATGTAACCGCATGCATAAGTTTGGTCAAGTCGTTCGATTGGGTATCCTCTCTCTGTAATCGGATTGTCTGTTTCCTGTTCAAGATTGGCTAACTGTGTTTAGCCAGCCATTCGGAAACGCACAATGATTCGTTAATCAAGTGTTTTTCAGTAACGCGGACGTGGATGTACCCAGGTTGCTTCCCCTAAGTAGTAGAGACGAAGCACAGTGTCCTCTACGAGGTCCTTGTACTACTTACTTGTACTTGTTACGGCTGTGATCAGGCCTAATCTAGCCGCCTCAATGATGTCACGAACGGTAGCTCTCCATGCTTGGCGATTGGCGGTAGCGGATCTCGAAAGCTCCACCCAATCACTTCTCCAGCGACGGAGGCCGAAGATAGAAGGTCCAAGAACTGGTTCCATGTCTTGACGGACAGTGTCTAGCCAAGTCTTCAGTTGCCCTCCTCTTCGACGTTTCCAAGTGGGCTGCGGTGCCGGGTCGAGGGCAGCATAGGTAAGCTCGTCGGGCGGGCGACGGAGAACGTGTCCAAACCACCTCAGTCGCCTTTCTTGAATGGCCTGAGATATCCTCGTGATGCGATGGCAGCGGATGCGGACTGTCTCATTTGAGATGAAGTCGCTATAATTAACTCAAAGGCTCGTCCTCAGGCACCGGTGGTCAAAGACCTCCAGTCTTCGCTCATCTTCAGCGCGCACACCCAAGCATTCACATCCATAGGGCAGGACTGACGGGATGGATGCACGGTATACATGAATCTTCGTGGCGATTGAGATGTCACGTCAGGTCCATAGGCGCTTTCGAAGGATTGAGAAAACCCAGCGAACAGCATCTATACGGGAGACAATGTCGTCCTTGCTCTGCCCATTCGGTAGCAGCCTTGCCCCGGGGTATTTAAGGTTGTCTACTTCTTCAAGTTGATGGCCATTAATCCCCAGGCGTGCCTTTTCCTGGTCAGGGATGCAGCTCGAGAACAACTTCGTCTTTCCGGAATTTATGGACATGCCTACCGACATGGCAATCTCATTTAACCGCGACACTCATGACTGTAGACCATCAAAGCTCGAGGCTAACAGCGCAATATCATTGGCGTAGTCAAGGTCAGTCAGTCGGCGTCCGGGTGTAAGTTCAACACCGTCCTCTTCCTGTAGGGCTTTGCCGAGAATCCAGTCTATGACGTAATTTAACAGAATGGACGAGGTCCTTGCATTCTTCGCGAGTCCCTAAAGGTAATCGTCGCCGTTGCTGTTTTCGAGGCCGTGATGACCGACCGCCTCACTTTAAATGACTCAGCCTTTGCCTGCTTGTTTATTTAAGTTTGCGGTACCTTTATGCAGGCACCATTAGATATTGTAAATTCATGTCGAACTTATCCACTATGTTCGCTGTCGGTTCCCTCTCGCAGTCGCTAGTGCTGACGAATATGGTGCAGTTCCTTCGGGCGAAGTAACCTTGGTGTAATGAGCTGGTTGTTGATTTCCTCCAGGAGAATATTTGGACTTGTGACCAGGCAGTCTCTGATTACAGATACAACTGCTGTGTCATTTTATTCCTATGGCTACTGTCTGCCCCCAAAACCACTTATATTCCCCCAACTCTGTCGATATTTCTTTATTCAGAGGTGTGGATTTATGGCAAACAATTGTTTTTGGGAACTCTTCAACAGACCAAACATTTGCAAGGGAAATTAACGCTGTACATAACAATTAAAGTTTGAATAGGTAGAAAAATCAATAACTATCTAACATGGGCGCTGATTAGCCAACGCGGACTATGTCAGTTTGCGCATGTAGGCCATGTCAGCGTGTTGGTTGAGGGATTGTCGCTAGTTGGTAGGGGTGAAATCCTATCGCCACCTGGTGTCGGTTTAGGCCATGGAAGTGACAGAGCTTGTGTCAGAGTCTTCTGACAACACAGCACTGCATTTGCTAGCCTTATAGCTACTGCTTCGGCTGTTGCAAGCATCCGTGGGCGTAGGCCTTTGGAAAATTAGATGGTGTCCTGTAGACTACCTGAAAGGCTTCGTTAGTATCGACTCGATGGTTCGTATCAACAAGATGTGCCAGAATAGCACTCGAGATCGATCTAGTTTCACCTTTACTTAGATAGGTCGGTATGTGCTCACGTACCCTCTTTTCGAGACGCCTTGTTGTATGGCTGATGTATCCCGCTCCACCGGAGCAAGTGAAAGAGTAAGTGCACATTGATGTGGCCTTCAAAGAGAGTTAATCGTTACCTCCCAATCGTAGGAGGGGAGAGTTCGTGAAGAGCACTCGTAAATTCGCCGCTGAGAAAGCATTTGTTATTGCAGTCCTCAAGTGTCGTCTGACCAGCTCGCTGGTTGCATCGCCTAAGAAAGGCAGTCTTAGAAACACGTCTTTCTGTTCTGCAGTTAAGGTGACAGGGTTTTTGGCGCGTTCTCCAATATTTCTGAGGATGAACGTTTCCGGGTATCCATTTTCAATTAGTGTATGCTGCAGCTGTTGGAGTTCTGCTTCGACAGTTTCAGGAGAACAGATCTGTCTTATTCTAGCTGCTAATCCCTGGACCAGATTTCGTTTTATTTGAGGGGGACAAAACTGTGGAAGTTAGTGTATTGGATATGAGAAACTCCCCTTACCACACCATGGCTGATAGAAAAGCTGAAACCTCTTGAAAGTTAAATATATCCTCGAAGCCTGAAAGACACATTTGAATTTGTCAAAGCTATAAAGAATATAAACGTTGCAAGAAGTAAGATTTTCTCATTTGATGTATCCTCACTATTCACCAACGTACCTGTGGCAGAAACCATAAACTACCCCTGCGACGTTATTCGGGACACGAGCTACCAGATAGGTATGCCCGTGAAAACCCTCAAAGATATCCTTACGCGATGCACACAAAATGTCCAATTTCTCTGCAATTGTCAGTTTTACAGACAGATAGATGGTGTGGCTTGCAACAGCCGAAGCAGTAGCTATAAGGCTAGCAAACCCAGTGCTGTGTTGTCAGAAGACTCTGACACAAGCTCTGTCACTTCCATGGCCTAAACCGACACCAGGTGGCGATAGGATTTCACCCCTACCAACTAGCGACAATCCCTCAACCAACACGCTGACATGGCCTACATGCGCAAACTGACATAGTCCGCGTTGGCTAATCAGCGCCCGTGTTAGATAGTTATTGATTTTTCTACCTATTTAAACCACAATTGTTATGTACAGCGTTAATTTCCCTTGCAAATGTTTGGTATGATGAAGAGTTGCTGAAAACAATTGTTTGCCATAAACTGACTTCTGATATTAACCATGGGAATATTTGCGGAACTTAGATGTGGATTTATGCAAGCGTGTTGACATCCGCAAGTGCAACTTGTATTCCCTTATGCTTGGTTGTCTAATGAGTTACTTGGTGTTGTAAATGTTGGCAAAAGCCGAACTATCACCGTCTAATTATGTCTTCTATGAGTCCCACAAGCAGAACAACGCGAAGTGCGCAAAAGTTGAAGTCTTTTAGAGTACTTAGTGCAACATATTTAAGGCAAGCGAACGCGCGTACAGCCATGCCCATGGGACCAATCAGATAGGCGTCCCGGGTGAGGGGTGACTCAATTGGCTTGCTACTCATCCGGCTAGCTTGTCAGAGTTCTAAGCCTGGCCACAGCTTTGCGCGGCATCAGCACGTGCGCTGCATGTATGCGGATCAATCGCCTGGCGTGAGCGCGACTCGCTGTGGCTGCCTGCTCGCGTGTCTGTTAGGGCGGCTGCTAACACTTGAGAAGCGACAGTGACTTTAGGGTAAGCGAAGTCCATCTGGTAGAAAAGGCGCGTGTTAGGGTCACCGTCCGTCTTTGACAGGTTTTACTATTAGCCAGCACTGTGTAGTACCCAAATCACGTGGACGTCTTTTAAGGTAATGTAGAAAATGAGTTTAAGCATTTAGTAAGAACGACTAAGCAAAGGACGATGAAGAAGTTCATTTGAAAAGTCTGGGAAATAATCCTATTACGACAGCTGGAATGACTGATTGGCATTACACGAAATTCCCACAGCAAAGTGATAAAACGGAAATGCAGCATCTTCGGCCGCGGTTTCTCTTCATTACTTTGTTGACCACTGCTCACTGTCGTACCCAATAAAACACTCGTAACAATATGTTAATCTCAAAAACCAACCGTGCGTTTCCTGAAACACATGAAATGTGCGCCTCACTGTAGCTTACCCATATTATCTGGGTCTTAACACCTTAGGTGTTGTAATAATGCTGACAATTCGATTCTCTGGTGGTAAATCAGAAGAAAGAGGAGCGTTCATCGGGAGAGGTTTATTACAATCCTGACCTTTCGGATAGTTGTCTCTTCTACCCATCTTTAGAGAATGGATACTCGGACTCACGGTCCTCATCTTTATGAAGATGGGGTAGGCGAGACACTTTATGTTAATGTACGTCGCCAAACCTCATGCACTATCGACCGACATTTTCCGGTGTACCTTCAAGTTTTTAAGAAAAAACTGTTAATCTGATTTAACAGGATTAAGTAGTGAACAACAAGTCTGTTAATGAGTTTTGTTGGCATTTCCTAGATGGAACCCCTGGAGGCAAAGATACTCCGAGAACTCCGAGGATCTCCGATTATAGTGGCCTGCCGATATTCACTTCCAAATCTGCCTTGTATCATGAGCATGGGTGAAGGACCTGATGCTGCTCACTTGTACTTACCACAAACAAATACAAAAAACAGCTAATTTTATGACAGTTTCATTCTTCTGCCTGCTCACAGACTTTTGTTTCCTAACAGGGTTTCATAGAATGCGACTTCTTCTCTGACAAATGCTCTCAATTTCTGTCTTAATTTTTGACTACACAGCATTGGCTGAAAGGAAGTAGACCATGTGCACGACCACAAATTTCTAAGAGGACTTCTATTGAGAGAATGTAATGGAACAGAACATTTCGATTATCAATAGAAATAAAACAGGCAAGGATATAAAATCTGGAAAGGATTGTGTTTAGAGGTCCTATTTGCCTTTTCTATGCAATAATAATATACATTTACAGTTTCAGTAGCCCGGCTTTTCCTTTTGTCGTTAAATTCCGCCAATATAAGGTCGAATTTCCATCGATATGCAACAGTTGCCTGAGCAACAGGGGTTTATGTTGATGGAGTTGATTCTATTTAGCTCATTAAAACAAATTTAAGTGGCTTTGATTGAATATTCTTTGATCACTTTCAACACAACTGTAGGTTGGGAAGAAAAAGCTGTGTCGATCACCGAAATAATAGTTTTATTAGTCTAAGCTTTCGAACTCTTGCGGGAGTCCATCGTCAGAAATAAGGCCTGACGAGAATTTGTCGAAAGTTCACGTATACTCGCCAAACTAGACTTCTGAATTCTCTGATGGGAGTTTTCGCAAGTCTAAACAATCCAGTGATAAAATCGGCAACAAAAACAAGCAAAATGCATAAGGGATGGGGTCAATTAACCATCATAGAGGAGGGGAGGGAGAGGACCAATTAGCTACCAGTGCCGTGAGTCTGGAAATACCTGCGCAGGGCAACATACGCAGGCACCAGCTCAATACATCAGTTAAGTGAGTTGCCATCCGACGCCCAGGCTTCAATCGTTTTTTTCTGCCAGCGTGGGCAGTTGCGCTCGCCGCTGCAAAGTTGAACTCGTGACCCGTCTCGTAGGTGTGGGCCGCTACTTGCGATAATGCGTTAGCTCGCCGAACAGGCAGCTTGTGTTCGTGTATGCGCGAGCCCAGCATGCGTCCAGTCTGCCCCGTGTAATATATGGGACAGTTTAGACACTATGCGATACACTACGTCCGACTGCCCACTGGGATTTAATCGGTCCTTGTAGCCTTGGGCGGTGCTTAATTCTAGCGCTTAATGCCGTGGCAATGCTCTCGGTCGCTTTCGCGGCGGCATTGCCTAAAATATCGATGCCCATTTGTGTTCACGTTAATAAGGGGCAGTCATGTGTGTCAGTCTATTGATTGGATATTGCTCTTTAAGTTCTTCCTTGAGATTTTTGTACGTGGCATCTAACTCAATGTGCCTCTAGAGGTATGATTCATCGAAGTGCATGGCATCAAGGAACTCTCAGCCTTTTGTAGAGGGCCAACTCCGACCATGAAGTTTTGTCTTATGCGGTGGTGTACCCTTTATCAAGAGTGCGTGGCCACTTGTTTGTTTCTGCAAACCATCAAAGTCACTTTACTGAATCCTGCGCCATTCTTGGTGAGGAACCAGAGCGGGGTGCAAACAGCGATGTGGAACGAAAAAAACAGATAAGTTATGGAAATAGGAACCCCCTAGGTAGCACGCCGGGAAGGCGGGTTGCCCGTTTGTCTAGTTGCTGACTATCCGTTGCGTCCAAAGCTAGCGGATAGTGGAATGGCCTTGAGCTAAGGTCAGCTGCGAAATAAGCAGACTCTCGGGTCTGACGAATAGGCAGTCACAGAAGCAGCGCCAGTGCTACGAGGGTGCGGCGGGCTGAGATTTGGCACGCAAAAAGTTTATAAAATGCCGGTGTCATGACGGTAGCACTGTGACATGGCGAGCGGGAACCGCCATTAGATAAGTTCGCTAGCCACCACTGCCCTGTGATTAGGCTATCGAACCAAAGCGCTAGAAAAGACAACCTCGAACAAGCAATCCAAGCCGCTTTTTGTGACCCACCCTTTCTCACAATTCCCAAGCCACCTCATGAAATCTGTGTCCTAGGTAGCAATGAGGACCTCATGCAACATTCGAAATGGAGTAAATATTCCTGGTTCTAACCATTACTCTTATACTCAGCTTTACTCTGAGGTCATGAGAGTGGGCCGGGAGTTTGCTTTATCGTTATTTCGTGCTTAAAAAGAGCTCCTATTTCCCATTGGTTGATAGCTTTTGAGCGAATGGATGTATTAAAGAGGGAGAGCTAGGACCACGTATTCATTCGCGTTTGGAATTTAAGTGTTAGAGACATTAATTCGAATCTTGATAGGACCTAGGCTATGGAAACTCTGTAAAAAACATCCAATTGTGCGCTGATACCTACCGCAAATGAATCTCATTATGAATACTCACCAGTTTCGCCGATGGTTGAACGCAAAAGAGAGTAAGAAGGAGTGACAGGGTATTTCTGGGAAGCATCACTGTTCAGTTTCGTGGTACGCACCTAATTGGCATTGTAGCGAGCGAGAAGTTAAGATTCTGTTAGGCTTGAGCGCAGCGGGGACAGAACTGAGTTCGCATTCAAGTTGGAGTGACATTAGAACCGTAGAAGTCAATCTTTCTCCTAAGACAATGCATTCGGGACGTCAAACGCTTTTTGGACTTGAGAATGATCCTTTCGTGCTCAGTCTATCAGAATGAACACTCAACGGGAGATAATACATGTTGCAGAGTCGAAGTAGTGTTTTTACTCAAAAAGGCTACAATTGTATGAGTCTGCTGCCCAGCGCAACTGCGCCGACTCACGCTGCCTTCGTTCGCCAAGCCTCGCTCGCGGCGCGCTAATGTCCTTTCACACGCTCGCCGTCAACCCACCGCGTGTACGCTTAAGGCTAATCGATACTTCCGCCTCATCTGAATGGTAGCAGCCAACAGAGCACTCATCCCGCAGCTGAGGTGTAGCGGTTCTACATCCATCTCCATCAAACGCTTGACGCCACAGGCGTGATCTGGCAGGGACAATCTTGGTCGCCCAGTCATGCTCGACCGGCTCAGCCCCTGTCCGCGTGCGAGGCGCAACCTTTACCCTCGGGTGGCTGTGACGCACACACGCACTCGAGAAAGGTTTGACCTATCAGCGTCCCGAAGCGCTCGTGGCCAATCAGCTTCTGCACCCTGCGGTCCTAGGTCAATTCCTGCACTGATGGACACTTGGGATTCCGTCCCGAGAGGGTATCCGCGATGTCGCCTCGTCCTTACGGCCGAACCGAATGGCAACTTCCTATTAACTCTTCTGTACATAATATATTGTTTCTAGCACTCTGGCCTTCCCAAGACTTCTCTTATTTTCCAAGGAACGTGGCCTAGAAGATCGTAGCTGTTAGGGTTATCCGTCATAGCCTTAACTCCTATAAAGGCTTTATTCACCCACACAACTTTGTGGACACACCTATCGTGCAGACGCAGCCGACAACTGGCTCATATCACAACCTTTTTTCCGTTCATCTTCCAGCAGTAAACTTCTGTCTACCAACGCCGTCTTCCCTGACTCTTGATTTGGGGAACCTTTTCTCGTCAATATTCACACTTTCGATACTTTCACCAGCAGGCTAAAATCCTAAGTTGTAGTTAAAAGGCTGAGGGCAACTGTGGGGGGGGGGGGTTATTGTGCACAGAACTCCCAGTTGTTGTCTCCGGAGGGCAGTTGCCGCCGGCAAAGCCAGGGCTAGTGTTGACTGCGTCCAGTTATGCCTGAGGGAGACTGTAGTGACTAGCTTGCGTCGAAGTGAACTCTGCTAGAATCTCACGATTGCGGTTCTAGACGCCTGGGAACAGCCAATCACACTTGCCGAAAAGCTGGTCCTTAGCACGGCGACGAATAGCAAGCCTGCACGCGTGAACGCTGCCTCTTTGGCCGCGGGGGTTCCTGCAACAAAGCCGCACTTCGGATCACGCCACTCCCGCGGAAGGTCGTGCTCTCCGTAGTCAAATCTCTTTCCATCTATTTTTCGTTCCTCTGTATACACACTATATTGTTCCTTCTATTCTGGCCTCTAAGGATTTCTTCTCTACTAAGTTACCATGGTCTGAAGATTGCAGTTGCTAGGGTTCAACTTACGTAACCCCCTGCGATAGGAGTAAGACAGTGGTGGCAGCTGCTCAAGTATGATGGCGGAGCAGGTTGTTGGTGTTGTGCATTTGAAGTGCGCGGCATTATTCGAGGGGTGTCGTGTATGGTGGCCTATCGTTATTGGGTGAAGGTGGAGGCGAGAGTCATGTTCAATTGGCTCTCGGGTAGCCGCGACCACTTGGACGCACAAGTCCCCCCGAGTAGAAGTCAGTCAAACTGTAGCGGGCCAGCGATATCAAGGTTGATACACACCTAAGGGAGTGTATAATCTGTTCAGGTCTCCGGATTTAACGCCGAACGTGGTTGCTAATCACCACAACACACAAACGCAGAGAGGTATAAAAATAACAAGATAATAGCAAATAAGATATGTTGATACAGTAGTCACCGGCTCTTAAGCCCACAGTTAATAAGCCCGCCGCTTATTAAGCCCAATTTGGTCTGGGCCCGAGGCGGACTTAATAGCCGGCGACTACTGTATAAAGGAATTAGTAAACAGTAAAACGGGAAAGGTTACCAAGGACCTATGCAATTGATCCATTTGGAAAGAGAGTTGGTCACAGAATCTAAATTAGATACCGGTGGGGAGTGCAGGGTTTTGGGCAACTGCGGGTGAGGGCCATGGGGGCGCTGACGTTATGGAGACGAAGACGCAATACGATACATTACGAGGGGGTGTAATGTTAGCGAAGGGGACGAGAAGGAAATCCGGTATCTTCATTAACATACGTTCACACCATCCTCATCCGGGTCAGCGCCGTAAAGGATCTTCGAACGTTCAAACACCCATGGTCTGGGCTGGTTCCTTACAAAGCGTCTGCAGGTACGCGTATTTGAAAGTGCCCTCTGCGATAGTGGATGACCTTGAGACAGCTGACCTTGAAAACAAAGACGTCGTACCCGGAAATGTTGCGCGCCGGCTACAATGTCGCATTGGACGATAGTCTCCTCACCCGATACTGCCGAATGAAATATTGCTAGAGCATAAAATCCGCGGCTAGCCTATGAATCTTCGGTATTCCCAGAAAAGAGGCTCACGATGTGGATAAATTCCTACGACAACGAATTAGCCGGACAGTGGAAGATTCCTGTTTGCAAATGTTTATTAGACCAAGAGGGGGAAAAGTGCATTAAATACTTTCCGAACGCCTCGTAAGAAGATGGTGAGGAGGTGTAGCACCGTTTAAAGTTGCGAATGCCTGGCGTCTAGCCATTCTGCCTAACCATTCTTTTCACAACTGGGTCAGATGAATTATTACAAATTTACCAAACCCTCTTACTTATTAAGTTTGCCTGGTGGATTCGAGACTGATTGGGCTGTTTGAGCAGTCAGCTTACTTTATCCAAGCTGGAGGATCTTATACGTTTCAGTAGACTGGGCGGGCAAATTGACCCAAGTGTGATTAAAATCACGGTCCCGATGAGAACCCTGACATTCAGTTGACTAGAACTTTGACTGTACTAGAGCCTTCCTCTTGTTGCCATGGGTTTCAATTCCCCTGAGGCCGCCAAGGTTTTCGTAAATGGGTAAAACGAATTATTTAAATCTGCCAAGATCCCCTACTAAACCTCTTATAGGTATAGAAGGCGAGAAAACGTTCTCTGGGACCGCTTGTTTATTTGCCCGACGTTTCGAACTATCACGTGAGCCCATTGTCAAGGGATGAAAAAGTGTACAGCTCACTGCATATTCGGCTCAGCTCTGCCGGGGGTGACCTTCAGGTCTGCCGTTGATTTGTTCGCGCAACGCCAGATAGGAAGATATATATACCTATTAATAGAATCCGCGTGCGAGTGCCATGCCTCCTGCAGCAGGCGTGAGGTTTGTTTGTCTACTGTATATATGGATTGAAGCTGATCGCTGTATTTTTTGCAGTCGCCGGAAATAAAAAAAACATCTAGAATACAGCTAGAACTACAGGTAGATTTAGATATCCCATGTAAGATAATCGGGATAGAGGGAATGCACGTTAGGTTTCCATAGCTTATGGTCTTGCCTGGAGATGGTTCTCGACGCGTTTGCATTGTAATCTATTTTTTCAAAAAAATGATTTGTGCAAAGCAGCCAGAAAGTTTAAGTAAAGGACAATAGACCAAGCAGTTGAAGAAGCCGCCAATAGCATTGGGAAGCAGGTCAATGCTATTTCCATAGGACCGTTTGCATCAAAATGATAAGTAAAAGCCCGACAACTTGGGGTATCCCGCCGTAAAATATGAGATTTGAGGAAGGGAGCGGGCTGGCAGGTGAATGTAGAAGAAACAGGCGAACTCGCTGTAGTCAGGCCTAACGACTCGATGGAAAGAATAGCCAAAACCGACAAACTCCACAGCAAACAGGTTATTTTATACTTCCGCCCTCAAGGCAGCTATTTCAGAAAAGAATCTAGAAACTATGCGCCGGAAAGATTGTGAAGTTAGTTTTATTCTTTAAATCGCAGTAAATATGACTGAGCAAGTTTAAACTCCACCTGTGTACATTTATGTACGAGCAAACTGGACATCCATCGAGCTTCTCATTCACCAGGTAAAAGCTAATCTATGCAACCATATCAATTACATATATTTTTACTACTCGTGATAAATGAGTAGTTGTGTATGTTTATCTCTTAAACTAACCGACGGCTGCTTGCTATTGACCCGTAATTATGTAAATGACCTGTATTTTAAAGTATGCTTCTGTATCGATGCATTTCCCAGGCACATTGTTACCAGTAGGGAGTTCGAAGGCGGTCGCCTATTTTTCCTTTGATGAAAGTGAACTGAAATGAATCAACGCACTACCAGTGGTAAATTGCATGCTGACTTGTGTAAATTGAAGCAGACTGCTGGTAAAGGGTGAGAGAATGCTTTATTTTGTCAGTAAATATCCAAAATTTTCAGCAAAAAATGGTTTTATTCACGGAGAACGAGGGATGAGTTAAGGTGAGGGGTCATGAAAAGATCAAAGGTAAAATGTCACAGAATACTCAAAGTTAAAGATTTGCACGGTATGGGGAGAGGTCGGCTTTAAATTTCTCAATTTCCATTTCTTCACACTTGAGGTAGCGTGCTAGGAATGAGAGTACAGAGTGCTGATATGCCGATGTATGGCAAGACATATGACGGAAGCTTCGGCGCATAGTATGGGAAGATTTCGCAGCCATTAGTTCAGCATGGAGTGGGTGAGCGACCTCACTAAGGATACAATTAGCAAATTGTTTGACCGTTTTAACGTGTCGCTGTATAATAAGGTCAGCTAAAAGCTCAGAGAACCTCCGCAGCTGAAGAGAGCATTCAGAGTATACACTTAAGTATGACCAGGTTTTTTTAAGTAAATAAGAAAAATAACTGGACAGCAGAAAAGAATGAGGGGAATAATGCAGACATCTATAAATCACCAGATTAGGGCTTACGGTATGCGATATGAACGCAAACGGCGCATAAAATGCAAAAGTTTACCGATTTTTATAAAAAGGCCTTCTATATGAAGAGTAAATGAGAGTTTAGACGCCAGAGTAACACCAAGGTACCAGAAAGAGGACACCTCGTTGGGCAGAATGTCAGTGGTTTCAGGACTGGGAGAGGATTGCAGTCGAAAAATACCCTGGACCGACTACCATTCGTTAACTAGAAGGCCATTTGCTGATGACCATGCCGAGAATGTCACAGAATAGTCGCTTGGTAAACAGCTCGTCAGTCATCCCTACGAACCGGTCCTTTCATTGCAGCCATACCCACTTCAGTATATCAGAGGAAATCACGTTTTTTTGTTTTGTTTTCCATAAACTCAAATTCACACTCCTTGTTGAGATTGAGAAGATATGAGTTCCAGCGTTAACTTTAATCAGCGTCACCTCTGACTTAAATTAATAATCGGACTACCATGACTCAACTGCATTGCTAGTGATTAGTAGTAGACATTTTAGTAGCAGTATCGGTCTGGGTCTCCCTGAGTCTGCTTTGAGACATGCTGAAAGTGATTAAGAGAAGGAAGTATGATAGCACTAACGCAAGTTAAACCAAAGCAAATGCGATCTTCAGATCATGGTTACTTAGTAGATGAGAAGTCAGTGAAGGCCAGAATAGAAAGAGCAGTATATTGCGTACACAGAGGGATGGAGAATAAATAGGAGAAGTCTGACTTGGGAGAACACGACCAGCCAGCAGAGCCAACCAGACTCAGGTGCCAGTTGAAAGCAGTCAGGCCAGTGGGCAAAGAGGGAAATTCACGCATGTAGGCTTACTATTCGTTGCCATGCCAGAACGCAGGCTTGCGGCAAATGTGATTGGCTGTTCCCAGACGTCAAGAACCGCAGTAGCGAGATTCTAGTGAAGTTTACTTCACAACAGTAAAAACGCAAAGGTATACTGTGGGATATCTGTCAGGACAGATTTCTTAATTTTCAAATGCTTCATAGAGACATTTTCGATGTATTTGTATGCCGTAGCTTTTGTCCATCTTGTCTGCGTTAGCTCATGCCGAGAATGTCACAGAATAGTCGCTTGGTAAACCGCTCGCCAGTCATCCTTACGAACCGGTCCTTTCATTGCAGCCATACTCACTTCAGTATATCAGAGGTAATCACGTTTTTTGTTTTCTTTCCGGAATCTCAATCTTCAGGATCGCTCATACAAAGTCGTCTTGAATGCACCTCAGAGACAGCTTAGGTTAGCCAATATCGTGTTCTGGCCTAATTTTTGCTTATCTACCCGCTCTCGAATGATTGTAATGTGGACGACAGGCTCTTGTGACTTACTCCGCGCAGGCAAGCATGCGCCAAGTCTCCCCACCGCCAACGAGTACACATGTACTGGCCACCTACCCCATCCGTCTGACCAATCACCTGTCAAGGCCGACTAGCGTAAAGGCCGCTCCAGACGCTGTGGCGATTCCTGCGGTCTTCTCACTCCGGATGCGGCTCCCTAGTCGGCAGTTGCTCGCTCCTCTGGCAGTCAAAATTCTCCATTCCTTCTGTACAGAATAAACTGTCCCTACCACTCTGGCCTCCCATGACTTCTCTTCCCCCAAGGAACCGGGCGTGAACATCGCAGTTGCTAGGGTTTAGTACTGGGAATTTCAAAAGGGGTCTTCCAAAAGCCCTTATGCATTATAGTGACCTACATAAATGTTTTAACTAGGTTGAATTGCCCATAATCTTTCAGTTGTCTACACGTCTTCCGTCGGTTCAGCAGAGATTTGGCGATGGCATTGATATGCAGAGTGGTCCTCCGAAGGTAAACGCATCCCATAACCGCTTAAGTCAGTATACTAAGCAAAATTGGCCTTTTAAAATAACTGCTGAATTACAAATTTTTAGTAGGGTTATTCCCACAATCTTCCCACTTTTGTACTGCGTTAACCTTTTTTCTAGTGGGTGTTAGTGGTTCCTCTGGAAAATGCACCTCAGTGACCTCGCCCAAGATTAGGGCACACCCCCCTACATACATGCGATCGCTGTTTATTGGGCGGGGGATTAGCGATGATATCAAAGCCCATGTCAGTGTATTCTCCCAAGTTTTGAGTATGCGACCCAACTTCTCCTCGTAACTTTTTTTATTTTATAGAAATCTTGCGATCTAACTTGTTGCCTAACAGCCCCGTCCGTTCTCTCCCCTAAAATAAGGTGCCCATGAGCCTGAGGGGCGCGCTTCACACGCTCCACAGGTGGCCCCACAAAGAATCCCTACCGGTTTAATTAACTTAACCTTCTGCGTAAGCCCAGTGCAGCCTCAGGTTAGTGTTGGAAAGGATGCCGCGGCAAGTCTGGACTGAATGCTGTTGCCTGCAGAGGCTCTGGTGATTTCGTCTTTCTTGACTTCTCTGACTCTGTATCCAACAGTCCCGCGTACGTCAAACCCACTGATAACAAATATCGGGGCATTATGGTACTACTAAGCAAAGTAGTAAAGGATAGACAATTTACAAGCCTTAACAATGGATACATACTGAAAAGAGCGAAGGGAGTTGGCCAAATCCCCTGACTATATACTAGGGAACAATACAGGTTCAACCACCACGCCGAGGAAACCAATGTTGGGAGAGCGTGTGCATGTTAGTGGGAGAAGGGGCGTGACTCTGTTTTTATACGCTTTTAGGAGGCGATTACAATGGCCTCGGGACTGATCTGAAACACCAGCGCGAAAAGGGGGATTCGTGAATAGAGTTAATGTTATACTGTCCACCGCGGGAGTGTTGTAGGGCTCCTTCTAGGACCATTTTCATCTCGTGCGTAACTTGCCCGCGGTGGGTGGTGGTCGAGTGGTTCGCGGAGGGAGGGGGGACAGCTGGCTCTCCACGGATCGAGTGTCGAAACCACTGTCTCTGGCGTCAGCGGAGAGCCGACATCACTGTGATCAAAGGGAGTTAAACAGGGGTGTGTGGCTGAGGGCAGTTTTGGACAGTCGGACACGATTTTCCTTGGAGAAGGGACGTGGAGAAATTCCTACTTGTTCAGCCGGTCCTTTTTGTTGCCGTGGTGATCGGTAGATCATCATATTTTTGCACAATTCTGGGACGGATTCTGTTGCCGTCCCCCACGGAATCGCTGCATTTCCGAGTCGTCGTCATTTCCAGCCTACCCACTGCTTCCTCAGTATGTGTAGTGCGTTACGGAGACAAAGTAATCTGCAGTTCGCTGCAAGTTCACTCTGGTTTTACTGTTCAGCGCATTATTGCCCTCCTATACCCTGGCCTTGGCTAATGCGAATTCCACGAGTGCCTCATCTAGTACAGCCGCAGAAGGCGTAAAGATTTCCAATGCACAAATTCTACTAATGCGTGTTTTGATTTATAGTATTGAAGGCAAATGACAGTAAGGAACAACCAAATATATTCGACTTCTTCCCAGGACTGAGGGGAGTGCTAAAATACAGAGATTTAACAAAAAAAAAACTAATGAGCGAATGGTTAAAAGGTGAAGGAAGACAGCCACAGATATATATATATATATATACACACGAACTTTGTTTAGTTCGGAAGTCTATTCGATCGGTGTTCGCACATTCCTGAGTGAATATATATATATATATTGCTGATAGAAGCGAAAATACGTGTTCCCAGACATAATTGAGAAGGCAAGGCGATTATGGGAACCAAGGATTTAATGTCCTGACGTTTCGGAATCAGACAATCTTCCATTGTCGTAGGTGGTAAATGCACGAACGTTCCCAGTATTTATAGGTTACATTTAGCTAGGCATGGGGATGACTGTTGTCATGCGGGTGCGGGCTCGTCTCGTTCGGGGGTGGTGACGTTGGTGTGATAATTGCCATTGATCGGGTTCGTAGGTTGGGCCCGACCGACGTCATGCTGCGTTCACACCTTTCCCTTGAGGTGCAAATTTCGGTTGCCATGTTCGCGTTGACGTCTCGGTTGCTACCGGCCTGGCAGTCGACGTCACCGTCGTCTCTTATCGGCGTGGGCTCGTGTTCACCCGCGTTTCCATCCTGTTGGCCATCTCGCCGGCTTGTGGTCGAAACAGTTTGTCCCCCATTTGTGCTTGCGTTGGGTGGTCCTACGCCCTCGTTTGTGCTGTCGGTTGGTGCGTCTGGTCGGCGTTCCTGTTTGTGGTTCTGCTTCTTGTGCTTTCCCTGTAGAGCTTGGTAGGATACTGGTAGCGTCACACACCGATAAATGAAGTTAGTTGTGGTATGCCGGGCTTCGAGCGTCTCCCTGGCCGTTTGGTCACTTCCACGCCATACGATCTCAGCGTCATTTTTAAGGTAGATAATCTTTTAACTCGCTGTTCTTAAGTCAAGCGATCATTTAATTTTCCATCCTAGTGGACGTATCGCAGGGGTTATACAAGTTAAACACTAGCAACTGAGATCTTCAGAAGATGGTTTCTTAGGAGAGGAGAATTAGGTGGAAGCCAGAATGTTAGGAATAGTTTATTCTGCATACAGAGAAACGGAGAATAAGCAGGGGAAAGTTTGACTACGGAGAGCACGTCCTTCCGCTGGAGCGGAGTGGTCCGAAGTGAAATCTTAGCAGCAGGCATCCCAGCGGTCATTGACAGGGACTGCCTACGCGAGCAGGCATGTGATTCATTGCCGGGCCAGGGACCAGCTTTGCGGCATCTGTGATTGGTTGTTCCCCGAAATCGATAACAACGGTCGTGAGCTTTTGGCATAGTTAGTTTCGACATGGGCTTATCACTACATGGATGCGCAGGCCTTGCAGGTAAAAGGCGCCATGCGTAAGCAGCTGATCTTGGAGTCCAAGTGGCTGCTAGGGGCCACTACAGACGAATTTAAATTGGGACAGCGCGTTACAGATACGCTTCTGTGTCTAGTATGACCGACATCCTGATTAAAGATACGCCTGAGCCTGAGGGAGATTAAGTAATACAAGATACTTTTATTTCATGAATAGAGGAAATTATGCGTGTCACAGGTTCTTGTTGTATAGACGAAGAAGACGGGGTCACTGGAACGACAGTTGCATTATCCTGAGCTTTCGGCATCACACAAAAGGCCATCATTAGAGAAAATGAGAAGGCAGCAAGCGTTGACATACTTTTTTAGTCAAGCTTCGAGTATATAGGAGAAGGGTGGAATTTGTGATTGGTCCATGCTCACGCCAGCTCACCGTGCCACCCCTGCGCGTGTACTTGGTGTTATGGCGTGCGGTCTTGGCACCTTATCTTGCGTCCTTAGCGTGGAAAAGTGCGCACCTGGACAATAACTGGCCCATGCTTGTCGGTCAAGCGAACGAAGGTCAGATTACCAGGGCGGTGTATCCACATGTCTGTTGATAGAGTTGAAGGCTGATACCTAGGCCTCCAGTAATTTTCGCTCCATTTTATTAGCGGCGCGTGCCCATGGAGTCAAATTCGTGACCTTCTTCCAGAGTGTGGATAGCGATCTGTGACAGTAGGTCGCTTTTCTGAAATGCCCGTTTGTACTCCGTTATTCACGAGATAAGTCGTCGTCCAGTCTGCTCTATATAATGGCTAGAACAGTCGCAATATGGCACTTGATAAATGACGCCAGACTGCTCACCTACCTACAATGGGTCTTAACATTTGCATGAACCGTGATCGCATGGTAGCTGTCGGGCGATGAGCAATACCCACGCCGAGCCCTGCAGCGATGAGTTCAGTTGCTTCTGATACATTTTAATGTACGGTAGAGGATGTCTGAATGTTGGTGGCTCTAAGTCGTTTGTTCCCCGTGGGCGCGTACAGAGGCAACGGTAGATGTAGCTCTTCGGGTATCCATTTCTGGCCAGGTGGCCCCTAAGATGTCGTGGTTCTCGTACTCGCCCCTCAGATTCACTGCGGTGTGCCTTCACTCTCTGAAAGAGTGCTCTAATGTAGCCGTGTTTATGCGCTGAAAACCTGGGTTGCGTTATTCGCCTTCTTATAAACCGTAGTGCTGAATTCCCTGTCGGCTTTGAGCGTAACGAGGACGTCCAGGAACGACATTTGTCCAGCATTCAGTTCTTTATTTGTGAACTGGATGTCGGGGCAAACGCTGTTAGGCAGGCTTGTAAAGTTTGCTAGTCTGCTGCCTTCGACTGTAAAGATAGTGTCGTCAACATATCGGCAACAGAATACAGGTTCGAATTGATCGAAGGTGACAGTTTCCAGCTCCTCTTCGCCAGTTTTGCGATTATACTGGAAATTGGGGAACCTATCGGTGTTGCTTTGATCTGTTCGTTTGTCCTACTATAATTTGTAGCGGCATTCAGCATGATTGCTTCAGTCAGTTCCTGCTGTATGTTCAACGTGCCATGAATGATCCTCCTCTGTTCGAATCTCTCAATGGCAGACTTCAAGCAAAGTAGAGCCAGTAAGTGGATGAGCCTCGGAAACCACAGTGCCGTCACCTGATTGGCTCCGAGCTTCTTGAGAATAATGTCAAAACGCACGGCTCTTGCAGTGGATCGGTAAGAAGCGTGCGGGGTAGGTTGTTACGCGCGACTGCAAGGCTTAGTAGGCGAACTAAAGGTGAGTCATCACAGTGGCGCTGATCAAAGATTGCTACAAGCTGGCCTGGAAGCATTCCAACGAATGGACAAAATAGGCTGCCAAGTCGTCTCCATTACCGGGCGACGAAGACACAAATGACGTGCTGATTTTTCGATTGAAGGCTCAACCGGAGATAACTCGGAGATAGTAGCGTAGACTTAACCAGTCGACTGCTTTCACGCAGTCCAAATCTTCCGAGCTTACTGGTCTTTTTTCACAATCTTATTAGTGCATTTTCTAGATTGAGACTCATGTGGCCTTATAACTCTATAGATATCGTGTTGATTCCAGAGATTACAGTGAAGTTGAGCAAAGGCCACGCTCGTCTAGCAAGAAACTACCTCGATAGCCTGAGTTTTGTGGTATGTGAAGATCCAGCTGATAATTCTGATTATGAGTTTATTTTGAGGTCTATCCAGCTGCAACGGACCAATCTGGGATATGGCGCGCGGTATTTATAGAAGCCAAATCGAGAAGAGAACGCTTATACAATGAATGACCAAACACATGGACGGGATAGGCGAACAATTAAAATATGAAATGCTTTTTGTATCCCAATATGGTCATCTGGATTCGCGACATCGCGTTTTCTAACCTAGGTCACAAACTATATCGCAGGGGGTTTAGCTAATAGCGTTTAACCCTAGCAGCTGAGATCTTCAGGCACAGTTCTTTGGGACAAGAAAAAAGCGGGATGCCAGGTGGAAGTAATAATTTATTCTGTACAGAAGAAGTGGAAAATAGGTAGGAGGAAGTTGACTGTCGGACGAACGAGCAACCGCGGCCCAGAAGGGCCGCATCCGAGGTGAGCGCGGGAATCTTCACAAGCGTCTAGAGTGGTCTTTGCGTGAATCAGCCTTGAAGGGTGATGAGCCAGATTGGGGTGGGCAGACGCAGCTGAGAGTATTCGTTACAGAAGTCGACACCAGTTACTTTGCACTCGTCCTCATAACTATGTGCGCCCCCGGGCAGGGCATAGGAACAGGAAATCTCCGTAATGTACGTGGCTCTGCACCAAATTGCAGGGAGATTATGCTTGGGGTAAATGTCTTGCTCTCCTCTTCAATATCCCTATAGCGAATACGATACCCACTCGACTGGCGTCCAAAAATCCCTCTTTCTTTTCGATGCCTGGACTAAAATTTGTAGGCTGTAGATCTCCCTATGGCAAAAGCTGCCACGAAATTGGTGACCCCGATATGACCTCACAGAAAGTGTCAAACGTGGTTAGTCCTAGTTGTCGCGAAATCTTTTCGTAGGGTCATCACGTTATTTTACCTGTGACACTTATCTTCTCCAGGAATAGTAAAATGCGTTTGCTAACGCCGTCATGGGAAAACGGAGTTCAGGTCATTGTTCCCATCCAATTCAGGTGGACGATCCCCCACCAGTGCCAACACTCGAACTATCTTGTAAATATCCGACATTTATCACCAGGCGTACGCCAAAACAGATACCAAAATGACATCGGAATCTGCTGTCTACATTCAACTCGACAGCCCAATCACTGACTTCGCGCCTCCTTGCCCACCGCGGCAGCCCACGCTGCTTATGAAAGATTATCAATTTTTTTTATTTATCATTATCTTCCTTCCAAATGTTCAGCCAAACTCCGGCCTGGTTCTTAAGCAATTAAAGCTATCCACGAGGATCGATCAAGCCCTCCACTGGAGGACAGACATCCTTAAATGAGTTACTGAGCTTTACTTTTGCCAACAGGTTCAAGGACCCCCTTTACGGATAATAAACTGCAGTGACGGTCATATTCAGTAGCAGGAGAATCTTCGCGGCAGTCGTCAGCTGCGACGGATCTGTAGCGCCGGCGCAAAACTCGCAGACCGTCACGTGACTGCACTCTCGTATCAGATTCTTGGACAGCCACTCACAGGTGCATTAGGCTGCCATTGGCCAAGCAGTTGATCAAGCGGCCAGTAACTCACTATCGCATGACGTTTATGCATTGACGCCCATAACACGCAAGCAGACAGACGTGCGCGCAGCGTCCGAGCCTGCTGCGCACCGGGGCTTCAGAACACCGACAGTTTCCCCGTCGATTTCGACGATGGGCAGCCGCATGCTCCAACAAGCCGCAGCAGAGACAAGCTGGGCAAGCTGCACGAAGGCTACAGAAAGCGGAAGCAACGCAGCGAACTACGGCGAGTGAAAAAAGAGTAAAAGCAGACTGGCGGGGAATCTGCCCACTCGCTCGCCACTCCCACTTCCGTTTTCAGTGTAAAGACAAAGTCAATGAGACCGGGAATGAGGGAGGGTGTAGGTGGCTGGCGCGGTTATCACTTAGCACGCGCATACTTGACACAACCATCTCGCTAGTTAGACTCCCGTGTGCGCAGGAGAGCCATAAAGGCCACATTAAGAGGGAGCCATTGTAGCCTGACTCTCAGTCCTCCCTCACGCACACACAAACACTCGCGTACAGGAGGAGCAGCAGCGTAGGGGGGTCGAGTTTTTCCGTCAGTTGGCAAATCCTCAAAGCCACGGCTTTTAGCGCACCGTGATAGATTCAAGCGCATTCATATTTATTATAGTGAGGGAAGAATCGCGCCGAGGTTGACCACACTCTCTTCCCCACCGCATAGTGACCGCCTAGCTTTTCGGGCACCCGCAGTGGGGCCTGAAACCCAGTGGTAGCGCGAGGGCAGTCACCAACTGGGAATCAGGGGTGAGAGAAAGTGCCAGCGCCTTCCAGGCCGCAGGGACCATGGTTGGCTGAAGACTGGCGTTGCATGTGCATACAGACCATTGGATCTCAGAAGGGTGAGAGCAGCCCTGCATGAAGCCTGGGCCAACACCCTCCTGAGAGGGGTAACCAGTCAGTCAACGACTGAGAGGCACTACCCATGCTCCGTTGACGGTCGGCGTCCGTGGGCGGGGCTGAAAGGAGAGAGAGAGGGCTTGTGAACTTCGCAATGTGGATGGGCAGAAAAAGAAAGGAGAGAAAAGGAAAAGGGAGGGGGAGAGAGATAAGTGCACGAAACGAGAGGAAATCGAGAGAGATAACAAACATAAGCAGGGGAGGCGAGGGAAGATTGAAGAAAAGTGAGAAGTGAGAGCAGAGCCAAACGAACAAGTGAGAAGAGAGAGAGAGAACAGAAACAGATAGAACAGGAACAAGAACGCAGCTTACCTTTCATCTGGGTTGTCGGGGGCAGCCTGACGCGACTGCAGTGACAGTGGTGCTGGCTAATAGTGTTTGTTTTGCTATTAACAGAAGGACTAGCAATGCTGCCTAGGAAAATGGATGATGATGATGATGATGATGATGATGAGAACTTTATTTTGATGATAATATCAAACTTTCAGCAAAAAAATGGCTCCATTCACGGAGAGCAAGAGCTAAGGTAATTTAAAGGGTCCAAAAACTCAAGAGACAACGGTCAAAGATCACAGAAAACTCACAGTAAGAAGTCGACACAGTTACCACATCAGTTATGGAGTCAGGTCGGCCTCTAGCTTCTCAATTTCCATTTCTTCACACGAGGATCGAAATCACGCTCTCCTCCACCATCAAGCGACCACCTAGCTGTTCGGACGCCTGAGGTGGGACCTGAAACCCAGTGGGAGCGCCAACCCATGCACCAACAGGGAATCAGAACCAAGAGAAAGTGCCAACGCCTACCAGGCCACAGGGGCCGTGGTTTGCCGAAATCTGGCATTGCATATGCATGCAGACGTTGGACCTCAGAAGGGTGAGAGCAGCCCTGTAAGTCTCACGAGCCAACACCCTTTTGAGAGGGGTAACCAGTCAGTCATCGACTGATAGGCACTACTTAAACTCCGTTGCCAGTTGGGTAGGATTTTCAACGGAGGATTTTCATGGCGATTGCTGTAAATATGGTTTTGGTTAATAGTGTTTGTAACGCTAATGACAGAAAGAGTTACAGTAATCCTCGCCTTCCTTCAGACCACCACTGAGTTTCTGTATACAATAAACAACGCCTACTGGTCTTATCCCTTCTCTTCCTATACGGAAATAAACGTGATAATTGTAGTGCTCCGGGCACACCCACGGCTCGGAATCCTACATATTGGGGCTGGACAGGGAGTTGGGGTTAATCCGGCTCGTCAGTAACGCTATTACTCCGTCATAGTCAGATCAGTGAGGCAGACTAAATAATCAGTTAAAATTGTGAAGACTTCTAGCAGCACCGTTGGCAACAGTAGCTTATGTACTTCCACTCATTAATCCCTACTCCCTGCATGTTTTCCTACAAAAACGGTGGTTATAGGATTTTAAGGGTGGAGAATTAGGACACGCAGTGGAATATACGTTAATAAATGCTACATGCATTTTTATTTTATTGTATTTAGAAGTGTTGTTGATTTATATCTGTAGATTTTTCTAATCTGTACTATGGTTAAACTTATTGCGGAAAAACCCGATTATCAAATTGCAGGTTTCTTGAATTTCCCGAAAAATTGAGATGGTGGTTAGGAGTTCGTCTACTTCAACTTAACTGAGGTACAACTTACCGTACTCCCAGCGGGCGCGGCAAGCAACTTCGACTACATTTTTCACTTTATACTTCTAAAAATTTCCTTCTCTGCCTTTCCTATTTCCCACCCCCAAAAATCTATAACCACCGTTTTTGCGGGACGAAATGCTGGGACAAGGGGTATATGAGTGGGCCTACATAAGCTACTTTTGCTGCACAGTTAAGTGAAGTTCTCATTCGCCCCGATCGCAGCTGGCAGAAATTAGCCTAGCAGAACGTTAGCCTAGGCGCTGGCTACCCGGCGCGTCAACAGTTGGCGAATAGTGGAACGGCCTTCAGTGAAGGTTAGCTACGAAGTAGGCGCACTCTGGCGCATAGGTAGTCGCGGACCAGCACTGGCAGTACTACAGCGGACTGGCACGCCAAAAGCACATAAAATATCACAAAGCCTGACGATGTCACTGTGACGTGCCGACCGTGTAACACCATTAAATAAGTTCGTTTGTCATCGCTGCTTTGTGGTTAGCTAAAGCCCAAGGGCAGATAATCCCAAACAAACAGTTAGAGCGGCTGCTGGGGACTCGTCCGTACTCACAGTTCCCAAGGCACTCCATGAAAAACTATGTTCGATAACAGCAGTGACAAGTATATTTGACAGAACACGAGATTAGAAGACGCAAGGCCCTGGCAACTATGTACCAATATCAATATATTTAAGGGATATATAGGTAGATTGCCTTTCAGTTCCCTATTGGTACATATGTGTCGTGGTAGTAAAAATGATATCTCAGTTTGTCGATGAGGCCAATTGTCCTGAGCCATGAGGTGGTATATAGTTTTTCTGAACAGACAGTGAAAAACTCCCTGGGGATTTTTACGGAGAAAAACTGTCGCTCTTGCGGGGGAGGGAGGATCTGATGAGGTATGGGGTTTAGGAGAAAAAACTTACGGTCTTAGGAGGGGGGAGGTCCACTAGGGGAGGGCGCATTGCAGAGGTCACCGGGATCATCAACGAGTGCGGAAGATGCCGCACGATACTTCCTGGCTGATTGCAGCGTCCACCAACAGGTTATAAAACACAAATGTCTGCCCAGATCGTCAACAGTCCGCTGCGGGTCGAACCAAAGGTGCGCGTTTAGGCTGCCAGGTTCGGTTGATGCGATCGCTGACGTGTTCGCAGCCAGTCGGGTTGGTATGCTAACATAGTGCCCCTTTCAAGTCCTCTCTTAGAATGTTGCTCATTTCCAATTTTTACTTGCAAATCTTCAACCATAAGACGCATAAGGCCCTATTCCATTTTACTGCTTCCCTATAATTCGTTTATACAATTTTCTTCTGCATTCTTTTACCCGTGTGCTTTTGGCCAGTATGCATTCGGCTACTCAAAAGAGGCTCAGTTTGTCATTCCAGAACGACTTGCTAATTGTATTTACGCTTAAGTCATTTTCACACGGTTTAACCACTGGCTTCTCAGCTTTTTAACCTCATGTCCAAGATCGAAGGTCTGGGACCGCTCACATGCAGTGATATGTCTGTTTATTCTTTTCTGATAGTCTGTGGCGGACAGCCACAATGCCAACGCCCCCTCCCCTCGAAGGCTCGCTGCCCCAAAGTCGTGTCGTCGAAAACAACTGTTATAATGCTTGCTTTCACTAGCACCCCCGTCTCCCGAGGCTTGACCTCGCAGCTGGTTCTGGCTTACCGATAACACCTGGGTCAGCGTCCCCCGTCCTTCCTGCGGTTCCCCGACAGTTGACCTCAGCTTACTCTGTTCGTATACACGTGCACACACGCCCGCGCATCCAAATAAGCGCGCCTTCCTAAGGGCCACTTGACTAAGACAACCCTCGGCCGATGCAGCAAAGACCTCTACAGACGACATCCGCTCAGACAATTGCAATACACCAATTACAGAACACTTGAACTCGCTTCACAATCATGTAAAAGTAACGGTAATCCCCCACACTCAGTCTAGCCTTCCAGGCCTGACTGGACGCAGTCAGGACCAACCCTGGTTTCGCCAGTGGCAACTGCCACCTGAGAAAGCAACTAATTCTGGTGACTCTTGCCTTTTCCCTCCGACCTGGGATTCGACCTGATGATTGTAGTGATCTAAGCACAACCATCGCTTAGACCCCTACAGGTCTGTGAATTCAGCTAGGGGAAGCTGCTGGCATGGTGCGATATCTGCGTTTAAGGCCTCTAAGCGACAAGTTTGCAGACATTATGCCGGGAAAACTCTCGAGCAGTTCGCTCCAAAGCTGAAGCTGTCGCGACAAACCAAATCGTGATGGTGCTACTAGAGGCGAGATTCGCAGTGGCCTTTCATTAAGCCGGATCCGCCGAATATTAATGGAGCAGTAATATTAAGACCCTAAAACTGATTTCGATTAGGTCAGATCACTGAAATTGACAGAAATACGGTCTCTGTTCTACCAGAACTCTTAAACGGTCTCATTCTCTACCCCACTACTGCTCTGTGAAAAATCCCATAACATGATGTTAGATGTCTCACCTAGCAGCTTCCAGTTTCTTCAATAAAAATGGTCATGTTGTAGGCACGGCAAGCATCCTCCTTAGAACTGTCCCGCAAGCAACGTGTGGTGTGAAGAGTGCGGCAAGAGTCCATTCGACATCATGCAATCGAAAGTTATTTTATACTTTTGTATATTTGTCCATTTTCATAGGGACAGAAATTTGGTGAAACACGTGCCTGTACGTACTTGTACTTGCTACGGCTGTGATCACGCCCGATCAAGCCGGCCTCACTGATGTCATGGACGGTACCCCTCCATGCGTGTCGTTTGGTGGCAGCAGATCTGGAAAACTTTACCCAGTCTCTTCTTCAGCGACGGAGACCGAAGATAGAAGGTCAAGGAACCACTTCCATGTCTTGACAGACGGTGTCGAGCCAAGTCTTCAGTTGCCTGCGGCGCCGGATCAAGAGCAGCATAGCAAAGCTCCTGGGGCGGACGACGTGCTTAAACACCTTTCTTGAATGACCTGAGATATCCTCGCGAATCTACCGCAGCGAGTGCGGACTGTTTCATTCGGGATTAAGTCGGTATACCTAGCTCGGAGGATGATCCTGAGGCAGCGGTGGTCAAATACCTCCAGGCTTCACTCATCTTCAGCGCGCAAAGCCCAGCATTCACATCCATAAAGGAGGATTGACCAGATGGATGCACGATATAGGGAATCGTCGTGACGATGGAGATGTCACGTCAAATCCATAGGCACTTTCGAAGAATTGAGGAAATATAGTGAGCTGCACGGATGCGAAGACAATTTCATCCTTGCTCTGCCCATTCGGTAGTAGTCTCGCTCCGAGGTATTTAAAACTGTCTACTTCCTCAAGTTTATGGCCATTAATCCCCAGGGGTGCCTCCTTCTGGTCAGGGATGGAGCTGAAGAATAACTTCGTCTTTCCGTTATTTATGGACATGCCAACCGACATAGCGATCTCATTTACCCATGACACTAAAGACTGTAGACCACAAAAGCTCGAAGCTAGCAGCACAATATTATTGGCTTAGTCGAGATCGGTCAGCCAAAGTCTGGGTGCAAACTTAACACTGTCTACTTCAGGTAAGCTTTCCCAAGAATCCACTTACTTGAGTTTTTTGCTAGTAGTTCCGCTGCCAGTACTGTGAATAGACAGAACCTACTGGCCTGCTAATCAGTAGCGCAATAGAAAATTTGGTACGAGCACCTACGTTTGCCAAAGTAAAAAATGTGTGCTTTGAAATACAGAAATGATTTTTTCACTAGATGTCAAACTTGCTCAAAAATTAAACACCAACTATTCTCCAAAGTGCCATGCCAATTCCTCAAAGCCAACCGGCTAGTCGATCGATTAGAAGTCGACTTCAAATCCTCATCTGATGACGAGCATAGGTCTTCCATTTGCACCTCCTCACCTGACTAGCAAAACCGTCATAAGTTGTGGGTGTCCCCTTCTATAGATTTCAGACCTTAGTTCTATCCAACTCTGTTGAACAAAGTTCAGCAATTCCTTTGTGGCAAGTGAATGACGACCGCCAACTGAACCCCGGGAAACGAGCGGGTTAAACGTCCGAAGCAAACTTTGTAGAACACTAAATGGCTTGCTTTAAAATCTCCCTTAGAGTCCATTCTCTTAGGAGGTTAGCCCGATCAAATGCTAGCAGCATTTGGAAGCTTTCCCGAAGAGTTGAGCCTAGCCAAATGTCTTTGTTTGTTCGCTCTGACCGCTTACACGTGATGACTATCTACGCATCAAATCCGACTACAGGCGCACGTGCGTAACAATAACTTATAATCAACTGTCATCGGACTGCGAGGACACCACTATCACGCTCCCAATGCCGGGGCTTTGCCCCCAGGCGGGGACAAACAGCGTGCTGGATATCAACCAGCGGCAACTGCCACCTGAGACAGCAACTCCGGGTTTTGTACACAATTAACCCTCCTCCGAGTGGATTCCAAAGTTACGCCCTTGTTATTGTGCTCTTCATTGGGGATTCCAAAGGGCGTAAGTAGACGGTGACACACATCAGATGTCACCGTTATAACACTTTCTTCTTGACGCGTCGCACTCACCCAGACAACTTGTTTGCATAACTTTGAATGCCACACCAAATTCGAGTACTGGAAACATTCTTTCCGTGCGGCTTTCTTCCCATGCCCTTTCGACATAGTTCTAGATCTCGTCCGTTTGCTGAAGAGGTTGGCCGGCTTCGTTAAAATTCCTACCACGCTTATAAAACGCCTACCTATTACCAGTATAAGGACGTACGGAGCAACGACTGACAGCACCACTTGGTTATCAGCGATAACTACTCCTAGGCTTGCTTCGGTCTAAACACCCGAGTCTACCAGGACACTGTATCAACCAGCTCGACATACTCGGTGTAGCAGAAACAGAAATTTTACCAAGCGCTGTGCAGTTCATCGGTAAACAGACTACCTCGGATAGACGTGCAATATGTACTTGTACTTGATCCGATTAACTCCTGCTGGATGAATTGGCTTCATGGATAGTGGCGCCTTATTGGCAGCGGTCGGAAGCTAGCTTTTTACAGATGTAAACCCATTGTTTGTTCCTATGTCGAAAGCCGTAAACGCTTACGAGGTCCATCAGTTCGACATCCGACTTGACGGTGTTGAGCCATGTCTTCAGTTGACTGCTTTGTCGGTATCTCCAGTTTGCACTACGAGAGGGATTCATGACCGATCTACAGAGGTCCGTCAATGGCTTGTGCAGGACATGGCCAAACCATTGCAACCGGCGAAGCTGGATACATGATACCAGAATTGGTAGTTTGAAACATCTGCGGTAATATCCAACAATGTTCACTGTGTGTGTGTGTCATAGGGGGGGGGGGTCGGTGACTTACACCAGGGTTAGTTTTATATGATAGTAAACGTGCGTTGCATTTAGTGCACTCTTTAACCTCACCCGCCCGAGCTCGCTGTGCAGAGGACCCGAAGCGGGATCGGGCGCAGCCGGTGTCAAGAGGATCCAGAGCGTAGGGATCAGGTGTAGACACCGCGTTTGACGCAGCTGCCATAAAGACCACGCGCGGCGAAAATCTGCACCTAGGCGTGCCACCAACGCCCAATGGAAGCGGTGGCACGAAAATCAGCTCACAGAGCCTAGGCAAACGTGTCATACACACACCTCCATTATACACAAACTGGTCACTGTGTACAATTGACCAGAATTTCAGAACATAAAGACGATGGAAGTAACTGTTTCGAACCCACTTTCAATAACTTGGGCCTCCGTGCTACACCCGACAGTTCAAATTTAGTGGCTGTAGCCCCACTTCCTTCCAATGTGCGCACGCCAAACATGAGGTAACGTGATGGCAGCCGGTCGCCCACCCTCGTTGACTGCAGGCTGCGTTGACGTTCGATCCCCCCATGACAGCCAACGCGTGCACACACTGACGCTAAACCTTTGGCCTCGTGCGACTGGGAAGCACATGCGCACTCCAGTCCGATTTAGTTGATAAGCTCTACCGGTCCATCCAATCCACTTCAAGGCTGACTAAGAAAAATACCACTATTGATGACCGCTGGGTTGACGGCCGCCAGGCTAGGGCTTCGCATCCTGCCCCACTCGGGTGCAGACCTAGGTTCATCCAGCAGTCGACTTCCTCCTATATAGTTGTAGTGGTCCTTTCTCCCCGACGCCCACCTAACTCTTGAAGTTACAGACAAGGTCACTCAATGCACAACCTTGCGCGAATGTACTTTTCGGCCTACCTCCGACCCGATGCAAACTGACGCATGAGACTCTGACCCCCCACGCCAATGTTGACCTTCGTGCGGTCCAACCAATCACCATCAGGGCCGTGAGGCTGAGAGAAGATTCGGTGGCCGCTCGGGATGACTGAAGCCAGACTTGGAATTCTGCCTGCTCACGGGGCGGATGCGCCGCCGCTGCTCTCTCACACGGCTCTCACGGACAAAGGCACGCTAAATCGAGTCAACCCTTCTGCTAACTGTTTTCCTGTTTATTCTATAAAGAATACAATCTTCCTAGAGCTCTGGTTTCCCAAGACTTCTCTCATCTCCTAAAGAACCGCGCTTGGAAGATTGCAGTCGCTAGGGTAAAACCGCAGTAGCCGTACAGTAGTAGCTCCTCTCCTTCTGTACAGAAGAAAACATTCCTACCACTGGCCTTTCATCGACATCTGTTCTCCTGAGAAACTGAGGTTGAATATCATAATAGCAAGGGTTCTCTCTACTATTCTTAATTCCTCGATGGAACCGTTGGTTTCGAATTTGCCCAATTCGTGCTTCAGTAAGCTGAATGCAAACGCATTGAGTTTTGAATGGATAAGTTGTAAGTCATAGCAGATTTACGCAGAATCAATCGTACTTCCTCCTTCTCTGGGACAAGAAAACCTGAGGCGACATAGGGCGCAGCCAGCATACCTGCCGGAGCAGGAATAACATAAAGGTCACGGGCGGCTGATGTCTGAATCCGTACCTTCGCGTGCCACCAACGCCCCCCCCCCTCCTCCTCGTGGTCGTCATGGGAGCAAACCCCGAAGAACCCTCGTTAAATCCTAATGATCTGGTCCCCATGTTGGTTCGGTACATTTACAACAAGGCTCGCTGAGGGGGCATACCAAAAAGAGAAACTGTCCTCATAGCCCGAATTTCGCGGTCTGTTGAGACCTAACAGAGCCGCTCGACCGTAAACTTGTCCTAAAGACACCTCATTAGCATTTGCGCTCATCTAGGGCACAGTAAGCTGTATTTCTGAAAAAAATGGAGTAGGGAACGCTTGACAATAGTATGCTAACGAGCACATCAATTGTGCCTAAATTTACAAAACGTATCTTACCATTCAAAAACCGGCATACCTGCATTGACTGAAACTCTTAAATGGTAAAGAGCAACTTGAATTTGAATAAAAACGCAAATTAGTAACAAAATTTGGGATATGCCGTTTGAAAGAAACAACCTGTTTGTCTGACGAGCCTTTCTTCTTCAGACAAATCTGTTCACATCGTAGCTCCTCTTTCATTCTCTATCACGCATGGGCACGCCGGTCAGCCATGACGAAAGAATAAAAGAGGGACGAAGCAAAAGAACACTATGATGGTCAAATAATATGACTGAGTTGACACAGCGTTCCCGAAAATCGTGACACCCAACTAATCAGTGTCTACTAAATGACTAATTACTACGTATTTTGCGAGGAACGCGAATGAGTGTACATAAAACTTAAAAGCGACTTTCGAATAATATGCAGAGAACTCACTGGTAAACGATCAGTATAAATGGGAAATACAACAGACAATATCGCGCTTATTTCACTCTGACCCTCGTTCACCCCTGCCTTCTCACTCTTACGTTTTCATCCTCGTTGATTAATTTTCCCCCCTGTTCCCCAAAGTTCACTAATTTTCTATATTACTCTGACCATTCTTTTTCCATTTCAGTTATTATAAGCCAATTGTAAGACGAATAAAGCCCAAAGTTAATTCTCTCTTCTCGACTGTCTGACTCGTACGTACCGGACCTCGCGAATCTATATATCTCGATCACGACAGACAATGAAAATAATGTGAACGTTGAAAAATGACAAGCTACGACTAATGACATGACATCGGTAAAAGCCAGTGCGATTGGAACCCTCTACTGGGTCAAACACCATACAGGTGGATTGATATTGTGGAGCACAGAAAAATCACTGATGCTTATAGGAGTGCGCAGTTTAAAATGCAGATACATATGGATATTGGTCGTGTTGTCGATGCAGTCAAACTCCGCCGCCTATGATATTTCGGTCATTAACTTAGCTGACCAGGAATGGGTCTCTCTGCGACGTTGTCTCTGAAGGTCCGTCCTCGTTAGCAAACTATCGCAGTTAAGGCAGAAATAGCGCGAATGCCAGACCCGGTAGTTGCCTGCATTCGAAATAGAACGGAAAATTGACAATGCTTGTTACAGATCTAACCATTGGTTACAGAACATGAATACAATGGTTCGCAGTATCGTAGAACCGAAAACCATTTACACTAGTACGGAATGCAGCCAAAGAAAGCCATTATACAGCATAATCAAATGATGATAATTCTACATTATAAGAGTTTCAAAAGCTAAGATAATTTCCTAAGCGGTATGAGCGTAACACTCGAAATTAAAAAAATCGTCCTACAGCCGACCCTCTTAAAGAGGGCATAAAAACGATTCCAAGCAACACTATCATTCATCACATGCCTAGTTTTCCTAATGAAGAAAAGTAGCTTATAAAATTTGAAAGAGAAAGAGAGATGTAATAATTTCAAGATTGCTCAAATAACTAGAGAATATTTCACAAGAGAGACAGAAATCTCGAGGGGATCAGATATGTTTTACAACGCAAAAAAGTTGCGGCAGAAGGTTGACAATATATCATAGAAAGGTACGAAGTGCAAGCATGCGTCTATTTACATTCTGGAAAAACAAGGACATTCTTTTTGGTTGGTGCACAAGGAGTTCCATCTTTAAAAGAAGCTCCGGTTATAGCTTTCTTCCAGTCAGTGTGCGGCACCTTGACATGCGGCGGCAGGTGTAACTTGCCGTCAATCATCCAATGGGACACAATGTCAAACATTTCCAAGCGCTTCTTCAAAAAAGAGGGTTTTTTGGCAAATCCTGAAACCCAGAAACCGCGCAGTTGGATATCTTTGAAAATTAGAGGTCCAGCCGGTACAGGTATTGGCTGTCGGGTCATGGCACCGTAAGTCACAAGTACACCACCATTATCAAGCTGTTTCATGAGTGAAAGCGCGGGTTTTCCACAAAGACAATTCAATGCCAGCTTCACTTTACCCAACTCTTTGGCTTTTGTGGACTGTTTAAGTTCATCGTCAGTAAGGGCGAGTGACGCGCCGTAGCCAAGCAGCAATTTACGGGTCGCCTCGGTTGCTTCATGAGTGGATCTTGGTCGGAACAGATTAACTAAAACAACTGAAATTTAAGAAAGAATTACTTGAATGGATTCCAAGTAGTTTACACATCTGTATAACGTTAATACCAACGCTACTAGTAGCGCCATTTTGAATGATGCAGTCGCCTAGTTGAAGATCCACAAAGTTTTTCAACATAAGGTAAGCTGTGGAAGGATTTGTGTTAATTACAGCAGCATTCATGAGTGGAAGCTTTGGGTTGAGCTTTATTAGATATGCTTCCTCGAAATTAGCGAGTGTTCTCCATGTTCCCGCACTAGGCAAGGCCGGAATAACGAGATCTCCAGGCTGTAATGACTGAACATTTTTGCCACATTCAACTACCTAATTTGGTCGTTAAAATAAAAAAAATTACATAACCAGCCCCTTCATGACCAGCAACTCCTGGTAGTTTTGGCTTAAGTGGATAAACTCCTTGAATCGTGTTAATATCCGACGGATTTACGGGCGAAGCTCGGAAATTTACAAGGACCTCGCCATCGGACAATTTTTCAATGGGTTGCTGACGCTCGTGTAAAACATCCAGGGGTTCTCCGTGTTTGTCGAATGCCAACTGCCAACTTGTAAGTGGACGCGAAATGAAGCGGGAGAGTGGGGCAGATCGAACAAACTTTGAGCAGATCATCAAACACGAGCAACAACAACCCTGGATACAGAATGACAATTATTTTGTATTCCTGTCCGATTTTCAGTCTAGTAAAATATTTCCATTGTATTTCTTTGAAGATGTGTAATAATAGTAAATCTTCATTCGGTAAAAAATGTGGTTTAAATATCAAAGTTTTGCTCTTTTACAGTTCCAAAATGGAAAGTGTATTATGCAGTAAACGTGTGGACTGGGTGCGAAACCTACAGTAGGCGGACGGCCTAGACCACTGAATGCGGTACTCAAGTCCGAAAAAACTCCAAAACTACTGCCAGCCCGCAGATGGAGGCTCGAAGGCAGCAATATCTCGAAGCGGTAAGACCTGTCACCTGAGGACAGAATAAGGCAGTACGATACAGTTGCAGAACTGAAACAACGACGTGCCGTGAGAGGAAATAACCTCTGCATCATAAATTTTTGGGTTGTCTAGAAGAGGAGACTCCTGTTCAAACCACTACTTCATACGGCTTAAAAGGCTCTGAAAGAGCTGTAGACATTCTGCTAACAAATGCGCCATGTCTACTCAGTAAAATGAAATACAGGTACTTATCGAGCAGAAGCGCCCTGTGATTGTTGCAGTGACGGAGACTTGGCTAATTGAGTGAGTTATGGTTAGTGAGATCGGCAAACTTGGGTACCGAGTTTTTTGCTGCGACCTTTACATCAGGATACATGGGGGTGTCTCGGTATATGCTACAGGCAGCCTAGTCGTATCAATGGTATAACGCGCCTACACCGAAGACAGCCGTGTAGAACAACTCTGGTTGTCAGTCAAGGCCGCTACTGGTGCAACTATAATCGTGGGATTTATATACCAAGGTTCTCAAGCTGACGGTATCAGTTAGTTGGCTACAGTCAAGAAGTATGCAAAAGGGTCGCAGATCTGCATTGTCGGTGACTTAAATTGCCCACATATCAACTGGTCTCATCTAATTCTAGAAAGATCTACCTCTGAGCCGGAAAGCGCGTTGCTGGAAATGGTAAACGAAGCTTATCACGTACAACATGGTGCCCAGCCTACGTGGATAGCTGATTCGGTCATGGCCTCATATCTGGATTTGATATTCAGAAATGGCCACACAAGGATGTCTGCTATAAGAGTCTCTACACCCCTCGGCACCAATGATCATCCTACAGTCTTAGCAGCGCTCCAGATAACCAGATCGCCGTCAGTGCGTAGATGCTATAAGCGGGCACATTGGAAGACTGATTATGATGAAATGAGACAGAGCGCAATTAACCTATCCTGGGAACCAAGTAGCTCTGCCAATGTTGAGGAACGTTGGAACTTGATCGGGGGAAATATTGAGGGGCTCTGTATCGACTTAGACCCCTGAAACTCTCTAGATGGGCAGCATGTCACCCCCATGGATCGATGGCGAGAAAAACGCAAGTTGAAGGCCAGGAAACGTGCCTACAAGGCCATAATGATCTTGAAAGCAGCCGAATCGAAAGCGACATACAAAGCAATCAGAGATTAATGCAAGCGTATAATGTAGTCGAAGAAGGAAGCGTACGAAAAAGATCTGGTGCAAAAAATCAATACAAAGTCAAATTAATTTTATTCTTTTTTGAAAAGAAAAAGTCATGCAAACCCTGGCATTCAAGGTCTCCACAATGCAGATGGTGTGCTCCAAACAGATGGCTCGTGTTTGACTTAACTCTTAGCTGAACACTAATGCACTGTCTACTTGTCACCAAAACCCGACAGTTAAGCCTTCGACTTGCCTGACCGAACTGAAGGTGGCATACTAATTGAAATTGAAGATGTGGAGAATGCACTATGTAGATTTATACCTACTTAGGCCGTTGGACCCGATAATCTGAATCCGAGCGTTATTCGCGAGCTTGCTAATATAATCGCACCAAGCATCAGAGAACCGTTTCACTGTAAGCTAGCCACTGCCACGGTACCGCATAACTGGAAGCCGAGTCTAATGACTCTGAGATACAAAGGTTCTGATCGTTTTCTGCCACTGAACTATCGACCAGTCAGCCTGACATCGGTGTTTGTGAACGTTTTGAAAACTTCATATGCCGCGAAATCTATGCCCACATTGGGAGAGCCACAATCCTTCCAATAGAACAATACAACTTTTTCAAAGGCAATCATGCACTACGAAGCTAATTTTAGCACTTTAAGCTTAGTGCGAAGCGAAAGAAAAACAACTACCAGTTCATGCGGCCTTAATTGACCTCAGCAAGGCATTTGACAAAGTCGACCACGTGCTCCTACTGACCAAACTCAGTAATACGCCCATCCCAAGAGCTGTTGTCAAATAAGTAAACGGGTACCTGTTTTGTAGACAATGCCGCGTCAGGGTCGGTGAAGGGTGTTCTTCTGCGTATTAGACTCGTAGTGGCGTAACCCAAGGGTCGGTGCTGGGTCCGAGACTATTTTCCATATACGTTGCGGATATCCCATCAACACTTTCATCACCATGCCTTCAGTTTGCAGATAACCTCAAGGTATGGCATGTTATACGCAGTCCCGAAGATACAATGACTTTCCAAAATGATCTTAATATGATCCATGAGTGGCCCTTGGAGATCAAGATACCAGTCAACGTAAACAAACCACACTTGCTAATGATTTGGAAGGAACCGGGACCACCCACCCTATACAATGGGCAACCTGAATCTGGCCGTTATTAGGAGCACTCATGACTTGGGCATCATCATTCAAGACGACGGCAAAACCGGAGAACAGTCAACTTTAGATGGACGCAAGGATCTGAGACTACTTTGATGTTCAAAAGAGCATTCATTCAGTCCATGCTGCTATTCCGTAAGCTTATGGTCACGTTCATCCGCCCGATCATGGAACATGGATCGACCGATTTGTTCCCGTGTACGAAGGGTGAGATGACCAATATCGAAAATGTGCAATGGCTAGGGTCAACAATGTTGCCCGAAGTGAAGATGCTGACATATTTGGAGCACTGCTAAGCGTTAGACCTCTTCACTCTCAAATTTCCACGCTGCAAAGGTGACCAAATTATGATGTACAAAGTGATCGTTTGCGGTGACATCCCGGAGATAGCACAGTACTTCAAACTGGCTATTGATATAACAACGCGCGAACAGTGCTTCAAACTGGTGGTACAAAGATCAGATTGCCTCCCGCACATCTATCGACTCTCAAGGCGCGCCGTGAATGCATGGAAAAAGCTCCCCCAGATGTTGTTGTTTCTGACACAGTTGTCGGGTACAAGAAGAAATACGACGCATTATTCGAAAAGTGATCTGTACCATTCACGGGAGTGTCCCTGCGTTGCCACGGTGATTGGTCTAACCTGAAAACTCTCATGTGTCCGGTGACTACGAAGAAGGGGTTTCCACGGATCTGTTCCCTACCCTGTATTGATGAAACATGAAACATGAAGGTGCCCCCTGCTGAAGAGACGGCCCCGAGTCGTCATGTGGATTGTCGTCTGCAAGAAAAAAAGCAAAGTTAAGAAGTATGAATGTGGCGTGCATGCCGTTGTCTAATCACATGGAATCATACTATCAAAAATGTCGATTCAACTCACCATTGTTGTGAGGGTGCCTGGGCATCATGTATCTTCTGTGGTTCAGCCTATTGCAAACCTTCTTAAAGGCCCTTTGGAAGGCCATCTTAATTTCGCCACTGTCGCAGTTGTGTGCCATGCACCATGCGATACTGGCGTCTGCGTTCGGGAAGGTCAAAGCAGAATACTTGATTGCTTACCTGTTACAAAGACATAGAGGTCCGACTTCGCAAAGGCCCTTTTGGGATTATCTACATACGCGCCAGTTAAATTAATTTCGGCGGTAATAGAATAGGCTAACAGGGCCTTGAAAAGCCTGTCCGCCACCACGTGGATCGCAGGGCCACCCAAACCAGTCAAACGGTTAATCTAATAAAGTGTGTTATTACTGAATGGTGACATAAAAGCTGGCACCTATAAGTCCCCTCGGAAATCCTTAACAACACCTGATCGTACTCGTTCGAGCTAGTTACTCGAGTTCAATCGACTGTTTCAGGGCCGGAGTACAGGGAGGCTGGGCGGCGGATGTGTTGGCAGCCTCCCTTAGCATTTGCATCTCATCAAACATACGCCTTTTCATGCCCATGAGGAATTCTGTCAGCAGTCTGAAGTTGTGTCTCAATAAGAGGAAGTTCTGTTGGCATAAGTACCTAAGGTCAAGGTCGAGGGCTGGTTTCGAAATTTCCGCTGAGTCATCAGTCTTATATAAATCGATTTATCTAAGAGAAGATACGACTATTAGTTTTCGTTTTCTCCTATAAATTATCCGTAAGTACCGGTACTTACGCTTGAAGCATCTGCTCTCATTCCTTTTGTTGGCTTAGTCTCTGCTTGCTTACCTAGCATTCTGTTAACCATCTGTCTTGCTTTCAGCAACTTATGTAAGCTTAAACAGTTAGTTTATTCTGAATTCCAGACTGATTAATCTCCTTGTTGCTTCGAAAAGGATGAAGGCGACAGTTTCATTCAGTAGGACGCCTCAGAATTCCAGACCCAAGCGGTATCTGCGAAAGGCAAACATCATTACTGATATTAGTCTTCAGCCTGACAGCAGTATTCAGCCTGATCTGATTGCCGAGCAAATAGATTTGTCTGCAAGGAAAAATTACAACGAGATTATGTTGAAATTGGAGTCAGTTCTCTCAATCTTTGGGACCTTATTTGAAAGGAATATCTCTGCAGTTTCCTCTCAGGTATGCAAACGTTTAGATGCTCTCGTTAATTTGGTCGCAAGTAAGTCACAGGATCGACAAAAAAGGACGTACAATTTTATTCTGAAAAACGTTCCGAAATCAATTCGGCCAATGGACGTTGCAATGCATTTCCTCTACTCCTTTTTTCAATTTTTGGAATTTATATTTTTCAGCGCCGGTACGGCACTCTCTGTACATAGTTAATTTCGAAAAAATAAATATTCAAACAATAATTTGACAATATGTGCAAGTCAACGTAGAAAGTCGTGATAATGTCAGCATAAATTGGCCTTTTGGGGCAACATTTAGCAATGTTTTGCAGTTAATTTTGAACTAAAAACGAAAACTTATGGCAGTTAAAAAAAACTCTTACAGTGAAAATGGAGACAGTGTTCAACGGGCCTCCATGTTCAAAAAGTGTGCAAGAGAAAAAAACTGCTTAGGAAGATAGAAGTAGGAACATAGTAGTAGAGCAGAAATAGGTGTGGGTGGTCTGATGAAGGTGAGTAGTCAACGAAACTGTAGCATTTTAGACTGAGTACTTCCATGCGGCTTCGTTTTATTCAGCGGTGGTTAAAAGAAACATCTAGGTTCTCGGGGGACACGAGGCAGAGAGAATAGTTTCAAGCGGATCTCCTAAATTCCCGATGGTCCTTTCGCGGAGTCATGGAGAAGGCTGCTCGGAAAAGACGAGGAGAATAGAAGGTCAATAGAATCAGTGTAAAGATTAATGTGCAGTCTCTGTTTGAATGCAGACAGTCTAGTTAACGACCTTATTTCGATTGACAAGTTTTTCCAAAGAAAGCTATATCTGGAAGCAAAAACAAAGAGCGTGCACATGAGAAAGATGCAGGAGGGGTTATAACAAGTGCCGAGTTTCCTAGGTTGTAGGGACAGCTGACGGGTTAATGACAGAAGTCCAGGGTGAATTTGTGCCATTATCAAGCCGAAAAAGGAGACAAAAGCCTGTTTCCAATCTCCTAACCCAAAATAAACCTTAGTTTCGTTAATTGACATCTATTTGAGTAACAAGTATTAGAAGCTGTCGGATACAGCAGTTTTCGTGTGAACCTTTTTTTTAATTTGTTCAATTCATTCATGAGACCGAAAGAGGGGCAACCGTATTCTAAGATGGGAAGCACGAACAAACGATAAACTCTTAATTTCATTTCAGGAAGATAGAACTTATGAGAGATAAAGCCGCAAATCTGTGCGGCTTTGGCTGTAATTCTATCGGTGTGTGGAGAAAGGTCTAATTTGTTGGTGCAGCTTAATCCTAGGTCCTTGATACTGGAACATTCACTCATTGGGTAACCTTGAAAAATAACAGGTTGTGGCAGCCTTTCAGGTCCAAAGCACATGTATCGGCACTAAGAAGGTGTAAATTCCATCCCTTATGTTGAGCTCCACGCCAAAAGAGCGTACAGGTCAGAATGAATTTTTTCTAGGCATCTTGCGGCCGTAGAGTAAGAGAAGGAGTAAACACACTGCATAAATATAAGATTGGGAGTGTTTAACACTCAATGAGATATCATTTATGTAAAGCAAGAAAAGCAGATGACCTAGCACGGTACCTTGAAGGACTACACTCAAAATTGCAGAAGGAGTAGAGTATGAGGATCCCACTAAGATCTTTTGTTGTCGATTTGAAAGATAAGATCTGATGAAGTCAGTAAGAAGACTACGAAATCCTATAGCCTCTAGTTTGGCTAGGAGCCTCCTGTGAGGAACTTTATCAAATGCTTTACTCAGGTCAAAATAGATAACTACCGCAGATAGAGGATCATTACAAAGAGAAGTAAGTAGATTTAGAAAAGACATGTGGCATGTTTCACAAGATCGATCCGGTAAAAAGCCATGCTGTAAGGAGCTGCGAATTTTATTGCTTATGCAGAAATCGGTAATTTTTTGGCAATTAGTTTTTCAAAGAGTTTAGCCAGAGAGGGCGTTTTATGAACACCGCGATAATTGTTAATATCTGATCGGAAACCAGATTTAAATACGGGAATTATAATAGACGTTTTCCAGTAGTCCGGGAAAAAGCCATTCTCATGAAACACTGAAAATAACTTATTCAGTAAGGGAGTGCGGAAATCTCTTAATTGTTTGATGAGTGAGTATAGAATGTTATCAGTTCCAACAGAATGTGAAAATTTTAAGACGACTTATTTGTTTTTGAATACAAGCAGGTGAGAAATTAAGGGTACTGAGATTTGAATCACACAACAGGGGGATTACAGGAGTGGGGCTAGTTTCAATGGTAAAGAACTTGGCAAAAAATGAATTCAGCATTGCTGCTTTCTCCAAATCCTCTGTAACAAAATGATTGTTGCCATTGAGTACGGGTGGAATGACTTTCTGAAGCTTAGCCGATGACCGAAGACGGAAGACTTGAGACACTGGTCTGGAAGAATTCACATCATTTAGTGCTGTAGCCTCTCTGCGCCTATCTCGGGCAAGCCTTATTTTAAGCGCTTATTCAAATATTTGCGCTATTTTTAAGTGAACTGATAAAGAGCTATTAGACGTATGCGTAAGTTGTTTTGTAATTTCTTAAGTCTATTTGGAGAAAATGTAGCACAGTAGAAGAAGCTGAATTTGATTGAAAAAATCTTAAGTGGTATAAGAGCCTGAATATTTTCTGTAAGGTTTTGCAATAGCTCCTGGAATAAATGGGGATCGTTAGTTGAAAATATGCTATGCCAATCTAGGTTACTTACGAAATCATTTATTATTTCACGGTTTACGTTACCAAAGTCGAGGTTATTGCATTTTACCTCGGGCATTTTAGAGAGAGAGACTGGAAAACAACAGTGAATTAAGGCATGGTCACTTGTGAAAAGATCACAATGAAAATTCATAAAAAGAGGGTGGACATCATTTGTAAAAATTAAATCTGATATGTTGTCATTTCTGGTCACTGAACT
>JAYGXS010000002.1:95987163-96041979 GCA_036362985.1 Ligula intestinalis | reverse complement strand
CCCCCCTTTTCGTTGACTACAATCAGAACCTCTTCCCAAGTGACAATACTGTAATCCATTGTTGACTTCCGCTTGCTTTTACGAAAAAGTCTATCGATTACTTGGCTGACCTCGAACGTGGTTTGTTCAAATTCGAAGATAAGTGAAGCTTTATATAAATTGATTTATATAAGAGAAGAAACGACTCAAAGTCTTTGGTTTTCTTAAATAAATTATTAGTAAGTAACAGTTGACTATCTTAGCCAAAATTTGCTACCAAACTCCTTCGTTGATTTGGTCAGAGATTGTCCTCTGTTTCATACAACGCTGTACAAATCATTTGTTTTGTACTTCTAGTATTTTATAGTTTATTTGTCAAAAACACACAACTTAGACATATATTTAGCATTCAAAAATACTTTACTGGAAAATTTTATTAGAAACAATGACTGACGCGAAAGTTGTTGTGGATCAAATCGATCTGTCAGCCCTCTTAAATTTAACAAACTTTATTGAAAAGAATGAACCTGTATTTAAGATTCTTAATTCACTTCTGGACTCCAATTCATTTGAAAGCAACCTCACGAATTTACCTCAGATTGAGTCTGTGGTGCATTTAGTATCAACAGAAGTTTCAGATAGATCAAAACGTAGCTGTAATATAATCTTCGGCAACTTTTCTCAAACGATTAATCCAATGGTAGCAATAAAAAACGTTTTTCAACAATGTGGGATAAGTATAGGCATAGTGTCTATCAAAAGACTAAATTCGCGAAGTAAAAACAAACCGATTTTGCTTCCATGTTCTTCCCACGCCGAAGCTCAAATGCTACTACAAAACTCTGTAATAAATAGGAGTTTTCGGAGTTTTAAAGCAATTTTAGGCCCTGACTTGACACCAATGCAGCGCAGACAAGTTTTTCACAAAGACAAACGGCGTAAACAAAGTCAGCCGCATATAGTCGTAGAGGACGGAAACACTCCACAAAATGCTACTTCAGCGGAACAATTAACGAGTTTCTCCTCCTCTGGGAAGGAAAACGAAAACTATCAACGTAGCATCAGCTTAGGTGACTTGAGAGCGACTTCTTCTAATTATAATAATGACAAACCGAAAGCAAATAATAAACCTGCCGAAGTAATTAAGGAAAAGAATAAGGTTCAAACAAAAAGACCCCGAATTAGTACAACCCCATTAGACATGAACAACACTTATCCTGAATCTAATCAAGATACACTGATAAATAACAACACACGTCTAAATATGTCCATAAATAGCAATACCAGTCCTAACTCGACGAAACAAAGTAGTTAACCAGTGTTAGATTATCTCCCCCGAACAACCCGGAATAGACCACCATTGCCAAACAGAATTTCATATCAAAACGAATATCCGTATTTAAATGCACACCCTAAAATGACACCTAACCCCTTCTCTCAACCCATGTATCCTAGCCCATACACAAGACGATCACCGCACACCCAACCCTTTCAATATAACACACACAATCAAATCCCACCTCGCAAAACACCATACCCTCCGATAGTTACACAATGCCATCGAATTCCACCACTCTCATCACCGATTTTTCCCAATAATGCACAATTCGCCACAAATAGTCCAACACCCCCATATTATCTACCAATCACACAATTTCCGCACATGAGCCCTCAACACAATCAATCAAGTAATAGGAATCCATTTTTTCACAACAGATTCCAGCTTTTGTATCCGACACCATAAGTGTTGCTCTTATTAATGCTAGATCGATAGTTAACAAAGTTCCACGACCTAGGACTTTTATTGACACACACAATCCCGATATAGTCTTTTTAACAGAAACATGGGTAAACGAATCAACCTCCAATGCTTCACTTTTTATAGCAAACTACATCTTCTATAGACAGGACCGTGCTAATAAACGAGGAGGAGGTTGTATGATCTACATTAGATCTACCATAGAACAGAGTGGCTTTGAGGTTCTTTAGGAGACGTTCAATGGCGAAGCGTGCTTCGCTATAATAACATCCAAGACCCTTAAAAGCATTCTAATTGGATGTTTGAACACCCCTCCGGAATATAGAAATGATGACACGGGCCTTACAAATCTACCAGTTATTCTATCGAATATAAGATAATTGCAGGAGACTTAAACTGTCCAGAAATAAACTGGACAGAACTATCAGCCCCATCCAGACATGATGAATTATTATCATCAATTATGTTTTATAACTGGACGCAAATAATAAGCAAACCAACCAGGGGAAACAATATACTCGATGTTATTCATACCAATGATATCTGGCCCTTATAAACGCACTACGACAGCTTAACCTTTGATAGTGATCATTAGACAATAATAGCAGTGCTCCCTCTTAACATTAAAATAAGACCTGATCCTAGTTACACTTCTATAAACCCCAAAAATCTTGACATTGAATCTATGAATAACTACATTAGGTCATTGGATTAGAGCTCTTTCCTCCTAACAGCATACCCTCTAGAAGCTGTAAACATATTATATGCCACCCTTAATTTAATTCGAGATACCCTAATTGACGAGAGATCCCCATGTAAGAAATAACTAATCCCAAAACTTCCTTTCCAAACGGCTAAAAAAATTAAAAAACAACTCCGCGACCCATGTATTAGTTATCTATCTACGCTCAGACGCATTACAGAGATTCACGAGTTAGCCCAGAACATTGAAACGAATAAGATGATAGCAGTAGAATATCGGGCAATCGAGTCCCCAGAAGGGACAGCCCAAATCTTCAGGAAACAAATAAATAATCATCAAAACAAGGCCCCCAAATCATGCTTGATGACCAAGGAATAGTAATAACAAATGACAACCAAATAGCAAATCTTTTCAACGAGTATTTCTCAACCAACTATTCAGTCGAGGAAGAACCAATCCCCCAACCAACAGAAATGATGGCACTTGTATTAAAAGAGATATTGTTTAACGAAGAAACTGTAGAGAAAGCTATCCGCCAACTGTCCAATTCCACATCATATGGACTGGATAGAATCCCTCCTTGCATACTGAGACATATGACATATGCCCCAATACTTCTGTCTAACCTTTTCTCGTTACTGCAGTCAAATGGTACTTATCCAGAAATCTGGAAAAAATCATGTATCACCCCAATTTACAAAAACGGAAATCGGTCCAATGCCCAAAATTATCGTGGTGTTCACCGAACATCGGTTTTAGCGAAAATCTTAGAAAAAATAATTTACAACCAAATGTTAGACCATCTGACGAATATAAATCTCATACCTCCCTCTCAACATGCCTTTTTACCTAAAAAGTCATGTCAGTCCTGCCATCTCACTTTCTTGGAATTCGTCTCCAGAAATCGAGATGATGGGAACACGGTAGCTACAATTTACTTTGATCTAAAAAAGCCTTTGACAAAGTTCCCCATAAAAGAATGATCGTGAAGCTAGTGAGTCACGGGATTCGGCCCCCCCTCCTTGATTTCCTCAAATCCTATCTTCAAAACCGATTTCAAGTAGTACAATTTCGAAATATAGTATCAGAACCAGCTCATATAAGCAGTGGTGTTTTCAAGGCAATATCCTAGGTCCCCTCTTATTTCTCATTTACATTCATGAGTTATCCACGATATCAACATCTGCTAAAACATTTTTATATGCAGATGACTTAAAACTCGCATATGCCTATAACAAAAATTCGATAAGTAGTGTGCATAGAACAATTGAATTAGACCTTCAAAAACCAAACGACTGGAGTGTTCAGTGGCAAATGCCGTTTTCACCAACAAAATGTCATCTCATGATTTTTGGACCACTAAAACTTCCCCCCATAATGTTTAGTGGTCAAGAAATAAAAGAGCTAACATCTTTAAAAGATTTAGGTCTTAGCTTTTCTAATACTCTTGACTTATCCCCACATGTTAAACAAATCGCACCAAAAGCCAATCGACTATGTGGCTTCATAAGTAAAAATTTCACATTAATTACACTTAAGACTAAACTTTACAAAATGTACGTTTTACCTATTCTAGATTACTGCTCAATATTTTTCGGTACCATGTCATCAGATGACAGACAGAAACAAGAAAAAAATCCAGCGAAGGTTTACCAGAGTTCTGTGTAAACGCGATGACGCCCGAGACTGCTATTCAATAATGTACAATAGATATGGTCTTAAACCCCTCTGGCAAAGGCGACTCCAAAATGGTTTAACTTTCCTATTTAAAGTGACACATAATCAGAGCATCCTTAGCAATAATATGTTAAAAAAATCGAAACGGTTCCCGTCCCACTAGAAACAACCAGCATACAATTCATAACGCTAAAGCTAGGACGGCCCAGCGATCAAATTTATACACCATAAGATATGCGATCATATGGAATGCCTTACCCAACGATATTCGCAAAAGCCACAGTTTAGCCGAATTTAGAAGAAAGACCAAGCAGTTCTTCTCAAATGACATGATGCATATATTTCTGAACAAAATAGGACACTTTGCTAACCAGTTCTTTGACGTCCAATTCGGACCAAAAGGGATCTAACGGTCCAGGAGAGTTCCCGAACATTTTGGAGAAAACTGGCCAATGCTGGAAGCTTTCCAGTCGACGGATTCCAACGCTGATAAAATCAAAGCTTGAGCAAAATTGCGCCTTGCCTCCTTTTCCAATCCTTAAAAATAAAAAACAAAAACTAAGAACAATTTATCGATTCCAATATTCCTCGACTAATATCTAAATGTTTATAAAAAATATTATGAAAGAAAATAATTTTCTCTTCAACTATACTAAAATATATATTGTTTCCTCTTATAATGTATCAGAATTATAAATATTAATGATGTAATTTTCAATGTCACTTAGATATTCGACAAACGAAAGGCCAAATGTCTACTGCCGATGCACTTGAATGACGATGGTGCTTTGCAGCTGCCTCGACCCACCTCAGACATCTGCAACCTCCCATCTAATTAGCAAATTTGTGCCAATGGACAACGATTGTAATCTCCGTATCGAGCAGACCCATGCATACGGTAGATGCGATGTCCTCAGCTGATTTTTTCGCCTTCAAACTGACCGCGGCTAAGTATACCTCAGTTAAAGGACATGACAGTTTTTCCAGACCCCAAGTATTCTTACTATAAAACCGTAATACCTACAATGTATAGCTATTGTATTTCATGATTTTCTAAATTTGTTCCCTAGAAGTCAGGTTTTTTTCACTTAAAACAAACTCCTTATTTCGCACACTATTGACCTAGCAAAAGACCAAAACAAATACAATGGTCACTGCGAAAGAAGGGGTTTGGGTTAGGTTTTTTCCTGCCCTCCGGGGTTTTTGACGGCGCCGAAGATGTGCTTTACAAATAAACCTTATTATTATTCGTACCAATCGTGCATTTGACCTAGCTGATATTAATTTAATTAACAACTTTATGGACTCACTTGCCTGGCAGGAGCTTTCCTCCACGAATATTGTTACAATTCTCTGTAACTTAATGATGGCAATTTCAAATAGCGTCTTGGAATTTGAACCGATCAAAATGTTAAGCCTTATACTTCGGACCCCACCGTTCCTAATTTTCTTTTGTCTAGACTAAAGAAATTGCAAAGACAGTTGAAAGACCAGTCTACTAGTTCATTATCTGTGCACTTAAGAATCGCAGAGATTTTCGAATAAGCGTCTAAGATTCGTCTTCCACGTGACAAAGAGAGGGAATCTTGCGCAATCAGCGAATTAAACTCTGCTAAATCCATTGCCTAGCTGTTCCATCGTCAGTCCTTCGCTAAACGAGGTCACGAAATCCCCCCTTTACTGAATGAAAATAAATATTTGTGCAAGATGAGTCTGAGAAGGCTGAACTCTTCAATGCATTCTTTGCAAAGCACCTTACGATGGAATCTGAACTGGTCCCGTCGTTTCAGCCATGCTCAGTCAATACTATCAGTACCATAGATTTCTCCATAGAAGTAATTCGTAAGCACATCATCCGTCTCAGAAACTCGCACTCCTCGGGAACTGATGGTCGCCCAAATTCACTTATCAAGAGAGTATTCAGCTTCCCCTGATTGCTTTGTCATCTATTCTCAGCTTATCTTCTAAACGTTTCCTTTCCTGACTCATGAAATATATCTATTATTCTTCCAGTCAGGATCTCGTTCGGATGTAAATAACAACCGAGGTGTTCATAAAACCCCGGCCCTAGCCAAACTTTTGGAAAAGATCATTTTTAATCAAATTCTCGATTTTTGTGTAGAAAATAAGCTATTAAACGCCTCACAACATGGATTTCTACCTGGAAGATCATGCGAAACCTGCCACTTGACATTCCTTAACCTGGTAACTTCACTTCGTAATGAACAGCAATCAGTCATCGCAATTTAATTTGAACTTAGTAAAGCTTTTGACAAGGTGCCGCATAGGCGCCTTTTAGTGAAACTGGAAGCCCTAGGCATCAGGCCTCTCCTCCTCGATTTCATTGCCTCCTACCTGTCTAACCGCAGCAGAAGGTCTTAGTAGGCAATAGCTACTGGATGCCTCAGCCGATAACGAGTGCCGTTTTATAAGGTACGGTTTTTAGGTCCCCTCCTTATCATTCTTTACATAAATGAGGGCCAAGAGCCCGAAATAGCTATATCACGGTGCCTTTTCCGAGCCGGAATACTCATATGGCAATCAAAATTAAAAAAGATGTGTTACTGACAGTTGGCTAGTAACATATCAATTATCAGTAGCTTTGCGGAACACAGTTGGTTGATCCGACTCGCAAAAGCGCTATCCCAGGATGGGCACATCCTGAGGAATAGATAGGGGCACAAACAATTAATAAAAGAACAAATAGTATACTTGAGAACTTGTTTACGAATGTATATCAGGTTGGTGTGTGTAAAAACGACGTGGCGTGCCAAAAAGTGAACAAATTGTTGTTGAAGAGCGTAAGACAACAGCATGCAAAACTCACAATTTCCCCAATTCCAGTGGTGAAATATCAGCTCAAAGACGAAGGTAAGCAGGGCCCCGGAGATGGTGCCAAGCCCTTTAAAGATCACAGAGTTTGTCGGGATTATAGACGTTATTAAATTTCGCCATTGCATATAAACTAAGCTGAACATAAATGAGGGTAAGGTTGTTAGCTCGCCAGGATTTAAAAGCCAGTACACGAGCTCTTCCTTTAAGAAAAGACATAACGGTTAAGTTGAGTTGCAGGAAGCTGTGAATAATCAGGTTTTATTCCGGGAAAATTAACAGAAGTAATTAGCGAATTGGTGAAGTAGAAAAATCCTTTATTATACATGGATGAAATACGAAGCCGGTTTTGCAGACTGAAAACTTTACTACCTGGGAATGTAATAAGGTATGTATTGCAGCAACAAAGAGGAAAACACGAAATGCCTCGGAGACGGCAGCAAGCTCCTTAAAGATCACAGAGTCTGCCGGGATTATGGACGTTAATAAACTGCGCAATAGGATATAAACGTAACTGAAGGTGGAATGAGGGTAAGGTTGTTAACTCAACAGGATTGAAAACCAATACGCGAGCTCTTCCTTTAAAAAATATTTGCAATATTTTCTAAACTCCAACCCAACAACATTCAAAACGCATGGTAAAGACAATAGAGGAAACAAGATTGAGGTTATCTGGAGTTTCAGGGAGTTGCACATTATCCTGTTTTATTTCAGAAAAAAATACAGAAATAATTACCGAATTGGTGAAATAGAAAAATCCTTAATTATACACGGATGAAACACAAGCCCATTTCGCATATTATGAACTTTACTGCCTAGGAAATGTAATAAGGGAATTATTGCAACAAGACATCAAACAAATTCGAGCAAATAAGATATTCAGAAACCGTTTTCTTATTTGGCGGATGATGGAGAATACAATTAGCGCATGAATAGGTCCAAAACGTTTAACAATTTGCCAAAACCACGAGTACGTAATAAATTCTGCTGTGATTAGTATTTACAATAACAGTTACGTCACGGCAGCATGCGAAAACTCTATCATTACTTTAAACGAAGTTATTGGATGGAGCATATCAGGGGTGAGAAAAAGTAAATAGAAATAGAGCGTAAAGAAGTAAAAATAGTAGAAATGTATAGTTGAATCGCCTTATTTTTAGTGCGCGATAATAAAATAGAAATACAACCAAAAGGAAGCAGCCACTGCCCATTAGTAACCGCGAATTGGATACAATCATGTGTCAACTATATATCAACTCCATATCAAATAGCAACCGCAAATTGAATCCAGTCGTATGTCGCCTCTATATCGAAATTTAGAGATTAAAGTAAGGCTACGAAAGATGGGCCTTTTTCGAGTTTTTAAACGGAAAGATCTACTTGGCCAAAAATCAACCAAACGCCACCAAAATGTTAAATTTAAATAAAATCAAGCGAACAAAAAACTGAAAACTGAAGGGAACAAAAACTAAACTGAAGCTAAAGCAACGAGTGCTTAGATTACCGTGAGGGTCATTGTCATACATGAATTCACTGAATCGTGCTGAGCAGCTATAACGGCTAACGAAAACTGGATAGGTATTGTTATTGCCAACAACGTTAAGTTGGTATTAACTGCACAAATTTCCATAAAAAGCTACTGTTATGTGTAGATGGATTGCGTCATATTTTGGTAGCAGCCGATTCAAAAGCAGTGAAAGAAAAGCATGCCTACTAGTATAAAGTAAGAAGACATTTATACAAAATAAGCGATAGTGAGCCCCAAACGTTACTGTAGCCGGCGTTTTAATTACAAACATGCATATTTACATAATTATTCCTAGAATTTTTTTACTTTTGTTCCCTGTATGCTGTACTTTTCCCTTCTCTTTACAATCTGAACATTGTGGCGCAACTTATTTGAACAAAATTAATTTTCTGCCCTGAAGAAATTAATACCCCATTGCCAACAATCTATAAGTAGTTGTTAAGAATTTTTATACCCTATTGCGCATTAATATTATGCAGACTGATGTAGTCAAACAAGGTTGTAGACGCAATGCGTATAAAATAGTCTTGAAATTGAACTTCTGAAATAGCACCTCTCTTTGGATACCATCAAGTCTGTGAAAAGAATTCTGGAATTACGATGCCGAATTACCAGGAAGCATACACGAATTGAATTTCCACAGAATTGTCTAATTAACAAGGAATACCATTTTGAATTTTACATAGTTCTTTGACGTGGGAAAGTAAGCCCAACCCTCAAAAATCGTGACCACATAACACAATCCAAAATACAGGATTCTATTCGGTCGTTGGATCGCAACAAATATTTTTTGTATCAGATTAATCACATTCAAGATTGGTTCCTATTTCTGGTGCGCGTTCATAAAACCTACATATATCATACAAAGGGAGACCAGAGGAACATTGCGCCATAAACTACTCAAGTCGATCTGTAGTAAGCCTACCCGGGATATCTTCCCCTTGAACCCTAATGAATTTATCCTGAATCTTTCTGACATAAAACTCAACAAGTTGCAAAAAGAGGTCATTTCATTAGGACTTGATTTCTGTTTGCCGAAGAAATGAATTAATCCTGTAGACGTTGAAGCTCCATTTGACGATTTGTGCTCTCAACTTTCTGATCTTAAACCTAGATCTACTGATGATCGAGGATAGATTGAAGCAAAATTTGTGGACATCGCCTATCAGTAATGGAGAGCTCCAGTAACACAACGTTCTCCAATAACTAAAGAGCATACAATTGGTCTATCCGCGTTGAAATGCCACAAAAATAGTTATTTCTAAACCGGACAAAGGGCATGGAGTAATCATCCCCAACCACAAGGATTTCACCAATAAAATGGAAGCCATCTTAAATAATTATAGCAATGATGAAACAAAGGCACTGGAAGATTCTGCCTGGAAGACTATCAAGCTTCTGTTTAAAAGTAATCCAATTGATACCAAAACTGCTTCATCACTAAAACCAAGAGGTATCCATATCCCACGACTCTATGGATTATCAAAAATCCATGAAAGGAGTAATTCTTTACAACCTATTCTTTCGATTTTTAACTTTTCCTTTCATAAAATAGCGCATTGGCCAGTAAAATAATTAAAGCCAATTCGTGAAAGATTTTCCAATTACAGATCAAAAGACAGCTTCCATTTTATCGACGAAATCGGACATCTTAGTATCCATGACGAATGCATGATATCCTTGGACGTTGAGTCCATGTTTACCAACGTGCCGTTGGATGGAACCATAGACATTATTGGTGTTTATCCATCTGACACTCGCCTGTCCCCCCAATTACTACGGGACTTATTACAAAAGTGTACTAAGAATGTCCAATGTCTGCTAAATGGCCAATTTTATCGACATTTTGACAGAGTCGCAACGGGAAGCCCACTTGGACCAACATTTGCAGAAATATTTATGGGTCATTTGGAAGAAAAACTATTCTCAAAATTGAACCACACAACACTCTGTAGACGACATGTTGACGATGTTTTCACGAATGTGGAGAAACTGAAAGAAGCCGAGGAATTATTGTCCACAATGAAGAAGCTGCACTTGAAGATTTAGTTTACTATGGAACAAGAACGAGATAACCAACTTTCCTTCCTCGACGTCCGGACTGACAGATGGCTCCATTTCACTGAAGGTTATCCACGAAAATATCTGGAAAGGTCAATACTTACATTATCTAAGTTTTATTCCCATTCAATTGAAACGTAACTTGGTATGTACCCTTTTCCAGAGGACTAGAAAATAAAATGTTCTGCGGATACTTTGGACGCAGAATTAGGCTGTCACAAAAATACCTTGCTGAAGCGTGCATATCCACCTCAGTTCATAGACAAATATAGTAAACCCTTGCTGCCGAAGATGAGTGAACGTTTAGCTCCGAAAAAGTCAGTATTTGTATCCTTGCCTTTTAGAGTGATAACCTTTTAAACACTATCGAGAAACGCCTGTTCAAGGCCATAGAAAGAACCCATTACGCCGCTGAGCTCATATTCTGCTCTCCAACTAAGCCCCTTCCAATTCCTTGTGCGAAGGATGCCTTACTATTGCAAGCCACCTCCGATTTTGTTTATGAATTCTCATGCACTTGCGGATGCAAGTACCTAGGGCGAACGCAAAGGTAATTGGCAGTCAGAGCAAAGGAACACCTGCCTAGTTGTTTATTCAAGCAGGAAAACCGATCCCCTCATTCATCCATTACGGACCAGTTGCTGGACACGGGTTATTCTGTGGACCCTATAACCTCATTCCGAGTTCTTGTTCGAGCACGAAAATCTCGTAGCTTGCGCTACCTAGAAGCAGCCTACTTAAGACGCTCTAAACCGGACCTATGCAAACAATTGGAGCATGTCGTTAACCTAACCTTGCCTTATTAACAGCAGGTTCCCAGATTTAAACTTTCCCTTGTCCCGATTTTTCCCATAACTCATTTTCCTCTGTTTCTACTTCTACCTTGTTTTAACCCTCTTGTTTTTCCAATTAACCTTAGTGACTATGACCTGTGACCTTTCTGTCCCATTTTTATTTCGTATTTTTCTCATTCTTTACTCTTCAAAGAACTGGAGTGGCTGCAATTGATGAGCGCTCCTGAAATGTTATGGATCCAATAAATTTTGCAGTAATTGCTTCATGCCAAATTGAACTTAGTTTCAATTCTTAACAAGTATTTTGATTGCAAGCAGTGCTTTTAAATTTGAATACTACTGTGGAAAACGCAACTGTTTATCAGTTCCTTTCTGAACGTGGTCCTTAAACCATATGCCAAACAAAGAGGCAGCATAAATTAGAAAAAAAAGATAAAACGCAGAAAATCCCCTCCTGCATCATACGTGACCCTGCAATAAATACCAGGCAAAACAAGTTTTCCTGCTTCTGGCTTCCAACCCCTAGTCTAACCTCAAATATAAAACCAGCACTTGCTCTCTTATCAGTAACTGTAACTCCCATAACGCCGCGAATGACCCGAGGAGAACTCAGCGCACTTGACGCAAAACGTTCTGTAATAGGGGGTAGTTATTTCAGTTTCCTACCGCAAACAGTTCAGCATTGCGGAAAAACATGGGTGGTTTCCATTTGTTCCTTACTCGAACGTACGTACGAGATCAATCTTAATTTCATAGACAGACCACTATAGCAGAAGAGTAGCGCGCGGTCAATAGAAAGCGTTGTGCAGGGGTAAATCAAAATTATTTACAACTTAATCAGGAAATAATGGTCCCTTAGGACTTCTATTTGGTCTACGGCAATTGTATCTTACACCAAGAGCAAAACGGCATAGAGCTTGCTACGGAAAATGTGCAGTGCGTTCAGATGGTAGTCTGACCAACGGCTACTAACCGTTTCGACTCTCCTAAGGCGTCGAGCGTGCCGCTGACTGCCACAATGATTCCTTTGTTTTATAGCGTTCGCTGGGCTGACCCCCAAGCGATGGCCTTAGACCACACGCACGCACGCACGCACGCACGCACACACGCACGCACGCACGCACACACACACACACGCACGCACGCACGCACGCACACATGCACAAGAGCCTACGAAAGGCACAAGGGCCGAGGGTCAACTGGTCGCGTGACGTTATCCCAATACGGCCAACCAGGCCTCAAGAGAACGCGCAGACAATATCTTATAAGCCGCTGTCACCCCTGACAGAGAGAGAGTTTAAACAGCGGACGCGTGGCGACGCCAGTCCGTTCCTAATGCCGGCGGGACATAGAGAGTTGCAGCCTCAGCGTATAGCGAGGATGTGGTAAGAGTACTTGTCTGACTCTGCAGAATACAGTCTAACACTATATATACGGTTAACGTAATAGAGACGACAAACAATGTATGTAATGTAAGATATTAAGAAAAGCTTACAACCGTAATAGTCAGAAACACGAGGTTAAAATTGTACCGGTGTTTGTCAGTTCATTCAAAGTCCAGGGATAATCAAGGAACAAGGAGACGAGAATGTTTAAGGTCACAAATAGTCGAGGACCACCACAGTACCCCCCACCTACACCGAAGGCGGCGTAAAGAAACGATGCCGAAGGAAAATATAAACGTCTAAAAATGGTGAGATACAAGCCGGTCAGGAAAGTGAACGTGGCGTCCACTGCGGGTAATGTATGCAGGAGGCGCTGGGCAAAAGTGGCTTGTAACTAGAATGCTGGAGGGGATGGAGGGAGGAGTAACTATCGCTGGCAGTGGAGATGTGGGAAGAGGGAACACACGGGATGGAGGAATTGAGGGTTGGGGAGCAAGGGAAGTAGAAGCAGAGGGCTCGTCCGGCGGAATGTCCGGTACAGCGGCTTTGAGGCGGTCCACGCTCACGACCTCCTCTCGTGTTCCGCGAAGGATGCGGAAGGTCTTATCCCCGCGAGAGATAACCCGGAATGGGCCGTCATAGGGAGTTTCCAGTGGTCTGCGAATCCGATCACATCGTAAAAAGACGTGAGAGCATGTCGCCAAGTCTTTAGGACAGTAGCCCGCTCCCAATTTCGGCCTTGCCCCTTGGCGGGACAAAGAGCGTGCTGGAGATCAAACCAGCTGCCACAGTCACTCGGGACAGCTCCTCCGGGTTTTGTTATCAATAAACCCTCCTCCGGGTGGATTCCAGAATTATGCCCTTCTTATTAAGTTCTTCCTTAGGGATTTCAACAGGACGGTGACACATGTCAGATGTCATCGTTCTAAAACTAACGACGTTGAACTCGTCAATATAACATAGTGCACAAACTTTTAAATTATGAAAATTTTGTATGCGCTTACTGTTTCATTACGATGCAGAGACCTCTGTCGAAAGTTCTAAAACAGGAAGAAGTTAAAATAGGGCAAACGCAAATATGTCTGGAACTGTTCTGTAGCGCTTTAAATGTATTGTGTCCTAAAGGTGTTTTTTTCACTGCGTCTTTATTTGCGTGAAAGAGTAGTTATAATAAGGGGTCACTTCAGTGTCTAACATTGACGTAGACCGTGTTTGCTCTTTGCAAAAATACAGCCTTTGTAAGCATGACTCACATAATAGAGAACGATGATGACACCCTAGTTCTAGCATTTTCTGCACGTTTGCTAAATTGGTTGCACAATCCGCAGATCAATTCCGTATCCAGTCATAGTAATCCCAAACATTATAGAAAAAAACATCAGAGCAGCCGAAATGTTTTTTTAAATTCAAGATTTGAAAGTTTGCGACACACATAAGTTCTTAGATTCAGTTCTCTAGCAGTGCAAAAGACGCCATTGATTGCAAGACAGTAGATATGTTAAGATTTAAGAAAAAGTGCAAGGACCTTTTTACGGGATCTGCTAATACAAACAAGAGTTAAAAATCGATGATGGCGGCAGGTACCCTTACTCCAATAGAAAGGCTCCAGAGGTCTTGAACCTTAAATATTGTTTTGATTGAAGAGTTGTGTTGACAGGGTACTCGTGGTAGCAGCTTTGGCGGTCATTTCAAATTGTCTTCTGATATTTCAGAAACATTGTCACACGGTATACGAATTTATAATGCTGGAATTTAAGGAAAAGAAATAAGCTTATTATAGTTTTAACCTCAGTTTATGATATTTTGAGGGCATTTCATAACCGGCCCTGCCAGCACGTAGCCCCCTCATTAGAGAGGTCTGGAAGAGAATAGTCGGGGAAATCTTGGAGGCGTTTAATTAAGGTTTGTGATTACTATACGACCCCAATCGGAGTTTGCCATCCAAGCCTGGAGCCATTGGTCAGGTAAATGCCGAAAAATCCTTGAAAGGATACAACGACGCGCAACTAAGTTGGTGCGAGGTCCAGCGTACCTTCCTTATGAGACATGAAAGATTAATATTGACTTATTTCCTCCGGATTACAGAAAGCTATGTGGTAACCTCATACAGGCATTTCGCATGCTGTGGTTTCAGGATTGCTGCCTAACATCAAACGATGTCTTTGAGCTGGCCACTACCACTAGTTTACGCGGATATCCTCTCCAACTACTTGCGACTGGGGCAAGATTGGACACACGAAATTTATTCTTCTCTAAGGAGGTAATTCAGGCATGGAATGCTCTGCTCGCGGACTTTGTCATGTCCCATGTGTGGGCACCTTTAAGATTGAGTTGGACCAGTATAGCAAACACGTCCTCTGAATTCAAGCGAGACACAGCAGAGTAATTACATGTTGTAAAATAAAAAAATAAACTTCCCTTTATAGAAATTGCATCAATCACCCCCGCCAAACCTTGCTGCCCTAGGCTACGCGACCATGTCAAGTTCTTCCTAATGGCTCTCCATGACCGACTGTCGAGGGTCGTGGTGTGGCCCCGTGTTTCGTCACCTGGCAGATTCGGTAACCAGCAAGGACCTATGATGGGCGCATCTCCGACACTCGGTGACGTTCTCGTGACCCTTGCGATCTTTTCCTCGTGTGATCCATATAATATTGATGAGAACCGCGATGGGCTCCTCCTGACATGCTTCAAACACTTTCAGCGGCAGACCATCCGGTTTGCAAATACTCTACCCCCTTTCCTCCCCCACGTGTGACAGTTTTTCTCCTTAACATCCCTCAAATGGCGTTCAAACCCCTAGAATTCTGAACAGTCTCTAAGGAGTTTTTTACTGTGTGCACTTTTTACGCAGTTCCATTACTGGCAACGCCACATGTTCTGCATTTCATAACTGCCCTGTACGTAGAGGGAGTTCAAGATCATGGTAGTCTGAAGTCATAATTTAAAATTATAAAGTTTGGTGGAAAGGAATTGTACATTTACCTCCACATTTCTGCGCTTTGTAACGTTCCAAGTAGACAACGCGGAAGGTCAGGCATGAGACAGTTTATTGTCACCTCTGAATAAATAAGCTTTTCGACAATACTTAAACCCTGAGTGGATTTAAGCAACAATTCCGACTGATGGTCTGGCGCTTCCACAACCAATCGTGAGGTCTCCTTTTCAAACAGTGGAAATAGCAAAAACTGTTGAAGATCGCCGACTACCATGCAGTACATAATAGATGTGAAACTTCCGAACACTGATGAAAGCGATGAAGAACACGAGAAGGCCGTCCAACACCGAACATTGAGACCTCGAAAGATTCTTCGAACAGGTCCACATACTTGGCCAGTCAAGTCAATTGATCCGAAGCCATACTTTAGGATGAGGGTCCAGAAGCCCAGACGGAGGATAGTTACAAAAACCCGCCGAATGCTGATTGTGCGTCTTGCCGTTTCCCCTGTGCGTGGTGGGGGCCGTTCTTCTTCCAAGTGGTGATGATTCGTAACAGTAAACTAAACGTCACAGAGTATGCAAGCAGGAATTATCAATTATTTGCAATATTTGGCAAAATAGATAGCGTTAACTTTCATAGCCTGTTCGCAGCAGTAGTTTGCCGTAGTGAGCAATTATTACATGCCCTAAAAAATTTTGCAGATTTTTTAAACAACGAGGTTCGATGTCCACAGCTAAGGTGTGATTTTTAAAAATCACCTCCAATAAGCATATAGTCTTCCTGCGAAACTGCATGTGGTTGAAGGCATTGACCTTTGTAATTGGTAGATTTGAAAACGCATTAGGTGGAATTTGGTTTGACTGGGATTGGCACATTCGAAAAACCACTCGGTGACAAATGCCTCGGAGGCATGGTCGGTAAGCAAGTGCTCGATATCAGAAGTGGTATTTGTTTCATAGGTGCAGGAAAACAGCATACGGATTTTCACTGCTTCATATGACTGTTCGTGCAAACAGTTGACTTACCGTTGCAATAGTCTTGGCTTTTGCATCCACGCATAACTCATTCGGCTTCGTATTTTCAAATAAAACAAGTAAATTACGTTTAAAGTCTTTGAAAAACAAACCAAAGTATTGACTGGATCGGCCATCATTTTCAAAATATAGACGGCGTTGACTAGAAAAAATGCGGGGTTTCTAACCTTAACAAAACTGTAAAAAAGTCAGATGGAACATGCGAGTTCCAGGAAGCATTTTAGGATTAGGAGGTACGAGCAATTCAAAAAACATTTTATTTCCCCGGGGTTTCGGATTCTGTTAAGAATCCTAGGCAACCGTACAGGCCGGGAACAACTTTTTGTCACGGCAGGAAACGACTCGAGTCATTTACTGCATCCGGTGGACGGGCTCCAAATCCATCAACAAGTGCAACGATTTGCCCAATCCATATTTGGTGCTGATGCTAAATATGGCCGAAGCATTTCACCGCTCGGGGAACAGACAGGCCACTTCATCACCCTACGCCAACACAACAGGGCCATTTGGCCATTGCTGACGTAACGAATCAGCGCACACTCCAAGCATTTATCGATTTTTTTTTCCGCACGTTTAAATTTTACGGCAGACTTCTGTGCTCAAATGAATCGTTTCTGCTGCTGTTCTGTGATTATTTCGTTGACAATGAATCCGTGACAGAAGTCAAAACTTCAGGCTAATATACATATTGTTCCAGCGATCGAGTCGTCTTCTTCTCAATTACTTTCTGGGACTCGCATGATCGCTTGTATTGGCGATTCATTTGACCATCGTATGTTGTGGGTGTGGAGGGAGAAGTGGCGAGATGATAAGATAGACCCTCGAAAAATTTTGCAGTTGTTGGGAAAGAGCATGGATTTTCGCACTGAATGAATTGGTTTGGCAAGTAAAATAGTTCCTAAGCCAAGAGATAGCCCAGCCGGGACAGTCACATGCAGGCGTTTAAGTAAGGAGAATATGCGTGTGATAGTATTAAATACTAAGTAATAGTTAAGAGATACAAATACGTGCGCAAGGCAACCCAGAAAGGACTACGAAAGCAACAACGTCTAAGGCACTAAACTTGCCTTATACACACATTTAAAAGGGTGGAAAAATCGGAGAAAAATGGCGTGATTATGCCCAAGGCATTTCGCTCTGCATGTTGCAGCAGTGTCGGATTAAATGATTGAAGGGAATAAGACTGACCGTTACTGAACGCCAATCGCCCAGAATCTTGGACCCCATGAAAGATAAGTTGGTAAGATGTGTCGAGGCAGAAGTTTATTGAAAAAACCAAGCTTCTAGGAGAAATAGTAAAATTCCCACTCGATAGTTCCTATTGGCAAATCAAACAGAAGTAGGAATTCCAATAGAAGCCGTGAAGGAACTTCTACTAAGATACACATTAAATGTGCAGTTCCTTTTTGATAAGCAACTTTATCGACAGATAGACGGCGTCACCATGGGCTCCCCCCTTGGGCCTCTCCTAGCAAATATCCTCATGGGCAAGCTGGAGAAGTTTCAACTTAGCGATCAGATTCATGCATTTAAACACTACGGTTGCTATGTCGATGATATCGTTGATATCGCCCCAGCAGACACTAATATAGACTCGCTTCTAAATACTGTCAACCAAGCACACCCCTCCACAAAGTTCACATTGGAGATGGAAACGGCAGGTTCGCTTCCGTTCTTGGACGTTCTCCTAATCAGACGACCTGATTGTAGCCTCCGAAGGTGCGTTTATAGAAAGAAAACCTGGTCCGGACAGTACACGAACTTTCACACCTTCGTTTTCCTCCAGCAGAAGCGTAATCTAGTTCGCTGCCTTACGCAAAGGGATAGAAAAATCTGCTCGGACAATACTATCGAAAGAGAGCTCATGGAGATCCAGGACCTGCTTCGAGAGAACGGGTACCTTGACAATTTTTTTTCAGAAGAACATGATGGAGAGAGAACGCAAACCCTTAACACCCACCGTGGAAAAGAAGACACTTTTCCTCAAAGTTCTCTTTCAAGGGGACGCAGCAAGTGAACTGTTAAGCTGACGCCTTAACCAAGCCGTATCACGAACCTTCCCAGCGAAGAAAGTTCGGGTTTTATCCTCAACAAACCCGGTTCTTCATGGCGAAGGTAAGGATAACCTGCCAGCCCAGACCACTTCCATGTGCATTTACTCATTTACTTGTTCCTGTGGAGCAGGTTACCTAGGTCGCACAAGCCGGCGCTTATCCAAGAGGATACGGTAGCATCTGCCAGCATGGCTTAACAAAGGCGAAGTCAGGAAGATCAACAGTTCCATTCTTGCTCATATAGTGGACTCTGGACACCGTGTTGACCCAAATTAAGCCTTTAAGGTGATCTACAAGGTTTCATCAGATTACCCAAAGTCCCTGGGTCAACGGCTGCTGGCAACAGCGGAGGCCACGGCAATTCGCCTGATGAAGCCGGTGTTGTGCGCACAGAAGAACTTTCTTCAGGCCCCAAGCCTAGCATGGCCAACGGCCGCAGAACTACCAACATTTTCCACGCGTTCTTTTCCCCCTCCCTCTCCTAATTACCCTGTCACTACCCGCTTTTTATTAACCCCCAAACCCCAAGCCCCCATGCCCAAGACTTAGTTGATTAGAACGACAATTTATTGATTGCTTGTTACCCTGTACCTCCCCCTGTCATATAAATGTAATGGCCCGAAGTGAATTTATCGAAAGTATACGTATGTTCGCCAACTGTCCTTCTGAATTTTCCATCTATCAAACTTCCCTGTCAACACCAATCCCTCCTGGCCCCATCTAAATAGCCGGGGCCAGGCGGGGCAATCCGGGGCTAAGGGTTAACTAAATTTATTGTAAAATTTCTCGAAATCTATTTTTTGTCAAAAAAGTATCAATAAACATTAGTTTGCATCTTCTTCTTTGATAAAACAATGAAATCGGGTTTGAAACGGGAAAACGGGGGCTGCACGCTGCGAAAATATTTTCTGTAGGTGGGGCTTAATGGGGTGATTAGGCCATGGCCAGATTCAATCCGTTAAGCCCCACCTACGGAAAATATTTTCGCAGCGTGCAGCCCCCGTTTTCCCGCTACAACCCCAGCAGCTGTTAAAACTCAAAACTTTCTAAAGTGTTTCAGCACTTTTGCGACAGACAACGGAGTAAAGACACTTGCTAATAAAAGATGTCGCTTGATGGCGGATAGGAGACAGTATGAGTATAGAGAAAATATGCATTGAGCATCAAAATGTGCCAGTGCAATGCATCGGTCAGAGAGACGCCTAAGAATTTAACGTTCAGCCCAAGAGATAGGAAACAAAGATGAATGCAGAAAAGAAGTAAAAAGCTGCCTAACAAAGAGGTCGTGTAGTCTGGAAGCCTTACATTTTCTAAGGACATTAACGTTCTTTCCTTTGCGATAAAGACCTAGCTTGTAAAGCAGTTCCTCCTGGCATCTTAACTATTACAGAAAGATAGAGAAGCTTCTGCCAGATACAGGCATACCGTCATGAACAAGGGGGAAGCAGATGTTAAGAAAGTTAAAAGATAAGATAAGAGCACGAATTGACGTTCGAGTGTTTAGGAAAGCCGAGAAAAGCAATTTCAAAGCAGTTATATGCATTACAACTTTAAAAAGAGTTGGTGACAACAGGTTTGACTACAATGGAACAATATACGTTGCATCTAACTTAAGTTATTAAGCCTCAACGAATCAAAAGAGCCAGACAAGTGTTTGGGGATCAAATTCGGCCGTGGATCCTCAAACAGAGGCTACAATTTGATGCAAAACATTCGCATGTTCGTAGATGCACAAAACATTCCCATATTAAAGGGGAGTACCCAAACAAAAATTTCTACTGGTCTATTTATTTTCCCTTTACAACGTCCGTTCATCATTAAAGACTTTTGAAAGACAACTGATCAAACATTTTAGGTGAGTTGCAGTGCAGCAAGAGTTTAATTTGTAAAAACGCCTGACAAATTAATAGAGTAGTTTTTATAAATTACAATTGATTATCCACAGAAAGTTCCTTTGGTTAAGAATGCCAGAGTTCCTGTGCTATAAAAAAGCATGTGAAAGGACACCTAAGGAGTCAATTTTGGGAAGATTTATAATTGTGTGAAAGTCAATTATTCTCTAAATGGGGCTTCATGGTATATTCATTGGCTTAACAGCCCCATGTGCAAAAAAGACCAAAATAATAACCTTCCATGAAACAAATTATCCAGACATCATCACAAAATAATGAGCGAAAAACCCGAAAAGAAAACAATAACGGAATTCTTCAAAACAGAGCGAGATAAATGGTAGTTTTTGGCATCGAACAATTTGCAAAGTGATTGCATTGGAAGGACCGTTCCTTCGAGGCTGTTGATTTAAACTATACGCAAGAAACCATTGTGGCCGACGCCCACGTCCCTCCTTCGTTCGCGAGGGCTCGGTGCACCATAGTCGTGGCGCCACAAACGATGGTTCCAATGCTTTCGTTCAATGGCGCTCCCATCCCCGGAGACTTGACCTCGCAGCTGCTTCTGGCTTATAGATAATTTGTGCGTCAACGCCTCCTGTTTTTCGGCATTCCTGCGGACCTTACAGTTGATCTCAGCTTAATAAGCGCGCCTGCCTAAGGGCCATTTGACTAAGACACCCCTTGGCAAATGCAGAAAAACCTTTGCAGGTAACATGCCTTCGGGCAACTTGCAATACACCAATGACAAAACACTTAAACTCGCTACGCAGTCGTGTAAAAGTAACTGTCATCTCACCACACGACACAGTAAACACCCTCGGGCCGGGCCACTGCCACCTGAGACAGCAACTCAGGGCTATGTACACAATAAAAATCCTTACTCCGGTGACTCTCGCCTTTAACTTCCAACCTGGGGTTCGATCTGATGCTTATAGTGATCGAGGCACAACCACTACTTAGACCCATCGTCATCATCATCATCATCATCATCATCATCATCATGATGATGATGATGATGATGATGATGATGATGATGATGATGATGAAAACTTATAAAACTAGATAAAAAGTCAGACTTAATTTAAAATGATGATAAAGAAAACAAAACTATCAGAAAAATAAATTCATCAAAGAAACTCCCCTAAATAGTAGACTAAATAAAACAATAAACAACAACGAATTAAGTAGTTGGTTACTATACAGAAGATCACGGTGTTCAGTTCACCGAATTTCAACCAGTTTCGATAAATTGAGAGAAGCCCTTGAAAATTAATTCACCTGCCTACCAAAGAAATTGTTTCATGGCATGTTCAAGTCCCTTCAGCAGCGTCATAATGAAATTGGACGTCAGTTTGACAAAATATAGTAATGAAACAATAAAATGATACTTATATATATTTTTACATAATAAATTATGATAAACACCAATTTTAAAATAACATGAAATGTGTATACATTCATTTAGAGCATCCTGTATTATTGGACTTGCCTGATTACGAATTAATCAAAAAAGTTCGTTTGCTTAACTTGATATTCCAAATGCTTCCATCGCTGAAATTAGGCAAGTGTTCAGCGGCCCTGGGTGCCAGTGGCCTTTGCGTACGCCCAAAACACTTGCAGCCGGATGTGCAAATGCACTAATTTTAATTTAGTACCCTTCGATTGATCATTATTCACAAGAAACAAAAGACCTTGCTGTTATTAATTGAACTTCTATAGAATAATGTGAAATTCTAGATTACATATGGCATACGCCTTTTACCATTTGGTTTTCGATACCCTTATCAATTCAGACATTTGATTAAAAATTACGTATTGTTCAGCGGTTATGCTTAAAATAGTGTATCCTATGCCTGCCAAATACCCGGATACTCTCGTCGAAACCTCTGGGAGATAGGTTGAGATCCGGGAGTGAAGACGGGGATTGGACGGGGGTGAGGACGGGGTTTTCAAACCACATATGCCCGTCATGTCCCCGTCGTCACCCCCGGATCTTTCCGTCGAAATTCCAGGGAGGGTATGCGTATTATCAAATTATCCGCAAATTTTATTTAAAATACCATCTAAAAACGCACTATAAGTTCAAAAATAGTCAATAAATTAGTGAAATTTCCTCTTAGGTCTGTCTACAGAATTCTGGAATTTTCATGTTGCGGAAAGCTCTATTCACCTAAGCCATCCCTCGTCGTCACTCACGCCCAATTTCGGGCGTGTACTGACGAGGTATTTTGTCCGAAATAGCTTAGAAAAATTTAAAAACCTTTTATAATCTGTGTAATGCCTATTCTTAAGTAATGATATCAGTCTATTTATCAATTACGCGTAGCAAATAATAATAATTGGTAATATCAAGTGAAGACACATACAACTACTCCATGCAGGAACCTGACAGGCAAATGCAACTTCGGTTGAGTTGGTACTTATACGGCAATTAGGAAGGTTTCCTTAAACCTGAATTTTACACACTTAACAAATATAACATAAGAGAAGGATATATTTTGCTACCCAATGCGAAATATTCTGAATATTCTTTAAAGTGTGCTCTAGAATATCTGATTAAATTTAGAATTAACTCAAAAGTAAACGAGAAAGTACATACTATTAAAGATAAATACCTCCTAAATGTGGTTATTTCAATAAATGTTCTCCACTTTATACGAGAGACTCGGAGTTTAAGTTGGGAAATCTCCACCTTGCTACGCGCAGAAACTGAACGCTTACAGGAACTGGAGTGCATATTCACAGTTCAGTAAAAACCACTATGAGAATGTAAGAGAGGCGAATGGCATCGCGTACATACAGTCAAGGCCAGTATTTCGTGCAAAATTCTGAAATTTGAGGAAGATTGATAATCACTCGTAAACCCATATTAAGTGTTATACTTTGTAGTATGCCGCCTAATCCCACATCATTTCAATCACATGAGAATATGGGCTTTTTAAAAAGATGCTCTCTGACCGCTTATGGGATGCACTTTCTGAAGAAAAATGGCTACTTCTGTAGTATGCATTAAATGCATTGTCTTTTCTGTATATATATGACACAAACATTCACTAACATATTCTTACCTGTACTCATGTGGTAGAAATTTACGCCTTCTTCAATAGTTTTGCACAAGGAAAGGTTTATTTTGGTTTTAAAAAAGAAAACTTATTAATGTATCGTTAACGAGTGTTAAGTGTTTACTAATAATGCATCATAACCATAAATTAATTTATGTCGTCTGCAATGTATACGGTATGGTTTACATATACTATAAAATTGAGTGATCATTGTATGACCTCTCCCTCACACCATAGGTGAAAACGCACTCTTTCTCATATCGGGCCTACACAACACGCATTTTGTTAACCTTGAATGAAGTTTTCAAAATATTCGCAAATTGAGAATACTTTGTGATGATGAACTAACTTTAACTTTAACTGCGTCTGTAGCCATCTTTTACTTTATGAATAAAACTTAAAGATTGTATGATTTGCTATCAGTCGAGTACACGTAAGAATACTTTTGTGAATGTTTTCTTGGCGAAAATTCCCATTAAAACTTTCAGAAGATAAATTGGCGAACATACGTTTATTTTCGATAAATATGCGTCAGGCTTTTACATTTATATTGTAATACAATGAATAAACTATGGTGGTTGGTGGACAGATAAAGTGTTATTGTTGCGGTAACTGCCAGTGGGCTGGGATATGGGGGGAATTGAGGTCAGAATGTCAATGTTTAGACGGCCCGCCGTCCGAGGTAAGAGATAAGGTGGGCGTGGTTGGATTTGGGCCTTCGTCGCCTCTGTGGTGGTCCGTTTCCGAGGCCAGTTGTCCAACGTGGGTAGGCGTGTTAGCTAGTTTCACCCACGGTAGCTGTGGCACCGGACAAAATTCCTTTGACCGCACAGCATTGGGTCCGACATTTTGCTGTCCCCGCCAGAAACCAAACCAGCTAGAGCTGGAGACACAGTTCGAAAACTTGCTGAATCAAACACATGACCTTCAGCCAGTGTCGGCCGAGATTGTGCACCACTTTAAGTCTGCACTAACTAACTGTTCATATTAGTACCTAAAGAGTGGCCAGAAACATCGGGGTCTGCTGAAAAAAGCCCACATAGAGAAATTAAAACAGCTCCAGCAGAACAAGGATATCCTATTAACGAGGCCAGATAAGGGAACGGGCAGAACAGACTACATTACGAAAATGCCATGCATTCTGTCAGACGAACAAAAGTTTAGCAAGACAGAAAAGGATAAAGATCGCACGGATGAGGTTGAGACCTAGCTGACTGATTGCCTGAAAAGACTTCAAAAGGACGGCGTCATTAGCGAATATGACTTAGAGCGTCTCCGTCCCGTTGGCACGCACATATCTCGACTATACGGGCTGCCTGAAAATCACAAAGATGGTGTGCCCGTTCGTTCCATCCTAAATATGGGAAACTCGCCATAACATGTGACAGCAAAATGGCTAGCAGACAAGCTGAAACCCACACAGAGTCAAATAGCACCTCAAAGCCTCCGAGACACCTTCGAATTCATGGATGGTGCAAAAGACCTCGACCTGTATGGGATGATTATGATCTCACTGGATGTCTCGTCCCTGTTCATGAACGTGCCGGTCACAGAAACAGTAGACTACATCTGTGAATTCATTACCTTGACTCAGCAGAACATAGGAATGCCGGTTACTGCACTGAAGGAATTATTGCTTAAATGCACCTTGAATGCACAGTTCCTATTTGACAATAACCGGTACAGACAATTGGACGGAGTAACTATGGGCTCGCCCCTGGGCCCACTTCTAGCAAATCTATTCATGGGCAAACTAAAAGCTACGCAACTTAGCCACCCGATAAAGAATCTTACGTACTATAAACGGTACGTAGATGACAAATCTGCAGTTGCATCGGATCAAACCAACTTATCAACGCTAATGCATACAGTAAATCGGGCACACCCATCGATCAAATTTACCCTAGAAGAAGAACAATCTAGATCGCTTCCATTTCTTGATGTGCTATCGAGCAAAATAGCTGATGGGAGCATTCAACGTAAGGTTTATCGCAAGAAGATGTAGTCAGGGCAATACATCAATTTTGCTAGTTTCGTACCGTTAAACTTCAAACGCAATTTGGTACGGTGTTCGACGCAAAGAGCGAAGAGGATTTGCTCGGCGGATAGCATTGAAGAGGAGCTGAAGATTGTTGAAGGAATGTTTAGACAAAATGGGTATCCCCGTCGATTTATCACTAAAAACATAGGTGAAATACCGCCAAGGCCCTAAGTATTAACAGTAGAGAGTCCCATTTTAAGGGGACGGACCAAGCGAACTTCAAAGGAGGCCCCTAAGTCAAGCCATAGCAACTAACTTTCCAGCAGCCAACGCCCATGTTTTGTTCTAAATTACTCTCATTCTATCCCGAGAGATCAAGGATAAACTTCCAGCTCAAACCTCCTCTATGTGCATATATTCATTTACCTGTTCCTGTGGGGCAGGATATATTGGTCGCACGAGCCGACGTTTATCCAAAAGAGTAAGAGGACACATCCCAGTATGGTAAGGGAAGGGCCAAATGAAGGACATCAATAGTTCCATTCTAGCGCACCTGGTAGACACAGAACATTGCGGGGATACCAATGAAGCCTTCCAAGTGATCTACAAGGTGCCTGCGAGCTATTCCAAATTCCTCGGACAGCGTCTGTTGGCGAAGGCAGAGGCTGCCACCATAAGGCTTCGCCACCCAGTGCTGTGCACTTAAAATAATTTTTTTGTGGCCACTGGCCTCGGAAAAGGACCACCGCAGAGACGACGAAGGTAAAAATCCAACCACGCACACCTTATCACTTGCCTCGGACGCCGGGCCACCTAGAAATTGACATTCTGACCTCAATTCTGCCCATCCCCCAGCCTACAATAGTTTATGAATTTCATGACCATATCAATGTAAAGGCCTGATGAGTATTCATCGAGAATATATAAACATTAATAATTCAATATGACACAGGATGAACAAACCTTACAAGATAACTTCGTTTGCATGCAAAATTGGTGCGAAGGTGGCTACGCTAACACAACTTCATAAAACACAAATTCGGACAAGCGAATGAACTACGAAAGGAATGTGCATGCATGTTGCCCAAAATCCACCGATCCAGTGACGGTGCTAAAATCACAAAGAAGTATGTGGGCATCCTAGGATCGATAAGAAAATTCCTTAATTTTATGAAGAACTTTTTCGGCGAGTTTTGAAACATTTTATATTGCGCCAAGCTGTAGTGGCACTCGATAAAGAAAAAAAAACTACGCAGTGCTTAAGAAGTTCCAAAGAGAGGTGAACGAACTAGTTAGCAGCTTATAGGTCTCCCCTGTGTAGGTCGCCTCTGTTTTCTCTCTTTAATACACAATGCATAAGATATATTATCATGGTATCCAAAATCGTAAGGAGAGTAGACAGTGCTAGTCAATCTGCTGAAATTTTCATTTCGCACACCGATATGGGATGCGAAATTGAACACCGTTGTAAATGATAGATATGGACGTTGTTTATTAAGTCAAACGCAGGGTGACAAAGAGGGTCGACATTTTTAGGGACTAACCATATCAAGAACATTCAGTGCAGCCTGCTGTGGACATTCCGAATAATCCCGGACCACAGTTTCTCGCTGAGATTGGATGATATCTTAGAATTTGCCACCAAAACTAAACTGAGTGGCTTTTCATTCAAGGTCACAAACGAACGCATTCGATTAGACCTCGGAAAATATTTATTAAGTCAATGCGTGCTCCGACCTTGTAAGCTGCTGTCAAGCGAGACGCCGTCTATTGACACAATCGCAAAGTTAATTAGAAGACTCAATGTCATTCTATTTGGGAAATGGCAATTTTTACAACACAACTGCCTACTGCCAGCATTTAAGGAAAAATATGTGGCTCTGGACTGATTTCACCACCAACTGCACATTAACTGTAATAATAACATTGTGGGCTTTACCGGTTCCTGAACCCCAGCGTGCATAATTATGTATTACGCACAGCCATCCCTGATACTTTCACATAACTCACTGTCGCTAACTCATCTACACACTGCTCAATATAAGATGTACAATCTGCTGGTAGATGAAAGTTTGGGTGCAATGCACTAACCAACGGCTCTAAAGCAGCATGTAAGGAACTAGCGCACTGTCTCAAACGCATTAACACGCTGCTCACTACAAGTTGTGGTAGTCTTATTCACCTAGCATCGGCTCAGCGGTCGCAAACTAACCGCATGCTTTTCAAAGGTAACTGCGTAACTATGGTGAATTGTGAGTGCATGTGTTTATGGCTGTAGGTCCAGTTAGTTGGCTTTCACAGTTAAAATTAAATAACACGTCAGGGACTTACTGTTTCAAACTGCACACTCAGGCCAATGCATAAACACACGGAAACGAAAGTTTCACCGGCACTTCCGAGCCTTGCCGTCTGCTTCTGTATCGCTATTCATGCGGGCCTTATAACCTGGCTTACTTGTCACCTCGCAGTTGAAGGAAGACTGTTATCACACTTAACATCAATCTACAAAAGTGTGCAGAGATTACAAACTGCAACGATCTAAACAGCGCAGAAGTGTCTGTGCTCACCGGTTTCAGTGTAGGCATCCCCGTTTAAAACCTTAATTGAACGTACTGCTACGGCTTTTTCTTCTACAAAATTCGTACCACTGAGAATCCGTACGCGGAATTATTCCTCGAGACATGGCAATGCGCCTGCGTGCTAGTTGCATTTTGCTTCGTAGCACATATCTTCAACCTTCCAGGAGTATGTCAAAATTTATGTATGTGGTTTGGCTGAGCGATTTTGAAGAAAATGCTTCTGCTGGACACAGTTTGCGTGCTTTTGATCTAGCGCATTAATGGATGGCAGTTTGTAAGCACTGTTATCGTCATTTCCATAATTTTCTCAGTTTTTGGCACTTACCTTTGAAGAAGTGCTTTATTTGTGTTGATTGTGGAGATGCTAATGCTGAGAAATATAAAACACGTTCTGCTCTTCTGTCTACCCCAGGTAAGTTTATTAGTAAGGTTCAAGTATGTGGATTTGATTGAATTTATAAACATGCTCGCGGGCCTCCATGTACCAGGTCATTTTAAACAACAGACTTCAGGCTGTTTGTCAAGTGGTTACTCCTCTTTACATGCTGAAAAATAGCATTCAATGGGTGTTGTCGTTAACGTGGCAGAGCATTACAAGAGCCTAAAGGTTGGCTTTGATGATTGGCGACCATTGAAAGCATACAGTCTGGCCGATATTTCAAGCAAAATTCTAAAATTTGCAAAACTCTGACAACCGCTTGCGAAGCGGTATGAAGTAGCGTTGTTATACCGATGATCGTACAACCTGCTCTAAGCTCCTTTCAGTCACGTAATAATGTCGACTTTTGAAAGAATTTCTTGACGACAACATAAAATGGTTAATTTTTCCAAAAAAAATACTTACGAAGTATCAATTCAACTCACGGTTTTTGACTGTCTTGTAGATTCAAATATATTTTTTATAGAAAACTTTCAGAAGATAAATTGGTGAAAATACGTGAGGTTTCGATAAATTGGCATCAGGCTTTTACATTTATATGGTAATACAATGAATAAACTATGGTGGTTGGTGGACAGATGAAGTGTTATTGTTGTGGTCACTGCCGGTGGGCTGGGAGATGGGTGGAATTGAGGTCAGAATGTCAATGTTTAGACGGCCCGCCGTCCGAGGTAAAAGATAAGGTGGGCGTGGTTGGATTTGGACCTTCGTTGACTCTGTGGTGGTCCGTTTCCGAGGCCAGTTGTCCACCATGTGTAGGCGTGTAAAGTAGTTTCACCAATGGTCATTGTGGCGCCTTGAAATACATATTTTTAGCACGCCTCACTGGTCGGTGTTACTGAATGGCACCAGCCTCTGACATCGCAAAAATACGCTGTCCATGGAATTTTGAATAGCTCGAAGGCACCTTGTAGATCACTTGAAAGACCTGGTAGGGATCAACGTGATGGTCTGTGTCTACCAGACCTCCTAGAATTGAACAGATCTTGCCCGATATTTGGCCCTTCCTAAACCATGCTGCGATGCGTTTTCTTACACTTTTGGAAAAACGCAGGCTCATGCGTCCAATAAAGTCTGCCTCACAATAACAAGTGAATGAAATTAGGCACATAATGTTGGTCTGAGCTGGCAGTTTATCCTTGATCTCTCCGTTAAGGAAAGGAGTTGGTGAGAACAATACATGGACGTAGAATCTGATTGGCACATGACCACCTAAATTATACAATTTTCGGGCGAGACTATGCAAATACTTTGTTTACAGAATTTATTAATAGAATTTGCAGCCTAGTATCCATTTTTACACTAACAGAGTACTTATCTTTTATGTACTATTAAGGCATAAATTGTGGCCTGCCATTTTCTTTTTCACATTTTCAAGAGTGCTAAAGTCTGTGGTTGGTAAACAAAGCATACGTAACTTGTTCATTTGTGAAGAGTACATTGACGTTTCAAAAACTATTTAGCGCCGTGTAAGGTAGTTTGTGTGGCAGTTATCAATTTAAGCAGAAAAGCAATTGTTTAGTCTTATTTTCTTTTATCACACTTGAGCACTGGTCATCGCGCATGTGTGGGCGTACGCCACAAAGAAACATGGCATCATAACGCGGGTGTTTTCTTGTCATCTGAATGGACAAAAAATCCATTTTATAGTAAATTCTATCGGCTTTGCTGTTTTCATTGCCAACAATAAATGTGTTGAGACCAACACTCTCTTTCATCCAGAGGCTGGCGTATTTCCTTTCAACATATGAATATATTGAAAACATAGTAAGGCGAAAGATAAATTTTAACCAATTTCAATGGAACTAACATAATCAACACCCCATTACGCAGTGTACCGTTAAATTTAAAATAACGTAAAAGTCACATTATTTTAAATGTTTCTTGCGTTTATCACTTTAATGTACAATGCCCTAGCAGATCCTATTCCTTCAGCCAAAGTATAAATGCATAGTGATCAATAATGTGAGTAACAGGGCTACAAATATTTTGCATTTTGAATGGACCATGTCTTCTAACGCGTGTGCAGCTTTTAGATTGAGAGATATATTACATAATTTATGAGCATTTCCTGAAATGTTAACACCCGTTTGCAAATACTGTAATATTATAACAGCATTGATGTAAAGATTACAGGAAATTCTTTATTTACTAAATTTAACCATGTCCTGTGGGACAATGTATTTTGTTTTGCTGTATAATTTGTGTAACACAGTAACAGCGCATTTCGGTGACCAGCAGTCTCCTGAAACTGTTTTATGGATTTGAACGGATCACTTCTTCAATCCAGCTGCGTTTCGTCGCAGTGAAAGCAAATATGTCGTATCCTCTCAGGCAGTTTTTGGGGCCGTTTGATAAAACGCCATAGACAAACCACGTTGATCCATCTTGACTTAGACAGTGAAGTCCCGCTCCGCTGTCACCAAAACACGACGCCTGGAAAACAAAGAGGAAAAGAGGATTAAGAGGCTTCTTCACATAACCGTTTTCATAAAAAGTGACTTCGTGATTATTTGCTTACCCCAAATGAGTTATTTGTGCAAAATGCCTCCGTTGGGTCTGAAAATCCAGCACTATTATAGCACTCAGCGGTGGATGCGATAGGAACGCGTACCTCCATCAGTGTCTCCGAGAAACGAGGTATTGGTGGATTAGGTGAATTGGAAATATAGCCCCAGCCAGCAAAGTTGCAGAACTCTTCAGTTAAAAGAGACAACCCACGTTCAGGGAAACATGCAAATTCTGTCCACCGTGCTTCCAAGATAAGAAAGATGAAAAAAGCAGTTAAATTGCAGCAAATGTACGATAATCATGATAAATTAATAACAATCAACTATCATTAAGTGCAGACTTCTATGATAAAATACCCCTATCATTAAACACATATGCATGAATGCTCTTTTTCATGAAAGTATACCTATAATTAATTAGTGAACTTTATGACCTGATATGACTGAAATCAATTTCATGACCTAAGAGCGTCCGAAATTTAAAAACGATATTCTTTTTGGCAGTCGCTTCGAGCAGGGAAACTTGTCTTTAAAGTTAGATGGACCTTTCGGGATAAGACGTGAGTGCATTTACCTACGAAATATAAAACGCGTATTCAGAAATTATTAACATGTGCAGGTCTTTGCTTGCCATTAACATTTTTATACGCAGCAGCGTAAAAAAACGATTATACATTTAAAATGGGGTATTACATAAAACACGTGCTGACACATACATCGCTTGACGCCACGATTTAGTTGCAGGAGTGCGATGTCGAATCCAGGTTTTGATACAGTAAAGTGGAAAGACGGATGCAGGATTATGGCTTTCACCTTCACGTTGTAGGCCGGACGCTCCAGCGGCCAGGATTTATGGCCTCCCACAACAACGGCCATTTGATGCCCTGTGATACCATGGTACGAAAATAATTGATCTTTTGGCGCATACTTGCATTGAAGGGCCATGACGATGCAGTGAGCGGCTGTCAATACCCAATTGGACCCTATAAGTGTTCCTCCACAGAAGGGAACTGGACCAAAGGCAGAACTATAAATACCAACCTATAAAAGATTAAATGACGTGGTGGATAACATGTCTCATGGTGTGTCAAGGATGAATTGGAGAAGTTGGAAATCGAGCGCGTGTTCAGTTATAAATCGATGACATAAAGCTGGATTATTACGACGTCAGGCATACACCACAGAATATACTGTGTTAATTTTCATTTAGAAAAGAAAAACCTATAGCTGTCTCTAGGTTGCAAGTGAGTTACTTTCAAAAACATAGGAACGCAGTCAACTGTATATATTCGTTCAATTGAAATATTATTGAGATCCTTAGAAAATCTATTTCGTCTTATACCGTATCATGTATTAAAACAAGGGATAATAACAAGCAAAACATAACTTATTAAACTTTTGATGTATTTTGGAGTGCTGAGGCCCGTCTTCATTTGAATGACTGCATAACTGCAAATGCTCTCATATTCCACATTAAAGGAAAACATATGTTACTTTGGTAACTAATTATAATGCCTATCAGTATGAAAAAACGGAAATTAATCTTAATTCCACTTTAAATATAACATTGAAATAAGTTAATTGTGTTTACACTCAATCTTTTAATCCTAATTAACGCACATAATCATATATGTGTACATGAATAACATTTTCCTTTGTAATTTGATAAATTTTAATTTTTCTTTTTTTCTGTGAGTGCTCACTCGTCTTACCAACATGTTCTTTATGTTCAGTTGGAGAAAGCACGAATGACTCAGGATGTTTGAAACGAATTATTATCATCCGTCGACAACTATTCCTAAATAGACAGCACGACAATTGAGAAATATGACTATGAAAACATAGTATATTTAATAGTTCAGCTGAACTTAAATTCATAGTATTTCATTAAAAGCCGGAGCATTGTACATTGCGCTTATCGAAGCTTCTTTTATTGACTAATTTTTCTTAACAGATATTGAAATTTCCTTAAATTAAGCTTTATTGATATTTTGTCGTTTATTGTCACAATTTGATTATGACTTACCTATGCTTTGGAAGTTCTGGCTTTTTGTTAGCTATACCCAATGGTGTGTATCAATAATTAATGAAATTCATATTTGTAGAAATTATTTACAATTTTAATAATTTAAAATCAAAGAACGGAAAGCAAGCTGATAATTTTAGATCGTTCTCTTGATTTTTTTTTTATAAATCGATAGTAACTATTTTAGTGGGTCGAATATTTTTTCTTTAATTGCAATGAACGTTGAAGCTTCTATTATACATTGCAGTAAGCTTTTATCAATATATTATAAATGAGCCATGTTTTCTCGGATTCTGAATGATCAATTTTGGTTATTCCGCCAACGAAGGGTGCGTTCGGTATTCGTTAACATTTGCATTGCATTAACATACTGATATTTACTGTACACTTAACATATTGGGGTTACTTTAAGTTCACCTTTCAAGCTTTAAAATGTTGACGCCAAGCTAAATATGTGAAATTTTTTAATCATGCCATTTTAAAATAAAATGGTATTTAAATAATAAGTATTAAGATTGTTCGAAAACTACATTTGCACGTTAATGAATATTGCACTGGAAGAAAAAATAGACAGTTGCATGACCCATTTTATTGAAAATAAATTGACAGCCTTTTATTTAAATATAAGCCACAAGGTGACATTGACGTTAAATGCTTTGCGCATTCCTCATTCAAAAATGTCGAGTGTCTTTAAATTTTTCTTTTCCAGCAATTATTGATGAAAATGGAAACTTGTTAACAACTATCTAATGCTTCCGTTTACTTACGTGAAAGGGCCAACTGTTTGGTGGGGATTCAGTCTTAACCGTTTTGTAGCCGTCTGGCGGCGTCTGCTTGTTCCAACGTTGCCCACATCGTATGGTTTGAACTCCATCTTGAACTGTTGCATACATTTTCCCAATAGAACAGCATTAAAAATATATCGCTTTATTTATTTATAAACATAGCATAAAGATTTTCACTTAAAAGCCCCATAGGACAACATTAAGCATCAGGGAAATTTGCACGTGATCATCTGAATATTATAAATACCTCAGCAAACTTTATCTAGTTGAATTTATTTTTAAATTATACCTAATATGGAGATCCAAATATAACATCCACCGAGAACATAGATTGAGAACAACATTTCGCTGCAGGCTACCAGAAGTCCTTTTATGCAAATGCAAATTAAAGAAGTGTTATATATAGGAAAAGCTGCTGGCATAATATTGAACCAATGGTAATAAGTTGGAACAAAATGTACGTCATGGAAATCAGTTTTGTTTTTGTTTTCCACAGAAGCACCGTTAACGAACTCACGCTCAAGACAATTGCATTTTTTTTCAAAATTTTCCACGTAAAAACAGGCACAAGAAGCTTAAACGATTTTGACCATTGGATATACAGCTTATTTATTGGGGCTTTAAATACCTGTGCAAAGGTACTAAATGCTTCCTAAAGACAGAAATAGTAAAGAAAAGCCACGGACATCCCGTTGCTGGAATACATAACGTCGGAGAGGTTTGTTTGTGCTTTTGAGTTTTGCATAATATAATTTAATAATACAGCTGTGTTATAGCTGTGTCTCCTGTATTCTACTCCTCTACTCCAAACATTCAGAAACCATTCACTTTTGTAAACAGTAAGAGCAATTGTAAAAGCCAATGGTTGCAGAGTGTGACCAACTATGTACACATGTTTAAATTGCATTGAGATTGCCATTGATACATGTATATAAACAATAGCAATGTATTATAAGTTTGATTCCAGCGAGAAAGGCCCGATGGCTCCACCAAAAGCGTAACACCACTTTTCTTGTGGGGCACACACGTGTGCAATTAAAATTCACTTACAACGTCCTGTGAGTGGTTTAACTTTCAATGGTATACAGCCGCCCATTCACTTCTGCGAGTGTCACAAGCACATTTTCGAAATTTGAGAATTTTAAATTTTTTCTGCTATGACATCGGAAACGCATTTACAAAAATTAACAAATGATAATGGGCATAAGTTGACATTTTAATTGCTAAGAACAACTTAACGAAGTTATAAATGTTTGCAAAAAAAAATTTTCACAAAAATTCCCTGTTTGTTGAGGCGTAAACATTTTTATAAATTACATCAATGAATTTAAAAAATTCATTTGGAAAAAAAATTTAAGCAACCGCTTCCGTTATAGAACAGGAAGCCGTGTTTTGTCAAAATATTTTGTGGATAATAAGAAAGCTTTCTCTTTATAGTGGATTATTTTTTGCTTATGGATATTTATTCAAAGATCCGTAGTGAATTTGGATATGCAAAAAAAGCAGACGACATACCTGCCAATTATTTAAAAAAAAAACTTATTATAATTCTGTCTCATCCATTTAGAAAAAGCACTTGAGTGAAAACTATTGTTAAAAAAGACCATTCCTTCACGCTTTCCATTCAGTAAGGCATTATTCATGCTGCCTGCGTGGTATCATGCACACACTTTGTTAACGCGTTCGACCAGCTCTTTGACAAAAAAAATATTGTGTACCAAGATCAGGTTTGTTAGTGAAATTTCTGCAAAAAATAGTTTTTTAAAATTTTATTTTTGCTTCTTTCTAAAAAATAAATACGATTCCCTTAACTTCGCTTTATTAACATTTTTTAAAATTGGCATACAATTTTCCAGTTCTGTAAATGATTCTGATTATGCATTTTTTCTAATTAGATAATTCATTCAAAGCGCAGTTTATAAAAAAATTTTCCTTTCTGTTCTTATAGCATACGAAAATTCTTTTACATAAAATAACACATGATCAAGCCAAAATTAAAGGCTATTTACCCCCTAACATTAACTAAGAGGGCGGTTTTCCAAACCAAAGTACTTCTTTTAATTACATTTACTCAAATAACCTGGCAAGTTTAACGCTTACGTACTTCGTTACATTTCTTCTAGAAATTTGTTTGCAGTATCTGCAGAATTGTGCTTTAAACAGAGTATTCAGAAATTTTTTTGTTTTCTTTATATACATATTTTAGAAATGCATAGTTCACAATAGCTGCCAATTCGAGACAGTAAAGCAGGAAACGTATCTCATGAAATTCGAAGATTTTTGAAGGAAGCGTCCACTTACCCAAACGTAGCCCGAAATATTTCATCCCCTTATGTCTTATGACAATTTAGTAATAGTCGTTCTTCAAACTACGATACATTGTGGTGTGTCAAGGAATATAATGTTTTATTTAAATACCAGTTTTTTAGTTTTTATGAAAATCCTTAAATTTGTAAATCGAGCGGACAACGTAATCTTTGCTATTAAATGCTCAGGTAGCCTCGTTATGCAAAACCACGCAGTGTATGCAGAAGCACATGTAAATAACGTTTGAAGGTGGTTTTTTTGTAAAGTTATCGCATAATGCGTTTCTTAATTGCGTGAAGTGTAATAAATGGCTGTTAGCGCAAAGCCTTAAATTTCGAGAATGTATGTTTACACGTTTTCACAAAAACTGCTAGTTCTTTTTCTTTCGCTTATCCATTGCTCGAGTTAAGGTGGACAAACCCAACCATGATTTCGTTTGATGTGTCCCATTGAAAGAGACAGCAGTTAAATATCGCTAAGGCGCTCGCGCGGGCATGCTGGTCATTGACTTATACATGTGGATTGAATTGCAAGATACCGTCGTGAACGTACAATTGTTTGACTTTACAAGCAATTGAAATTCCCTAGATTTCTTAAAATAATTTTAATATTCCCATTACGAAGAGTTGTACACATGAAGTTTCGCGTCCGATATCTGCGAACTTTTCTAAACATCAAGGCAATTTTGAATGAAAAATGTTAAGCAGTTTATTCATTTTCCTAATGACTATGGACAAATATTTCGTTATGAATGAAATACGCTACTTTCATATTCAAAATCGAACACGTTTCAGTACACTTTGTTTTCCAAAAATAATGATCTCTCCTATTATAGCACGAACCTCAATGTGAAGGAGGCAAAGTACAATTGTCCGTTTTGGGTATAAATAAAACTTAACAATGCGTTACCATTGCTTGATTAATTCCACGTTTTAGCGAAAAATGACTTAAAATTTACAAAGCGTCTTAGTATAAATGCAACACAAAAAACTGTCTTGTGTACGGCTCATTGCGTGTGCATTATCTTCCAGACTATTTTAGTGAAAACTGTAAAAACTGGAATCAAAATGATGATAAATTTAAGTATAATACAACTCACTTAGATCCTTCACGATCCTTGTCAGCAGTAGCCAAGAAAGTGGCTTGCCCGAGGATCGGGTCGTGGGCGCTTTGACCTCTGTTTGTCCAGTTGGAATCGAAAGAGCAGAAATGTATCTCATTCTGACGAAGGGTCATATATATTCGTTGAAATTTATCGAAGGCTTTATTTACCGGTTTCATTAGCGTGATAATTAAAAGCATAATTTACCTTAATAAAGAGCTTGTAAAAATTGGCTTGTTCTGCAGATATATTTTTGTATCAGGGTGATATGTTTATGCATGGAAAATGTCACCTTCAGAAAATAATCGGTAGGTCAATCGGCGAGAACAAGACGTCGGGATTAAGATTTTCTTTCAATATCATGATAATATTTTGCTTTCAACAGTATGGTGTAGCCAATGGACTGCCAACTTGCAGGGCATTTGGCTGTAGCAAATCAATGTTGCTCGTATTAGGTGCTGGTTAATGGTAACAGGGTATCTTAAAGTAAGCCGTGTAAGAACGCAATACAATGAAGACCACTTTGCTAACGTGCAGGCAAGCGAACATTTGCGTTTGTTAAAAGCCGTCGTAAGGGAAAAGTGAGCGATGAAAGGGCGCGTTTGAAATCACAAGCACATTCCTCACACCCAACACTTAGTTAACAGGGCATTAAATATTACATTTAGCATCCTGCCACACACGCGTTATTAGTATGTTCTTTTGCTTTTCTTATGATTGCCCAATCATGCTGTATAACAAAAGCACCTATTTGCTTTATTTTACTTTAGGGTTCAGCATAATGGTGACTGCGGCAAGTAGACTACAATTATTTTCTCTGATGTTGCACGATTTTTTTGTCACTAAGACAAATATGTGTGTATGTTATATGATAAAAAATATGCTTTCCTAATATATGTGATCCGCCGCGTTTCCAATATGAATGAGAAGCAAGAGAATCATCGTTTTATTGATTCCACGTATAAATATGTGGAAGTTGTGCAGCATCCTACACAGGTAGTACGTGCTGGTTATTATCTACAAAAGCTTAAACTATTGCAGTTGAAGTTGCATCAGGTCTGGTAGGAATGTCGACAAACTGATTAATAATCAGCCGTATCCCGTTGACTGCCGGTGCTTGTATCGGCGTAATGTGTCCGGCCAAATCGGTTTATCCTGCTTGCACACCTACACCTATATGTCTTATTAGATTCAGAAGAAGTTAATGATGTCAAAGTAACTTAATATTAGATTTAAGCGTCTGCTGGGAATAAGTTTTTCCATGGAAATTGCATGTTTGTGCGGCGACTCTTGCCAACACGGTAAGTTGGACCTCAGGAACTCCAGTATATTAAATTACCTTCGTATATTTGTCTCTGTTTTGCCACTACGTCAGTAGAGCTATACATGCCGATGAAGCCAATTATTTAGAACGCAGGGGCATGACGAGAAACGTACATTAACTCAGTTATTTTATCCAGCTAGTGCTTTGATCCACGTTCATTATCAATGGACATGCACTTATTTAAGCAGTGTCTTCAAAGTTAAATATTTATTGATGGAAAATATGCAACATGAGTGCACTCCAACTGGCGTACACCAGCAGAAAAGCACCGTCCTCATCAACCGCAGCATGCATAATATTAACACATAAAGGATCATTGGGTGCAGGGGAACAGAAGTTGAACACGAGAAGTGAAGCTTCGATTTTAATAATTTGAATGCTTTTATAATGAGCATATAATACTTGCAACAATATGAACCTTCAAGTTAAGATTCACATGCTATTTGAAAGCACATTTTACACATGAAATATAACAATTTAACGAATGACAACGATTGGCTTTTGTCTAGGACCCTAGTTTTTTGCTCACCAGTAGCGTAACTTACTTTAAAAAACGACACATTTTTCTACCGCGGTTACCCAGTTGAACGCATTATCGGCAAATTGTACATGGTTGACCTACTGAAAGGCCATTGCTGTCGATAAGAAGCATGACAGCTCGTACTTGGATGTGCTTTTCTGATCATTCATACACGTTTGCTGCATCACTCCTGCATTTGCAGTAAAGTGTGCGCACAATGATGGCTAATGAATCAATAAATTCTGCATTTAAGGCCCAAAAGGCCCTTTTATCAAAAACGTAGTGCTATTGTGAAAATATAAAATTAAAAAATTCAGATTAACAACGAACTGTTTTAACATAATTATCTGTACAGTTAAAACAGTCCTACATCGGTGGATGAGTTCAGCGAGCCACCGATTTCCATAAAAATGTATTGGAAATAACAGCATTAGTAGGCAGCATGGTGAAGTTATTTGAAACCACATTTTTGAGGGTTGGGGACGCTTATTTTCAAAGGAAAAATAATAAAGTGGTTAGATTAAGAAATGTTAATCTGGGACAACAGGAGAGGCCGGTGTACGTCAAGGCAACCAAACCCAGATGCTACCAACCAGATAACAGAGTCCACCGTTAAGTTTTCGGCCAAGCAATAACCATCAATAGTGACCTTGAAGAGTACTGTATCCTGGGAACAGCTTCAAATGCCATGATGAACCTTTTTAAAATCTAATGATTGGCTGTTTAAAAGGAAACAGACAGTATCTACTTTAATTTGTCCAAATTTAAATGCATTCGTAACTTGCCTTTGAAAATGGGTAATGTAGTGGAAAACATAATTGTGAGTGGAATATTTTTTCAAATATAAGCATATTTTTTAGGTGACAAAAAAACGAGTACAGTTATAAAATGGGGCTAGGGGTTAGTATAAATATCATGAAAGAGTAACAAAGGGCGTCAGATCTGTTTTCTGGAGTGTTTGCCTTTATTTGTGGGAGATAAGGACTATTGATAACTCAGCACAAAAAGCATATACCAGCTTCTAGTCTTCTTTCCGAAAACAATGTTATGTAAACAAACTGGTGTCTATCTGTAAAACAATAACTAGAAACAAACAGAGAAAATGTTTACGAGTGAAAACTCGCTGATATTTTTCAATCTTACTACCGTTACTTGTGTTCATAAGGCCAACCAGTGGACAGCAGTATTCTAGTATAGGGAGAAAAAACACGCGGTATGGTTTAAAATCTATACACGGAAGGAAAAAATATGCGATATATACCCGCATATATGTGCGACCCTGGCAGAAATGCGGTGTGTATGAGGCAGTAATGCAAGCTTACTAGTGTAAGTCGGACCTTTATCATGTATCGTATATTATTCTAACATTGGACTATTTTGGACTATAATGGGTCACGGAAGCTTTGTGGGTTCAAAACTCATGTTCTTTGTTCTATAATGTTCTATTCTGCCGCACCGACTTGGAAACCGGAATGTAGTGCCAGGAACCCGTCTTTGCCAGTAATGGTTCATTAACACCTATTGCTCTGCCCTAACGCTCAACTACGACTATGTTTGCTTCCAAGCCCCCTTTTCCCCTACTTAAAAGGCAGTGGGTATTAGTTAACACAGTCAGAATACAGATAATGATGAAGCTACTGTGTGTGTGCGTTTGAATTTCACCTTCCGCATGACACTGCTCTTTTCATTTTTTTTCGCATCTAACAAATTCGCTTCTAAACAGTTATGCTCGTCTTATAGCTAGAGTCTACGGATACTGTTTATTCAACCAATTATTTCTAGTTCTTAGTGCTATCGAATTTTTGGTTATCTGATGAGGCCCATTTGGCCTGAAATATACAAATAATTATTATTACATTTGGATGGAGAAAACACCATCTGCCATGTGGCGTTTAAACACGAAAGGGTAATAAAATCGGTGTAAACTTGATCAACACAACTAGTGGCCGTGCCCTTAGAAAATGAGTTCAGAAACGTACGGTCATCAACATAAATGAAAATTTTCGAGTTATTTAGCACCTAACGAATGTATTATTGAAGTATTTTTTGAAATATATGTTGAGTTATTCATGCTGGCGGCCGATGTCTGCGCGCATTTCTCTGAACATTAAGACTATGTTAGAATGATATACTTTAGCCAGCTTGTTCGCTTACGTACAAACTTCGGAAACGCATTTTTGTTAAAGATGAAGGACGTTACTTTTATATGAAAACCGCAACACTTTTCAGTAAACGTGATGACATTAAGGTTTACTTCTACAATAAAAAATGCAGAAACGATGGTACTAAAATCAACCGTGGTTATTACAAAAAAAGAGTGTAGCGGTGTCACATGAAAGCCAAGTAAATAAATGTGTTACGTAAACTGTCTTTAACTTCTTCTTGAATGTACAATTGATTGAGAAACTTTATGCTTATAAAGTCCTCAATCTCATTCCTTGCCTGTAGATCTTCGAATGTGCAATATACATTTATTTGGGTATGACATACAACAACCTTAAAAAGTGTATTACACACTTTTATGTCACAACAGTACGTGAAAGAGCAAAATATAATCAATACATTTATTTCGCACTGTGTTTTCCAAAAACATATGCTATCTCGGTGTATCACTAACCCCAATTTGAACAAGGAAAAACAAAATTGCTCGTTTTAGGTACACATAAAACAGTTTATGGTCTTTATAATAAGTACACACAAAAATTATTTTCAGCAGTATGTTATACGGATACTAGCAAACGCTAAATTTAGCAAATATAGCAATTTTTAGACCATTTTACTCACCTGAACAAAATTTTGCTCTCATTATTATTTTGTACCTCCAGTTAATAATATTTCCTTGAAAAAAACCACCTCACACGTGCGTAAAATCCTCTTAACTCCTGTTATGTTTGCATATTAAGCTGGAAAACAGAGTAAGAGATAGTGGTTTACTTTGAACCATAGATAAAAAACTGCATCCTAGTTGTAACAGCAAACCAAAAACTAAGACTTTCTTCTTGGAGCACATCACAAACGCAGCTACATATAACTATTGTAAACATCGCAGAAGCTAGATCAACATAAAATCCAATTACTTTGAGTCGCGAGCAGAAAAAAGTTGCAAAGGAGGCCCCAGAGTCAGAGTCGTCAATTGCACAAGAACGAATTGACCACGACGTAGGTTTTATGCGAGTTAACGACTAACCGCTGCTAAAAACAAGCGTGCCCTTTCGCATTCTTAAGGGATTTTAAAAAGTGAAGGCTCCAACAGCTCCAGAATCAATTTCTCGGCCACGACCTCTAAAAGTTATATAAGAAACTGAAGCACAGGCGAAACTCTTGCTAGAGCGCAAACTATCCTTACGGAGTCTGCATTCGTAGGTTTTTTTCAGCCGGATACGAGTTGGAAGAGCGGAGAAAGATGAAACAGCTTATAATAGAGCTTGAGATACAGAAAAACCAATGAAGAGATATATCTCAAAATCAGAGCGAGAAAAAAGTTCAAGTCAAACGGAAATCTTTCTGGTCGAAGCCAGTAACAACGACAACCTATGTGTCCCGCCACCGAAACCTAATACATTACCTCTAAATTTGTTTGTTTTAAATGCCCAATCACTGATTAATACATTGCCTCTGCTCCAGACTCTAGTTTTCATCAACCGCCCAGACATTTTTAGGTAACTAGAACCTGGGAATCGGCCTGTGTAGGTGATACTAAACTCTCTGTTCTAGGCAGCGCATGCGTTGATAACGATCGAAACAATGGCCGTGTAGAGGAAGCTGCATCTTTATTAGGCAGTATTTCTCCCGTTGGACTATCCAAAATTCACGTCGGTGGTGGAGGGCTGCTGGCTTCGACTTGTTCAAAAAAACAATAGTCGTTACTTTTGGTTGTGTTAATCGCCCACCTAATTTCAATGCGGATGACGACTTTTGTCTCTCACATGCATTTAATGCCGCAACTGACTTGAATCTTAAGTATTGCTTGATTGCAGGCGATTTTAACCTTTCTGACGTGCAATGGTTTCCAGCATCAGGTCCTTCAATTTTCTAAAAACTTATTGAGGCCGTAGATCTTGGCATGTGGGATCACGTAGTCAATTTTCCCAGTCGATGAACAAGCAGATTCGACCTTATTTTTTTGTAGGGGGTGTAAACCAATATCAGTGCTATTCTAAGGCACACTTGGGAGTACAGACAATCTTACAGTTTTAAGTGAACTAGAACCGGAGATGGATGAAACATTTTCCCAAGAGTATACTTTTTATCATAATTTCCCATCAGCAAACACGGTGGACCTACTGGCACATCTTAATGCTCTCGACTGGTCTGCATTTTTCCAATGTTTCGATGTAAAGGTTTGTACCGATGCACTGTACAAAGTGCTGGATCCACTCATCCTCCATTTTGTACCCCGTAAGAAAGTAATGCATGTCAAGGATGAAGTGTACCTTGCTCTGTCATACCGTCGTAGGCTGCGTAAACTCTCTCATCGTTTGCATCGGCAAAATGACACTTCCGTTCTGCTCTTGATCACACTGATCTTTGAGCAGTCTAAGAAGCTCTCCGAAGAAAAGCTGATAGCCGATGAGGCCCACTTCGCTGAAAACCCTTCCTTTAATGATGTGACACTGTTTTCGCTTACAGTAAAAGTGCAGAGGAAAGCGCAACACTTCAAGACGCCTCAGGAAACCCCATAGCTGACACTAAGTTGACCGCCGATAGCTTCAATGCGTTCCTATCCAAAATTTTCAGTGAAAGCTCATTCCATGCACCTCCGGCTATCCGGGCTTTGACGGGTGCCGTACTCGAAAGGAGAAGTTTTACCCTCTAGGACGTGACTGTAGCCATTCGTCGTTATCGTCAATCCTATAGTCCAGGACCAGATGGCGTCCCAGTTAGCCTTCTAAAAGCTGAAGCAAATGATATCTTTCCGTCTTTTCTTTGTCGGGTATTTGATTTTGCTCTTGAGGGCGAAACCTTTCCTGCGTTGTGGAAGGAATCGCACATAGTGCCTATTCGCAAGCATGGCCGATCAACGTCATTCGACAACTTTAGGCCAATAAATACAATTCCCGCAGCCTCGAAGTTCTCGGAGATATTGATCAAAGAAAAATTGATGCGTCATTTGACAGAAAACAACCTGCTCAAAACAACTCAACATGGGTTTCCCGAGAAACGATCTTGAGACACCTGCCAGCTCTTTTGCATTGATTATGTGCTGCAATATAGAATCAGCAGCTTTGCCATTTATAACGTATATTTTGATTTGACTAAGGCCTTCAATTGGGTCGATCATTATCACATCCATCTGAAACTGGCTTTCTTCGGCATATGTTGCAAGTCTCTGAACTTCATTACTTCCTATTTGAATGCTCGCACACAACGAGTTAACATTTCCAATGTTATCTCCCAAGCCACGCATGTGAGTAGTGGAGTTATACATGGAAGTGTACCGCGTCCGCTCCTATTTTGCCTGTTTGTCAACGACGTTTCACATTGCTTTCAGTATGGTAAACCCGTCATGTACGCTGATGATGTAAAAGTCGCTTATCGATATAAACCGGCAAATCACAAAATCATGCTCGAGCTGATAAAAATAATAGTCAGGCTTAAGTCCATTGGTGTTGCACATGGCGTCTCGCATTTTCAAGGCACACATTTTCCGTTTTGGTTGCTGGTGACGATCATCAACCGGAGTTAAGCATTGACGGCCACGAAATAAATGTCCCAGGAGTTATCAAGGATTTGGGCATATCCTACTCTAATAGTCTCAATTTGTCAGTGCACTGCGCCCTGATAGTCTCGAAAGCACGCCGAACGACCGGATTTATCCTTAGACATTTTAAGACTTTAAAGGTTAGAACTAGCCTTTATAATATGTACGTGAGAACTAGTCTTGAATATTGCTCGCCCTTATTCAGTCTTCTGCGCACTAGTGAATGGAAGAAAATCGAATCGATGCAGCACTTCTTCACTAGAAAAGTCTTCAATACAGAACACCGTAACTTATCTTACCAACGAAGGTGCTAACTTATAAAGCTGCATCCCATGTGGCTTCGTAGATTTCAGAAAGGTCTATTTTTATTGTTTTATGTTTTGAATGGTCAAACCTTTAATCCTTTCAGTACAATAAGGCAGCTTGAGCACTCTCGACGCGCCAGTCATCGAGACGTATTTTTATTTTTTCATATGGCACGTACAGGTAAAAACCGACGATTCTTTACAGTAAACGCCACATCAATCTGAAATAAGCGTTAGCGGAATTTTAACCCTGCTAGGTTTCATGCTGAAAATAATGCTGCTGAAGCTTCAGTCCACAATTCGCTTACCCTTTAGCCGATAGCGAGCAACTTTTTTCCGACAACCATTGAAGGAAGACTGGGAACACTGTGTTCTTGTGCCAACCCTCTCCGTCCGCAACTAATGTCCTGAAACGATATGAAACCTTTCTCCTGCTGATGAGTCAACTCAGCTTAAACCAGTACATTTATTCCGTTTGTATCATACCTTTGAAGGCAGGTTTTTTCACTTGAAAAAAACTCCCTATCTCGCCCAGTATTGACAAAACAAAAAACCTGAAACAAAACCAATACTGGCTGCAACATAGGGAGTTTGTTTTAGGTTATTTCCGGTCTTCGAGGTGTTGAAAGGCGCCCAAGAGGTGCATTACCAACTCTTTACAATGGCCTGTAAACTGACATAAAAACATCTCATTATGTAGTATTTATGAACGTTAATTGCATTTATCTGCCTGAAAATGACACTGGTTAAAGCAACGCCCACCTCTGATTTGTGATTATATCCGTATACCTAAATGCATGTTTATAATCATTTGCCGATAATAACATTTCAAGAAAATTTAAGCTTTGGAAACACGAACACTACGCTTAGAAGGCTCAAAATGACAATTGCAGAACAGGAGTTTCACAAGTGTTGGACATATCGGATCCGCACATCCGAGCCGACGCCGGCGATATGTTTATCTATGGCAACTGTGACCTTGCGAGAGCAATCAATATACGTCGGTACTTAGATTCTGCTAGCAAGATCAGAAGCCAATTTGGCTTTAAAAATTATGGTGTGCCCAATGGAGAGCCAGCTGCCAGGACCTTTAGTTGCAGCCAATCATTTTTCTCATAATATGAGCTGGCTTATATTCAGTTTGTCTGTGCAAGTAAGCTATGGATGTACACAAGAAAATAAAGGCCACTGTGCTGACATGCTAGCCAACAAACATTTAGTTTTCTGAGAAGCCGTCGTAAAAGACACTTCTTAAAATTTTCCTATCATGAAGAATGACGAAAGAGCACCCTTGTTTGTTTAACTTACGGGTTCAGTATAATGGTGACTGCAGCATGTATGAAGAAGTCCATATTTATTCTCGTAGATGATGCACATACTTTTGTCACTGAAACATGCATTAGTGTGCTTTATATGAGGAATCATGTATTTTCCTAACAACAGTGATGTTGCGCGTTCCCACAATATATAAGAAGCTAAGGCAATTTATAGCACTATCGTTTGAATGATTTCACATATAAGCGCGTGGTCGTAGTGCCGCGTCTTACAAAGTTATGTGTGTTGGTAATTAACTACAAAAACTTAAACTAATGCAGTATAAGCTACATCAGGTTTTATAGGAATGTTGCAAAACGGACAAACACTGAGTTGTCTCCCGTTGGCTGCCGGGCATTGTATATGTGAAGATGTTATCGTCGTAAGTTGTCATCCCAAAGTATTAATCCTGATTGCAATCCTACATTTACCTGGCTTGAAAGATTGATAATGAGTTAGTGACGCACGTAAACCATTTATTTCAGCCTCTTTTCATTCGTAGAGAAAGCGAGAGCTTGATTTACTGAGAAGTTTTTTCAACCATCGTTTGACTATTTTAAATGTTGCTTAGATTCCTTCCACGAGTTAAGCCTTTCAGAAAAAGCGATGCTAATTGTAAGTCTAGAGTAACTTCACTATGACAAATATAGGAAACAATGGACTTCCTGCTGAGCATAAAATTATTTTAGAGACTAAAACATGAAACCATTATATTATTTATATTTTATCAAAGTAATTTTTAGCAATGTACGTCCTATACCCGTAGTTCTACTACCAAAACTACGAAAACGGAGATGTCAATTTTTTTCTGTTGGAGCAATATAATATGCGGCTATGAACATTTGAAGAAGTAACCTTCAACTGGATTCCCACATCTACTGGTAATAATTTGTGCTCATGAGATTACACGTGTGCAGCGCCTCGTGCCAAAGCTTATACCATTGTAACACAACAATGTTAAGTTGCACCTCAGAAATTCAGGTAAATTGAATGATCTCAACAAACCCATATCTGTTCAATAATAGTGCTGAAAATTCGATTCCCAGGTAGTAGATCAGAAGAAAAGTAGGCGTTCACCGGGAGAGGTTTATGACAAGTAGGACAGTTCGGGAAGTGGTCTTGTCTACCCATCTTCAGAAACTGAATACTCTGGCTCGAAATTCTCGTTTTTATGCCGCCCTTTCTTGCGTGTGCCCGTTCGACCAATCACTTTTGAGCCACTCTGTGTGTCTCTGGCCACGTCCTCGGCATCCCTGCCATTCGGTCTCCTGCCTGTCACCGTGTCGTTCTTTGTGACCCCAGGACTGGTGCTCGGGATAAGCATGTCAGCCGCGGCAGCGGTAGCGGCGGTGGCTGATTGCGCGATAATGCATAATGCACTAGTGTCTTCAGCCACCTATGTGTTCATTCCGTCGCCTCCAATGGTGTCTCGAGTGGTTTCTGACCTGCTAACGCCGGCCGTTATGTTAGATGCCCGCGTGTTTACCTCAAGTGCTTCGGCATTGGCCTCCTGAGCGTTCTGTCCATCGTCTCCTATCACGCCTGGACTTGTTCCTGGTCCCCGTTGTTGGATGTCACGTCCGTCCTTGGATTGGAAGGTCCTGAAAACAACATAGAGGGCTGGTAAATTTATGTGGCGGTTGTCTGAAAAATTCGTCTACATCCAGGCCTATTTTATCTGCCTTGATGTGTGATCATCACTTCGGCTCACAATTGTAACTGCGTCAAAATTAAGTCGTGCCCCATTTCCACAGCATGGAAAGCTACATTTGACTGTGGGTCCAACCTCCTTAAAGTCCGCTTATGCTCCTGCATCCGCATTTGAAGTTGTCGGCCGGTTTTCCCAACATTATGACATGCCCCGCAGCTGCACTGAAGTCCGTATACAACTCCTGACTTCTCCTGTTTAGGTATAGGGTGTTTCGGCCGCAAAACTTGTTGTTGAATGGTTCAGGTAGGCTTGTGGGCAACCCCTATTCCAAGAGACGCGAAAGATCTAGCCACGACTTCAAAAAGCCTATCTTATACGGGATGCTCCGCCACGACTTTGATAAGCAGGGTTCCTCGGTTCGCGGTTCGGGTGAAATTTGAGCTCGTTTAACAAACGCTCGTGGATAGCCGTTCGTTCTAAATAGTTCTCGGAGGAGATTTGTCTCGTCTTTTTGGGCAGTGGGCAGGCCTGCGTGGGCAGACCGGAAACCCCTCGAGACACCATTGGAGGTGACAGAATGAACACACAGGGGCCGACACCAATGCAAGCTGCATTATCACGCGAATAGCCACCGCCGACGCCGCTGCCGCGGCCGACATGCTTATCACCAGCACCAGTCATGTGGTCACAAAGGACGCCACGGTGACAGGCAGGAGACCGAATGACAGGGAGGCCGAGGACGCGGCCAGAGACACACAGAGCGGCTCAAACGTGATTGGTCGAACGGGCACACACAAGAAAGGACGGCATGAAGACGAGAATTTCGACGCAGAGCATTCAGTTTCTGAAGATGGGTAGACAAGACCACTACCTGAAACGTCTGACTTGTAATAAACCTCTCTCCGTGAACGCCCTCTTTCTTCTGACTATATTTTTTTTGCGAAATGTCAGTACTCCTGCATGATTTGTGCGGTGCTGCAAAGTTATTATTTAGAATGCATGATCATGACAAGAAACTCGTACCAAGCAAAATATTATTCCATTAAGCGCTTGCATTCACGTCCATTATCAACCGACGTGCATTACTTTAAACCGTTTCTTAAAAGTCCCTTATTTTACTTAACAATTAATTAAGTTTCCGTTGGGACATGTCCGACGTGACTGCACGAGCGAGTGAGGAATCAGCATGGAGTCGTGGAAGGCCTTACCTGGTTTAAACTTGGTTGACTCAATGTTTTGCTTCATTAAACGTCTGTGTTCCTTCATCAAAGATAATGGTTACTCAGCTTTCGAAAAAAAATTAAATGGCGTATGCACTATCATAGGGACGAAATTATATAATTCCCACACTGTACAGTCGACAGTAAAAGCTAGGTAAACGCCATGTTTTTCATGTCCCATGTCTTTTTGTTTAAAATCACTGCACTTTACCTTAACGAAACGCGTATTGGTTGGCAAGTCTTAAGGTCAGTCGATTTTGCTTTCAAAGTGCTGCGACAATTTTGAAGTTGCCTTACTGCCTAACAGCTCATTCACCAGTATCCTAAGAAAAGTGACTACAACAAATCGGCAAGATTAATTTGCTAGCACTAGGTGAGGGCACTTGCTTCTTAGGTCTGCAGTTATTTGTTTTGACTTATCAGTTCCCATCCAATGAATGCACGTTTGCACGCTTCTTTTATTTTATCCTTTCTTCTTTAAAACTGGCATGCACGTGAAAAAGAACACAGTTCCGAGCAACCACATTTGGCAAAAAATCGACAAATCTAACATCAATGGTTTGAGAGAATTGTGGTAGAAAAACAAGTAGTACCTTTCCATACCCTTTATAACTTAAAAATACAAAAAAATAATACTATCAAAAATAGGGAGTTTAAGTTTACACTCATGTCTTATTTGCCAGCAGATGTCGCTCCTGAAATCTAACCAAATTACAAACGAAAAATATTGACCTGCATCCAGGACCCCAGTTTCTTGTTCACCAGTGGCTTACCTTTCCCCTAGAAAACAAAACACTTTTCTGCTGCGGCCGCCTGGTTCAAGCATTAACCGCTGATTATTCCTGGTTGACCTATTGAAATGTCATAGCTGACGAAAAGAAGCATGACAGCTTCTGCTTGGATGCGCTTTTTTGACCATTAATAAACGTTTAATGACGTACTCCCGAAAGTTATGGCTAGAGATCCTGACACTGGTGACCATTTACCTGCCCGATGCCGGCCAAGTTGTTGGCTGTGTTTGTCGGCCATCTAATGTCAATAAAGATCATGATATTTGCCTTTCGCAGGCATTTTATTCTGTAGCTGACTTTAATCTTATATTGCTTAATTGAAGGCGACTTTACCTTTCTGACGTGCAATGGTTTTCACCCTCCCGTCCATGAAACATTTGAATCCTTACTTGAAGTTGTCGATATCAGCATGTTGGATCAGTTTGTCGTTTTCCTGCCAGATAAGCAAAGGAAATGGACATATTTTTCAGTAGGGAGTGCAAACTACTTTCAGTATCACTTTAAGAGGCACTTGCGAGGCCAGATCACCTCTCAGTTGTTACTAAACTAGAAAAATTCAAGGTCAAGGTCGAGCGTTAGTTTCAAATTTAAAAAAAAAGTGGCAAATTATTTTTAAAGCGATTAATTGAAGCGAAGAAACGAGTTAAATGCATTCGTGATCGTAGATTAACTTTGTGTAAGAACCAGTTCTTTCATATTAAGGAATCAATTTCCATTTTCGTTGTTTGTTGGGTTTATGCTTGCCTATTAAGCATACTGCTATCCATGTCTCTTGCTTTAAGCAACTTATATAAGCTTAAGCAGTAAGTTTATACATAAGTATCAAATAACTTTATAGTTATTGAACTTGTTGTTTGGAATAGTATAAAGGTGACCGTTGTCAATTGCTGCCACTGCTGATCGGGTTACCATTCGGTAAGAAATGTGTGAACACCGATCGAATATGCTTCACAACTAAAGAAAGTTCATGTGGTGGTCAGAGGTCCCAAACGGGTGACCGCCTGCTAGGCCGATGCCGGCAAAGTCATAATAGCAGTAAGTAGGTTATGAGAGCATCTGTGGGTAACTTGACACAGAACTGTTTCGGGCGTATTAGCCTTCATCAGCCAAGCATAACCCTGAACACCAGCTGATCGGAAAACACAAACAAACGCACTCACAGACGGCGCAGTTGGTCCACCAATGGTGTCTATCAGCTGGGGCATAAGCACTTCATCGAACCGCAGTTCATCTGCGCTTCGCCACCTGCCATTCGCTATTACAGCTGATCAGGTATATATTCACTGAGAAATGTTTGAATACCGATCAAATAGGCTTCCGAACTAAAGAAAGTTCATGTGGTGGTCATAGGTCCCCAAGGAGTGACCGCATGCCAGGCCGATGCCCGCCTAGTCAGAAAAGCAGTAAGTGAGGTATGGCAGCATCTGGGAATAAATTGATACAGAGCTTTTTCGGGCTTATTAGCCTTCATCAGCCAAGAATAGCCTTGAACACCAGCTGGTCGGAAAACACAAACGAACGCACTTAAAGACGGCGCAGTTGCTTCACCACTGGAGTCTATGCTTGGCTGATTAGGGCCAGTAAGCGGAAAAAAATAGCTCTGTGTCAAGTTATTCCCAGATAATGTCAAACCCTACTAACTGCTATTATGACTAGGCCGGTCGTCCTGGCAGGCGGTCACCCGTTAAGGACCTCTGACCACCGGATGAACTTTGTTAAGTTCAAAAGCCTATTCGAGCGGTAATCACACATTACTCAGTGGATATATACCCAATCAGCAGTGTCAGCAAATGGCAGGTGGTGAGGCGCTGATGAAATGCGTTTCGATAAAATGCATACGACGCATCTGAAAGACTGCAGTTGTGGCGTTACTGCGCCATCTTTAAGTGCGTTTGTTTGTGTGGTCACACCAGCTTGTGTTCAGGGATATGCTGGTCTGATGAAGGCTAATAAGCCCGAAACAGCTCTGTATGAAATAGACCCCCATATGCTGTCACAACCCACGTTCTGCTATTATGACTTGGTTGGCATCGGCCTGGCAGGCGGCTATACTTTGGGGACTTCTGACCACCACATGAACTTTGTTTAGCTCGGGAGCCTATTCAACCGGTGTTCGCACATTCCTAGGTGAACATACATCCGATCATCAGGGACCGCAAATGACAGGTGGCGAGGCGCTGATGACCTGCGGTTCGATGAAGTGCTTATAACCCATCAGATAGATTCCAGTCGTGGACTAACTGCACCGTCTGTAAGTGCGTTTGTTTGTGTAGTCTGATAAGCTGGAGTTAAAAGTATTGTTTGGCTGATGAAGGCTAATAAGCCCGAAACTATTCTGTATGAAGTAACCCCAAGATGCTGTCATACAACACTTACAGCTAAAATGTATTTGCCGGGATCGAACTGAAAGGCAGTCACCCGTTGGTAACCTCTGACCACCATATGAACTTTGTTTAGCTCGGAAGCCTATTAAATCGGTGTTCGCACATTCTTCAGTGAATATTTACCCGATCAGCAGTGACAGCAAATTGCATGTGGCGAGCCAATGTTGAACTGCGGTTCGAATAAGTGCTTATGACCCATCTAATAGGCTCCAGGTGTGGACCAAATGTGCCGTCTGTAAATGCCTTTGTTCGTGCTGTTCAATCAGCTGGTGTTCAGGGTTATGCTTTGCTGATGAAGGCTTATAAACCCAAAAAAAGTTCCGTATCAAATAACTCCCAGATGCTGTATTACCCCGCTTACTGCTTTAATGTTTTCGCCGGCATTGGCCTGGCTGGTGGTCAACCGCTGGGGAACTCTGACCTTCACCTAAACTTTGTTCTTTCGAAAGCCTATTCGATCGGCGTTCGCTTATTTCTCAGTGAATATAAATCCTACCAGCTGTGACAGCAAATGGCATGTGTCGAGGCGCCTTTGAACTGCGGTTCGGTGAAGTGCTTATGACCCATCTGATAGACTGCAGCGGTTGAACAACTTCGCTGTCTGTAAGTGCGTTTGTTTGTTTTGTCCAACCAGCTGGTGTGCAGAACTATGCTTGGCTGATGAAGGCTAATAAGCCCGACAAAGTTCTGTATCAAGTTACCACCAGATTCTCTCATACCCTTCTTACTATTTAATGACTTGGCCGGCATCGGCCAGGCAGGTGGTCTACCGCTGGGGACCACCACAAGAACTTTGTCTAGTTCGGCAACCTATTCGATTGGTGTTTGCACATTTCTCAGTGAATATAAATCATACCAGCTGTGACAGCAAATGGCATGTGTCGAGGCGCTGCTGAACTGCGGTTCGGTGAAGTGCTTATGACCCGTCTGATAGACTGCAGCGGTTGAACAACTTCGCGGTCTGTAAGTGAGTTTGTTTGTTTTGTCTGACTGGCTGGTGTTCAGGGTTATGCTTGGCTGATGGAGGCTAATAAGCCCGAGAGAGTTCTGTATCAAGTTATCCCAAGATGCTGCCATTACCCACTCACTGCTATAATGACTTGGCCGGCATCGGCCTGGCTGGTGGTCAACCGCTGGGGACCTCTGACCTTCACCTTAACTTTGTTCTTTCGAAAGCCTATTCGATCGGCGTTCGCACATTTCTCAGTGAATATAAATTCTATCAGCTGTGACAGCAAATGGCATGTGTCGAGGCGCTGCTGAACTGCGGTTCGGTGAAGTGCTTATGACCCATCTGATAGACTGCAGCGGTTGAACAACTTCGCTGTCTGTAAGTGCGTTTGTTTGTTTTGTCTGACTGGCTGGTGTTCAGGGTTATGCTTGGCTGATGGAGGCTAATAAGCCCGAGAGAGTTCTGTATCAAGTTACCCCAAGATGCTGTCATTACCCACTCACTGCTATAATGACTTGGCCGGCATCGGCCTGGCTGGTGGTCAACAGCTGGGGACCTCTGACCTTCACCTAAACTTTGTTCTTTCGAAAGCCTATTCGATCGGCGTTCGCACATTTCTCAGTAAATATAAATTCTATCAGCTGTGACAGCAAATGGCATGTGTCGAGGCGCTGCTGAACTGCGGTTCGGTGAAGTGCTTATGACCCATCTGATAGACTGCAGCGGTTGAACAACTTCGCTGTCTGTAAGTGCGTTTGTTTGTTTTGTCCAACCAGCTGGTGTTCAGGGTTATGCTTGGCTGATGGAGGCTAATAAGCCCGAGAGAGTTCTGTATCAAGTTACCCCAAGATGCTGTCATTACCCACTCACTGCTATAATGACTTGGCCGGCATCGGCCTGGCTGGTGGTCAACCGCTGGGGACCTCTGACCTTCACCTAAACTTTGTTCTTTCGAAAGCCTATTTGATCGGCGTTCGCACATTTCTCAGTGAATATAAATTCTATCAGCTGTGACAGCAAATGGCATGTGTCGAGGCGCTGCTGAACTGCGGTACGGTGAAGTGCTTATGACCCATCTGATAGACTGCAGCGGTTGAACAACTTCGCTGTCTGTAAGTGCGTTTGTTTGTTTTGTCTGACTGGCTGGTGTTCAGGGTTATGCTTGGATAATGAAGGTAAATAAGCTCGATAAAATTCTGTATCAAGATACCCCCAGATGATGTC